>BHDV01003122.1:238245-282986 GCA_005406045.1 Adoxophyes honmai | reverse complement strand
GGCACAGTTATCAATTTCCTTGACTGTACAGTCAAGGGCAAAGATATGTTAGCAAGCAATGTGAAAGAAAATAAGTAGCCATGTAAAATGAAAAAGATATATACTCATCCAAGTGGTCAAAAATATGTAAACATCATTGAACTCAAAAATATGTGTACAGCAAGTTCAAAAATATGTTTACAATCAAAACGACATAATTAAGTATCCAGCAAAATTGAAATTTGCGAAAAGCGACTTTAAGCTCTAAGTTACACGAAACAAATTTCAATAGAACGCTTTGACAATTCACGAAAACAGTGCAGACTTGTCATTGTATATGTTTGTCTCAAGTTTCGATCTGTCACGTTGTTACTGAAAATATGCACATAGAATGCTACAAATTAAACGCTCGGATTTGCAATAAAAAAAAATAGATTGTACAACTAAAGCATAAAATAGGTTTTATGTTTGAGGTTGACACTCTGTTTTAAGTTTTTATTGCAAATAAATAAAGCAAGGATTAAGCAACCTACAGGAATGTTTTGTAGGTATATGCTTCTAGCATTTTTTTTTGTTTTATGTTTAGCAGGTATAATAATGACAGGTTGCTAGCCTATCGCTGAAAATATACCTTATTTCCTTGGTCGCCTTTTACGACATCCACGTAAGAAATGGAAAGGTGTTATTCTTAACCCGACACCACACGGTAAAGCAACAGTTAAAGTTAAAGCAAAAATAAAGTAACAATTCTGGGTATAATGTGGTTAGTAATAATGCGGTACATGTTAATTTTAAGGTTTTTTCATTTTTAATCAAAACCACTCAATGGACTATCCGTTAATCGAAAGTAACCAATAATTATGCATCTCCCTAACTCGAAATCATAAGACAGTGAAATTATACCTCTGTAGGTGAAGACTTTTCACTTTGAAGTAGCTGGCCACTTGGGTTTGAATTGTTTTCTAAAATGCAACTTTACGTCTTGTTGACTGTTGATAATATGAAAGTATACATATTTATGAGACTTACGATGTCCCTAAATTTATGCGTTGATTGATGAGGACATATTATTGCATTTATTGTTTACATACTTATTTTGCAAACAACGTATACATATTTATGCACATTTTGATGTTCCCTAATTTATGCCCATATAAGTGACACCCTTTTTTGAGACTTTGTGGTGTTTACATATTTTTGCCCTTGACTGTACAAGAGGCTCGAGAGTTGATTATGGAATATAAGATATAGATATAATAAAATTAAGAGAATGAAGGAAAAGTGGTGCGTGCCGCTGCCTCTAAAAATTATTTCGTTTTAAATTTAGTTTCGAACGAAATAAAAATGTTGTATCTCGACTTTGAATATAGCGTACCTACAAAATGGACAGTGGCCGTTAAAATCAATTTATACTCACACAAAATTTGGCCAATATTGGCACGTGCAGTCGTTAAAGCAAAGTAATGCGCCATTTAGGGGCCGTGTGTTGAGACCGCCCACTTTATGGTATTGCCATTTTATAAAAATACAAATGTAGAAGAGGTGGCGCTTCGATAGTGCGAACCTTTATGGTATCATGTGAGACGTCAAACGAGGACATTGACAGCTGTCACGTTTGGGAGTAGTCTGGCTGTTGGAAAATGGAGAAACGGTCTTGGAGGGGAGACAGGTCGGATGCAGCCAGAATTCTCCGCGTTTCATATCGAATACCAATCTGTATTGTTTGTCTGTGAATTATAAAGAATGGCCGACGATAACTAGCTTTTCCGCCTAATCCGTAGTCCCCTTCCGACATATTGATTTAAAATAAGTCAGTGGCCGTCACTAGAATTAGAAATATACTTCGTTTATTTCTTTTATTATTCACTAGGTGGCCTAGAAAACTTCGTTCCTTGCTAAACTATTTGAACATCCAGTAAAATGCGGGTAGTAAAAAAAACTATGGACTAAAATACTATGGACTTTTTCTTAGAAAATATAAATATCAAATGTAATGGTTAACTTAGGAACGTCACCAAAAAATTTAAAGTTAGCTTCATTTTTATTTCGTCTCGATAACACCTACTGAAAAGCATAGATACCAGCACATTTAGGCCGCAAAATTCCGGTTCAATCCGGTATTCAGTCAATCAGCACTCCGCCGTTCCGGATATAGTTCGCAAACGTCACGTGACCTCAGTCTTCCTGTTTTACCTCCCAACCACTTAACTTGACCTTTTCCGCCTTCAAATCAGTGAAGAAACGGAGGTCATGTCGTGCTATTATTAAAAACCACTCACCTTGAACTCTGGTGTCTTTAAGCAGGTATGCCGGTGGAGATCAATAATATTGGTTGTGAGCAATAACTGCGCAGGAAATGATCCATCTGCTGTAGCAAATAGATTGACAGTTTAATTTTTGGGAGAAGCATTTGCTATTTCTGGGAATGATCGGTAAATCAGCTCATTTGCTGATGTTCTATCGTTTATTTTTTTGTAAAAAGGCAGAGGAATAAGAAAGTTTAACCAAGATGCCGTAGTGACTCAGTCAAAAGATAACGCAAGTTTTAAATAGAGGTTGGAGTAAGCGAGTTCTTGTGTCAAGAACACGGATCGGCAAACATAACGTAGGACGTCCTCAGACTCGGCAGAGTGATAAGATTCGCACGGTGGCTGGCAAGAGTGGCCAAGGAACGTGCTAAGTAGCTTGCCTTTGTAGGCTTTGTAATAGTCTTGATAATGATAATCATGTTTACTGTTCCAATAGTCCTTTTTAAATACAGTCTATCACAAATAGTAGATCAATAGTTAAAAGAAAATAAAGATATCTGTACAGCTACAACCAAAATTGGGACAGTAGATAACTTACACGTACAAGTAACTCGGCAAGTCCAAGTAAGGTCACTTGCTAACTTTAAGCCAATATATAAAGGAAAGAAAATAACGAGTAAAACTTCGCAGAACGCTTAAACCGGGTTCGGACGTGACTCGCCTCTTAAAAATAGAGTTAACATTATTATAACCTAATTTCGCCGGGTTGGCTGCTGTAATTTTTCTTAATGTCTTTTATTGGAAGACGTTATGTGCTTGACGGAAAGCAAATACCCGCAAACCATTCGTCCTTAGAGGATTGAAAAAAATACAGTCATTTTATACTCTCTTTTTGGCACTATGATAAAGATTACTGAATTCGTGTAACTAGTTTGTCCGTCAGTTATTTTACTTGTACCTAAATCAGTTACTCTCATCGAATTTACTTGCAATTAATTGAAATTAAGACAAGTGACACATATCTATTCGTTTTAGCCACGGTATTAAATAATGTTCTCTATGTATCACGATGACATGAATGTCTGACAGAAATTTATTTTAGATGAAAACTGTTAAATGCGTCTGTTATGTCATTTTTATTTGATTTAAGACGTGAATCACCTAATCCGTATCCATACTTCGTATTAGTTTATTTTCATATTTCTTATTTTCCTTCTATTTAACATTTTTTATGAGATATTTTGTAAATATTTCTCTCTCTATTTTGTCAGTCTCAAGAACTAAGTTTCCTCTCTGTCTATCAATGGTTAGATGTAAGAGATCCCTTAAGGGATAAGTCCGTCTTTGTACTTCCTTGTAAATAAAAATGTCTTTCGCGTCTTTGTACGTACGTCACCTACGAGAGAGACTTACATTTCCATGTTAAAAGACTTTGTTTTGAAGGTTCGAGTTTATTTCAATTTCAATTTATACTTAGGAGTTGCATTACAAGCTCGATTTCTCACGAGTTGGAATGTCGATATATCGATTTTTAATAATTAGATTAACTAAAAAATACAAGGCTCATCTTAACTGACGGACCAATTAGTATTTATTATATTTTAACCCAGGGATAGCTTTGCATACGCACATTACATTACGCCTGTATGGTCAAATGAGGCAGGGAGAGTATACAGAACGTTTTTTAGTCAAATTTATGACTAATTGAAATTTTAGGCTAAAACATTGATGAAAGGGACATATTGATAACCTGTCGCCTAAAGCTTACCTTAACTTTTATCCTTAGTCGCAGTGTAAGAGTACAGCACATACATACATACATCACGCCTGTATTCCCAAGAGGGGTAGGCAGAGCACATGAATTCAAGAATTCAGTGCCACATCTAGCAATTTCAGGGTATCCAGATGGTTAAACGTGATATTGCAGTGACAGGTTGCTAGCCCATCGCCCAATGGAAGCACCAATGGAAGAAATAGAGTTTATAGTCGAAATGTTTACTATCATAACTGCGCTCCAGCATCGTAATAAAACAAAACATTTTCTGTCCAACTTAACATAATAAAACGTCCAAAATCTCACCGCCCCCGCCACAACAATATCAGTTCCGTTTGAATTTGCTCAATACCGTAAAATTCTTTGGCGTGTTTTGAAATTCAAATTGCGTGAAGCATTTGAAGGTTCTCTGAATTGACATCTCGTTTTGAATCAGCAGAAGTCAAGTGGCTCTTTAGGCTTTCTTCTGAGATAAGTGAGAACGCGGAGTTTATAATGAGGATGAAAAATTGCTGGCGCGCGTATTGAATCATGCTGTATTTGATGTCCGCAAGGCTTGTTGTGGGTTTTGGTAAGCAATTTTTTTTTAGGGAAAAGAAACAGATAAACTCGGGTCTTTATATCGTAATTGGCAGGACATGTTTTGGGAAAATTCGTATTTTGCTCTTATACGCACCAATCTACAAAATTAAAGTAAGTATACTGACTTCTAACCCAATCACTGGGATTCAAAACATTACCAAATTTTGGTAAGTAGTACAATTTGGAAGAATAAAGATACTTTTGGGGTTTAAATAATGTTATTTTTAATACGATAAATTATTTTATTACTAAAAATAAACTAAACTATTGAGATCTTCACAAAAGATATTCACAAAAAGAACGAAATAAACATTTTCCATCCCTGATTTCGCATTCAGTCCTATCGTATCGAACGGAAATTGAAGAATTTTCATACGGACTGCACCGAGCTATTTTGAAGGATTTGTACTTCGTGTTGGAGAAATCTGTGTTATAGTACAGTGAATTCCTTGTTAACAGTTTTTTGATTGAACTAGCTCAACTTCGACGGCGTGGAATAGTTTTTTTTCACACTTTCCAATATTTCTTTGCTCTTTTTGGTCGCAGCGTGATGTTATGTTGCCTAAAGCTTTCCTCGATAAATGGTCTATCCAACATAATAACATTTTTTCCATTCGAATCAGTAGTTCCAGAGATCAATGCGTTAAAACAAACGGGCCGTTCTCCAGCCGTACGATTTTTCGTGTTCTCAAGTTCAAGTGCCTGTGAAATCCAAATTTTAACAGATAACCTTATAAAAAAAATATCTTACGTAATTCACACTTTATTCTGCTCAAAATAAGTCTAACAATAGTATATTCTTGTTATTAAATGCGCGAAACAAAAATCTAAAGTCAGTGGAGTCCACATTTTCGCCTTGTCCCACCTCCAAAATTTGTTAGTTGATAACATATACTTCGAAAACTAAACGCGGAAACTATAAGTTTTTGTTGTTCACAGCAAGCCAATTACATGATAAATTAAATCCTATTGCCTAAATAATTATTTTTACCTTGGTTTATTTTTAAAGCCATTTTTAAAAAGTGTCCCGAGTTTTGCGTCTTGACCAAATTCGGCCATAAAACGCGTCGTACTGCTCAAACGCATACTCCGAGAGACATCCTCGATACGTTCCTAGAAAGAGTCTGTCACGCCGCGACGGCTAAACAGTGTGAATCTGTGATTTATTGTGTCGTAACCGAATCACGAAGGAAAGAAAACAACACGAATTTTTTGTCACAGTTAAAAGTGATTACCATATTATTTTTTCTCGCATGTTTTGTTAATATATTTAACTCAGATTATTTTGACATATTAAACAGTGTTATAACTACTTACACAAAAAATATTGAGTTTTTATCAATAACCGTTTCGAAGTAATTAATTAAAAACTAAATTGCTCACGTGATTACCGCGACGGTGATTACCGTAATTTGAGTGATCTCCGCGGTTTTATAGACGTGGTAATAACTATATTGGTCATTTATTGAGTTATCACTGTAAAATATATAAGTTTTAAATAATGCTTCCCTTGATTAAGAATATTACTCTGTGCAACACAAAAAAAATATTATACCTAATAAAAAAATAATAATTTCACGTTTCTTTTTTTTATCAATGGTTATCATTAATTAAAATGATTATACTATTACTTAAGATGTTTATAATTCAAGGCTATAAATGTATAGCATAAAAAGTCTAGTGATATCTATCAATAAACATGATTTCATGCCAATATTGTTTGCTTGGGTGATTACCGAATTATATGAAAAAAGAAAATTTAATTATCTCGATAATTATAAGGTTTAAAGTGATGCCTTTTTTTGCAAAACGTTTAAGATGTGAAGCATTATTCGATTTATTCATAAAAACACACATTAACATAAAATGAAATTATGCCTCGGAGTGTCACGCAAAACTGCCTTGGTCGTGGAATGACCCAAACAAACTCTTCAGCTTTAAAATATTGGTACAAATTAGGTATTTTTTAAAAGAACTGTAGGATCGCTCTGGTAAAGGATCTTGAATGATGTCCGCAGGAATTGATATGAAAAGCGGGAAAGGGGTGCAGGCCAGTGTATTATTTGTGTAAATTTAAGCAAGTAAAATAAAATAATAAGTAGGTAGGTACAATAGTACCTATAATGTAAAAAGATCGGCCAAGTACGAGTTGGACTTATGCTCGAAGGGTTTCGTACGACTGTAAAAAAAGCGAAGAGCGAACTAATCCCCACCAGATAAAATTTGGACATCTAACTAACTTGCTAAGGACTATATAAAAAAAAAAAGATTTTCTAATAAAGTTGGCTCAAAGAGGCCTGTGTTTGCAACTTACTAGGGTGACCAAACCTAAATAGGGTGGATTCGTCGCGAATTAATGTGTTTACCAGTGTAACCACGGGCTGCCATGTGGTCACTAGTTGCGGTGGCTGTGTGGTACGTGATTCAATCAGTGGCGCAAATCCATCATCAATCATGGTGGGCAGTCGAGTGCCTATCTAATTATTTAATACATTATTTATTACATTATTATCACAAATGAAATAAGAAATAAATAAATAAATGAATAAATAAATATCATTGGACAATTTTTACACCAATTACCTAGTCCCAAAGTGGGCAATTTAATGCCTGTGTTATGGGTACTTGACAACGGATAAACTTACTCATATACCTATAGATAAACATCCAAAACTCGAAAGCAAACATTCGTATTCATCATACAAACATCTGCCCCGACCGGGGATCGAACCCGGGACCTTAAGCTTCACAGTCAGGTTTTCTAACCGCTGGGCTATCCGGTCGTCTAATAACAAATACAATATTATAATGTACCATTTTTTTTAGCATTTTAATGATTTTTACTTGGAACCAATTGATAGACATAGAAGACCAATAAAACATAAATATTAACAACTACGTAATAATTGCCCGTGTGGTGTCGGGTTTAGAATAACACCTCTCCATTTCTTCCGTGGATGTCGTAAGAGGCGGCTAAGGACATAGGTTTAGGTATACTTTAGGCGACAGGCTAGCAACCTGTCACTATTGTACCTGCCACCTCAATACCTAAAAATTGTATGTATGTATGTATGTATGTACGTAATAATAAAACTATACATAATTACATATTTATGCTATAAAAAAATAAATTATTGAATTTCGCCAGCCCGGGGTAGCGATCCTAGTATGCTTGCGGCATTCCCTCGCTCGATGTAAATTAGATAAAAGATGTATAAAAGAGACTGGTTACTGGCCTGTCATCTAAAACATACCTTCACCTTTTTTTCTTGGACACCCTTTGCAAGCCCGTGTGGTGTCGGGCATAGAATAACACCTCTGTTTTTTTCCATGGAAGTTGTAAGAACACTCCAGCAGAAATGGCGTGGATATTTCGTCCTCTTCCATGCAGGCTCTGCACAAGGAACTCTCTGTAACACCCATCGCGTGTAACTATTTGTTAAGGAGAGCGTGGCTGGTTACTGTTCCAACGATCAGCAATAAGGCTCAATTCATAACAGAAGAGCGGCGAAGGGCGGCGAAGCGGAGCGTAGTTTCAGTGTCATAAGAATTTTAACTTTAGTTTCATTACAATAAGACTTATTATCGCATGAGAAACTCCAACGAGGCTCGCGGATGCCCGCGGATCCATGGGAATTCCGGCGAATTCCATAAACGAAGCCATGCGGCTGCGCGAGAGGTCGCGGGAATGCCCGAGGATGCTCAAGCTGTCGCGAGCGGCCGCTGGCAATATCCCGCCCAGAGATCTTGGACTTCCCGCGCATTCCTGCGACTTCTCGAGCAGCCGCGGGAATCTTCGCGCCTTCTCTACCGAGCGGGTCGCTGCGCTTCGCCGCCCTTCTCCGCTCTTCTGGTGTGAATAGAGCCTAACGGTATTTTCAAACTCCGTAGCCTACAGGACAACTTGAGGTGATCGTTTGGAGCTCTTTTCTGGTCTGCCTATCAGTATTTTTTATCCAGTATTTTTGATGGTTTACCTCATGTTGTCGAAATGTAATGTTTGTACATTTTCCCGGAAGTCTATAAAACAAATTAAACCTGCTGCATTCGAAGTAAACAACAAAAATATTCCTAAATAATTTTCAGTGGCAATTGCAGAAAACATTCATTAACACTTCCAGAGGGTTAAAAATATACCATTCTATTGGTCCGTTACTTAGATTATGGAAAAAATTAGTCATATTTTTTTTTGGTTTATCCAATAATTAAACATTGACAAAGGAATCCATCGTCAAACTTCTCGAGTGGGGTCGTGACGTCACGCCTTGACAAACAATGTACGGACAACTGCAGAGAAAAGTAACCCCCTAGTAATGAAACATTGTATGAGCGGGGGGTTACCTTTCTCTGCAGCTAACTGTACCACGTAGTGACATCACTCGAAACTTTAGAGCACTGTATCGTCTTATTTTTTTATTTGTCAAATAAAAGAAAAAATACGTGAACAATATTATTTGGTAATCTAATTATCTGACGGACTACATAGTTTTTCATTGATTTAAAATTATTGCACTGAATAAACACAATGAAAACCGTCTAACTTGTCATATCCTAAGTTAATTTTGGTATCTTAATTACCGTGTCCAAGCAAGCGCAAGACTAAATTGCCGTTCTAAACCGGGTGCCATTATTCGCATCGCGCTCGTCTAATTGAGAGAATTGTTACACACCCAGCCGACTGAGGTCTTCATTGTTTTACAACTATGGATGTGGGTAACGGAGCGTGATAGTGTGACAACGTACAGCGAATATGAGCGAGAGGGTAATTGGGGATTTTTCTGACACACTGTCGAATGTCACAATAAACGCATAACGTGAGACTGATTATAATATTGAAATAACAAACTTATAGCAGTTGAAAAGTATGATTTCATGTTTTTTTTTACGCAAATCTGAAAATATTTCCCAATTTTTTTTTTTTCCAGGTCTTAGTCAATCGCATAGCATAGCAACGTCGAACGATTGCAGGTGCGTAAGAGCCGACTAACAGAACTTGTGTACGGGATTTAAGATAGGTAAAACACAGGGCGCAATGACCTAAAAAGGGATGAAATATTTGTGACCTACAAAGTCAATAATCAAAATTTTCAGGAAATATTTTATTGAGGTTTTCAGACGCGTACATCCGAGCACTGGTAAAACTACATACATACATACATTCATAACCATCACGCCTTATTCCCTGCGGGGTAGGCAGAGACAACAGAGCGCCATTTTCATCTATTCTGACATACTACTCTCGCTTCACTCATATTCATCACTCTCGTCATACACGGTCGACGGTTTCGGGTACTCCTAATTTGGTCTCCCTTTAGTACATCGCCGATCTGGTCGATATAATGTTTTTTGAGGGCGCCCTCGACCGACTTGCCCTAACACATTTCCCTTGTAAATTTGCTTACATTATGCTTGATTCATCCATTCTCTCCACATGGTAAGACTATTTACGGTTAATTACAAGCCACTCTGTGTAAATAAATTGTATGGTTTGTCAGAAATACGCTTTAGTTCTAGAAGAGTTGCAGAAGCAGGCTAGGCTTAATTCGATAGTAGGTTTAAAAGCAACGGTCCGGAATGCTCTCTGAAGGATAATCTCTCAGTCTGCCGTAGCCTTTGAGGCTGTACGAGCCAGTCACGTTAAAGTAAGTCTTAACTCATATTTACTACGATTTGAAAGTAAAAATACAATTTTGTGTACTTTGCTATGTAGTTTACAATAACACCGCCCTTATTATTCCGTGGATATCCGTAAGAGGCGATTAAAGAAATTGGTTAAGGCATTTAGGCGATAGGCTAGCAACCTGTCTCTATTAAAACTGACTAGTCCAAACCTAAATAATACCCATGGTAGAAGTGGCCATGGAGCGTGAAACAGCTATGGTTTTGTCTATGTACCCTTTTGTGTGCTCTAGGTACCCCATTTGAGAATACAGGCGCGATATTTATGTATGTGGGACGATTTCACCTAGTCATACAAATACACATGATATACATCGAATAATCGGTTTTGCGTATGTATGTACTTAACATTTAATTTGCTCTGCCTACCCCTGAAAATACTGCCGTGATTAACATACTTACATCACGTTTGTGTACCCAAATGAGATAGGCAGAGTAGATGAAACGCAACATGCCCAAAAGATGACCATTCTAGCATATTTTTTTTAAGTTTAGAGTTACGGGGTGTCGCTAATATTAGCGACAGCTTGCTAGTCCAACGCTTAAACTATGTATTACCTTAACCTATGTCTTTAGTCGCCTTTTACGATATCAACAAAAGAAACAATGTTATTCTAAACCCGACACCAAATGAAGACTTTATGTATGTACAGTCACGAATCGGGATAGTTGAGCCATTTGCCACAGTTCGCAATTTTAGACGTGTAATCAATGACCGATGTGACCAACTAGATGTTAGCTATTGGATTAGTATTACACGACCAAGTTACAAACATAGGTAAGTGGCTCAATAATCCCGGTTCGAGATGGTAGTCACAAACCGGGACTGTTGAGCCACTTGCCACTGTTTGCAATTTAGACGTGTAATCAATGACCGATGTGACCGACTAGATGTTAGCTATTGGATTAGTATTACACGACCAAGTTACCAACATAGGTAAGTGGCTCAGCAATCCCGGTTCGCGATGGTACAAATACACTTTTTCAAAATAAGGTCAGCACAAAAACTGATGCGGAAGCATTTCAACATGCTGTAACAAGCGTGGTTATAGCTCAGAGAGGGCATTTAAGTAGTGAAACGCAAAGGCTCAAAGGCTAGCAGGGCCCTCAGTCAATCGCTGGGCTTGCATTCTTTGCCAGTTTGACCTACCTACGCGAAGAGTCGATAAAAAGGGTAAAAATACATATAGTTACAAAGGTTATAAGGTAAAACTGAAGTCGTTGATAGAAATATCGTGTTCTTTACTGTTTGACTTTAGTTACAACGCGTGGACGTGATAACAGCAAAAAATATGAACCTTCTTAGTGAATAAGTTTAAAAAAAGTTTCAAATTTACAGTTTCATGGTCGCTCTTATTGCTACGTTAAACTGTCGTTGCAGACCCTTAGTACCTTATTAAGATTACACATTCAATCTCCTGGTAAGGGCAGTACGACCAATTCGAATCATATCATTATCATTAAAGTTCATTTGTTTACTTCCAGTGTTGATGCTACGAATTTTTCAAACGCTAAGTTGGAACCAAACATTTCTGTTCATGACTTATATTTCACCCTGTATATAAAATTAAAACGTGTAAAAATAGAATTTTTTTTTTTTAGAAACCAAAGGTTCAGCTTTCGGCAATGAAATAAATGACTTTGTTATACATTTTTTAGGTGGAAGTTGATAGACTCGGCAGATTGTTTCGTCGCGCCACTACAGGTACTATCGAACCAGATTCCTAATACACCATAGAACCAATTTATAGTAAACTTTACAGAGACATTGCATTGCTGGATAATGGATTTTTTAAAGATTATCGTGACAGCGTTCTATGGTTAGTCATAAAACAATTGGTTTGACTTTACT
The DNA here is from genome assembly GCA_005406045.1 of Adoxophyes honmai. NCBI lineage: Eukaryota > Metazoa > Arthropoda > Insecta > Lepidoptera > Tortricidae > Adoxophyes > Adoxophyes honmai. Next base: position 270,871 of record BHDV01003122.1, on the reverse strand, counting down.
TACGTGTACATATATATGTATTTATAGTTTACAGACTGTAGAATATTGTAGGTACAACACACGGAACTGGTAACTGGGACTGGCTACGTACTTTATTAAGCTTACTACAAGGAGACTGGTACTGTTCGCGACAAACACATCGACTCGATCAAATTGTCAAAATTACAACACGCCATTAATATAATGACAATAAGAGCGAGTATACATGTTTTTGGCGCTTCGAGTAGGTAGATATCTAAGTTGCTGACCGTACAGTAAGCGAGACTAAGTAACAAAGAAACAGTCCAGATTTCTGTATGGAGCTCGTATCGCGCATGGCTACGGTAGATCTATAGACTTATCTTGATCCCCTTGTCTGGGAATCAATGGAAGCGGTCTCAAACGCAAGTGTGGTGTACAATCCTTTCATATTTGATATTTTAAGTCTGTTAAAGTTAGGGCTCTTATAGACTAGCTGCATTTTGACTGCAATGTATTTTTCTGTATTATTTTAAGTTACAGATCAGCTCTTAGTGAAATAAGAATAAAAAAAACACTTTGAAAAAAGTCCAAAATTTTGACAATTCGTGTCACGAATAACCTTTCACCAAATTAGTAAATACAAATAAGCGTAGGTCCAGATGATGGATCATGGAGTGATCCGAAACATGTCGAGCTAATCTCGGTATAAACAACGTGAGTAATTCCGTTATTTTTCACTATGAGCGAGTCTCACGTAAATCAAATAATACAAATAGCGTAATGTTCGATGGAAAAACCGTAAAAATATTAAACCAATAGAAAAAAAAAACATAAAATTATAGTTATAATCCTACTAGCTTTCCGCCCGCGGCTGCGCCCGCGTGGAACTCGGTTATATTGCGGTATAAAGCACAACTATAAGAAAACCTCTCGATTCAAACGACAAACAGCGCCATGGATCTATCATCTATCGATCGGTCATCGATCGATATCGATCTATCAAGCAAACTATATTTTTGTTTTCCCTTGGGAACATCAATTTTTCCGGGATAAAAAGTAGCCTATTATTTAATCCGGACTTCTATCTTTACGTCTGCAAAATTTCAAAGCAATCGGTTCAGTAGTTACGGCGTGAAAGCGGAACAAACAAACAAACAAACTCACTTTCTGACTTATAATATTAGTAAGGAAGTAAGGATAAGGATAAGGAAGCAAGTATATTGCAAAGTAATTGCCAACTGATACCTGGATAGAAACCACGGGTATACTAGTAGCTGGAAATTCTAGTTTAACTGTAATTTTTCTATTGAATATCTTTTTCCCTTTGAACTTTTACTGGTGAAACTGTTTTATCCTTTTCAAGCTAAAAATAATTAAAACCTGTAAAATTGTAGTAAGGCTCAATTCACACCAGAAGAGCGGCGAAGGGCGGCGAAGCGCAGCGACCCGCTCTGAAGAGAAGGCGCGAGGATTCCCGCGACTGCTCGAGAAGTCGCACGGCTTCATTTATGGAATTCGCTGGAATTCCTGCGGATCCGCGGGCATCCGCGCGCCTCGTTGGAGTTTCTCATGCGATAATAAGTCTTATTGTAATGAAAGTAAAGTTTTAAATTCTCAGGACACTGAAACTGCGCTCCGCTTCGCCGCCCTTTGCCGCTCTTTTGTTGTGATTTGAGCCTAACAACCGATGAGAAAGAAAATCTCGGAAATGCTCGGTAATTAAAAATGGAGGATTAACCAGATTATCTGCTTTTACTAGATCGTGGAGGATCCCTTCACTGAGAAAGTTTTCAATTATGTAAAGGACATTGCAAATGCTATAATAATTATGATCGTGTTATTTCAACGATTGTTTCGATAGTTGAACGCTATTATAGCTTTAGCTTAAACGTTATTTTATCATCACCAGGCAGGAAAAATCACCGGTTGCATGCCAGACAATCCAAAACTATGGGCCTTAAATATTTTAATCATGACACCAGCTCATGGTAAATGTCGATTTTAATTTCACTCTTAAATTTCGTACAAATTCGAACCCTCGATCCTTTGCATGAGAGGCAAAGTTAGTCAACCACTAACCAAAAACATAATACAATAAACAAAGCATTGATTAAATACGTATTCACAAGGAAACCCCGATAGCCAATCGCCTTGCATTCCATTCCGTGCTACAGTTATCAGCAGACAAATTGCAGCACTCCTACGATTAACCGAAAGGCTTCTTCCCCGTAATTAGAAAACCAATCTCCGGCCCGTTAAGGTGGACAGGTGATAGCGATCTGATACTGCTAATTGAAACCTGAGTGCTGACTTTACGGCTGTCTGGTGTAAAAATCGAATACCGTTGCACGTATACTCTAGCTTTTTAGCATTCACCATGGTAAAGCGATTTTTTTATGCAGTGAAAACTATGTTTTAATTTCCCACATAAATCTCGAAAAATTATCACCATTGTTTCAATTCAATTCTTCTTCTTCTAGTTTTAAGTTTCCGAAGTGTCACTGAAAATCAGCGTTGCGGCTTGCCGCAATATTACGCGAAGTGCGGCCCTTTTGGCGCTATTTGGCACGGAAGTGGCATGCACATTTTTAAGTTATTATTATTTATTTATTTAGGATATTTATGTATTTTAGATAAGTTCATTATTATGTCTGTGTTAAATTGTTGTCAATAAATGTTTTTCTTTCTTTCTTTTTCAGTGTAGATTGTGAAAGGAGACCAAAAGGCGAATTTTGTGAAGAATCGTGAATATTTTAAAGTCGCATACCTACTTAACTTTATTCACATACCTAATTCAGAAAAACATTTTAAGATATCATTTTATAGGTACGCTACGGTATACGAAAAGCGGTTAAAAGGGTAGTAAAACAATTAGTAGTAAAAGTACAATTGCCCGCAGCTAGTCATGCCGACCGTATGTTACTAATTTGAAATATATATATTTTTCAATAATAATCTGATTTAGGATGTCCGAAATTTTAATGCAATTTTAGTTTATCGATTCTTTTAATGTGAACATGGATGTTACTTCAGCACACGAGACATGTCTCTTAAAATAGTCCATTTGCTATCATGATGATGATGATGCTTTGCGTTGGATTGCGTCTGACAATAATAGGAGCCTTATGATTTGGATGTAGATAAAAGTAAAATGTTTTCATCTCAAACAAAATAACACAAATTGTGAGCTTTGAGATGTTAAACCCTATCAGATAAGACCTAGAGCTAGGTCACTAAGCGCGGCGAGGCTTGGCCTTGGGTCCTAACCTAGAAATAAGGCAATAAGGTCGAAACTATAACCCTGTAATTGATTCTTATTGCCTGATTCTCATCTAGATTAGCCGCAACTTTTGTTGTTATTATGAAGATGGGTCTGGTGCTCCATTTATTTTATTTTGTACTAGTGTGAATAAAATTACCTAAGCCAAACCTAATCTTAAATACATACATACATATTCTCACGCCTGCACTCCCATGAGGGGTAGGCAGAGCACATGGATTCGGAAATCCAGCGCCACGTCTAGCACATTCAGGGTAACCAGATGGTAAAACGTGATATTGCGGTGACAGGTTGCCAGCCCATCGCCCACAATACACCAACCCTTTCCCAAAGTCGACTCTTACGACACCCACGGGAAGAAAGGGGGAGGTGCCATTCCAACCCGGCACCACACGGGGATCTAATCTTAAAGCAATGCTAAAAGTGGCTGTAAAGCGTGATATAGTCATAATCATGGTTTTATCTATGTCACGTTTTGTTTGCTCTGCCTACCCCATTTGGGAACACAGACGAGATTGTATGTATGTATGTATGTATTTTAGGTGTCAGGCTGCAACGTGCCACTATTATACCTGCCAACATAAAACCTAAAAATATGTGCTGGTAGTGGCCCTGAAATGGTCATAGTTTTGTCTATGTAACATTTCATGTGCTCTGCCAACCCCATTTGGGAATACGGTACGGATAATACATTTTTTAACTTTAATCGTTTACGTTACACGCGTTTCCGCGTTAATATCAAAACCTCCTTTTAATAACGACGTAATAAGAATTCCAAACGAAAGTAAGACGTCAAAAATTACAACGTTAATTAATATTTTTAATTGCCGTTGCAAACAAACGAACCTTGGCGCTGACAAAAGCTTATTTGCCAACTTTTTCTTATAATGAACTTGTTTGTTTATTTACGGTAACAGGGTACTAATTATAAAAACTGATTTGGCAAGTCTTGTTCTCTGAGAACGTTTTCTTTGTAGATTTTTTCTTTTATAACTAGTTTTTTTACGTTCAAGTTTAGTACCCATCTTGCTAACTTTTTCGATTGAATTCTCGCTTTTAATTGGTAACGAGAAAATGGTTTTTTGTCTTGTTTATGTTCTAAATTTTCAAAACTTTCAGCGTGTTTCAAAAATAAAATATCTAGTAACTAGTTATACATTAGTGCTAGCGTACTTATCATTAAATTGATATCTTTTCGTGTGAGGTTTAAAATAACGCCTCTCACTTTCTTTCGTGGATGTCATAAGGGGCGACTACGGTTTCGAGTATGTCACGTTTAAACTAAAATCCGAAGAATTTAAAAAGTGGCCAGATTTTAAATATGTAGTGGGTTGTTCGCGGCTTTTTGATGGAAAAATAGATGCGTGAACTTAAACCCACTACTGAAAATTTCGCCATATTAGATGCCGGGGACTATTATATTTGAGTAGGTACGTATTAAACATGTTGTTAATTGGTTAACCTGCCTTACTGCTCCGACTGCAGTTTACCTGTGTGATGTCGGGTTAGATTAACACCTCTCCATAATCTTCCGTGGATGTCGTAAGAGGCGTCTGAGGAAACAGGTTTAGGTATACTTTAGGCGACAGACTAGCAACCTGTCACTATTATAGATACCTGATTTACATACATACATACATACATATTATCATCACGCCTCTTTCCCATAGGGGTAGGCAGAGACTACTTTGTTCCACTCGCTACGATCCTGACATACCTCTTTTGCTTCATCCACATTCATCAATCTCCTCATACATGCTCGTCGGTTTCGGGTACTCTTGACCTGACCTGTTTCTAAAACGTCCGCGATTTGGTCACGGAACGTCCGTCTAGGTCTTCCCCTCCCACTGCACCCATCCACATTCCCCGTATAAATTTGTTTTGTCAGTCTTCTTTCATCCATCCTCTCTATGTGTCCAAACCAACTAAGCATTCTCTTTTCAATTCTATTCACTATATCTACTTTCACGCCAGAGCTCTTTCCCTTATCACACTATTTCGTATTCTGTCTTTCAGTGTTACACCTTCCATACTTCTTAACGCTCTCAATTCTACTGCATTTATTCTACTTTTATGCTTCGTTTGCCATACCTGATTTCAAACCTAAAATTAATGCTAGAGGTGATTACGAAACGAGAAATGGTCATGGTTTTGCCTGTGTCGCGTTCCGTGTCTGCCTACCTCATCTGGGAACACAGGCGTGATTGTATGTATGTATGTCAGTGACAGTACCTACTATAACCACTTAAACTTAAAGCTATACAAATGAGCTTCCATGAAAAACTATTAAACGCTCATCTCCATCCATTACCTTATTAGCATTAAACATTACATTTGTCTGCCATTTCCAAATTGCCCGACTAAATTCTAACGAATTTTCAGTCGGTAGTTAATTAACGTTAACCGCAACGCTCTCTGTTGTCTAGTTCGGGGGATGGCGCGAATTGAGAGTGACGGCGTAATCCTATTGGCTGATATGGTTTCAGTGAACGTGTGATTGGTCGATGCGCTCGGCGAGCTTAGCCCGTTGTCTCGCTTGGGAATTGGGAACGAATGTTTATAATCATTTGAAAGTATATTTTGTTTTTATTACGTAGTTACGTACTTAAATAAACATCTTACCTGTATTAATACGTGGCAGGTAGTAAACACGAAACGTCACATAGTCTAACGAGTTTTGCACTTTTCGTAAATAGTTAGATTAGAAAAATAGTAAAAAAATGAAAAAGGCGCAATAGTGACAGGTTGCTACAAAAACCAACTTATATATTTTTACTATTAAAACTTAATATTAAAAAATACGGAAATATCGAGGGGGTCGGAGAAAGGCTAGCGACGGCGAGGCACGCATAGAGTAGGAGGATATAGACTGGCCAAATATAATTCCAGATCGGGAGTTGTGGTGGTTAAAATGAGAGGTATTTGCAAAAAATTAAGTTTGAACATTTTAACAGGCTAATAAAACTAAATAAATAAAGTAATGAATACAAAAATACTCTTACAGTCGTACACCGAGTTCACGAATTATTCATTATTCACAACGTGCATTTTTAGCACTGGCATTATACTCTTAGCGGCTCGGTAATACTCAAGTCAACTCTCGCGCGAATTATCCAATACCTATCACTCTCTAATTAGAAACATTAGTTTCTGCTGTCTTCATGCATAAAGGTAAGGTTGTATAATATAACTAAAACAAAACACCATCGCTTCAGCGTATCATTGAAACCAAACAAAAACAATGAGCATCGGCACGGGAGAGCGTTACGACTCAAACAACTCGCCAAGCAAGAGGGTAGAAATAACAACCCCTATTATTGCACACGCCGTTACCCTTATACCTGGTACCTTAAGACCGAGAATACGACAGCCCGAGGCGACCGATACAAGTAATAAGAAAGGCTGGAATATGTCGAGATCGAGATAGCTCGACGGTTAGTGGTGGACTCAAACGCCGAGATAAACTAAGATTTATTTAGCATTCTCCCTCTATTTGTTTACGTATAAATTTGTGTGATTAGATGCTTCTGTTTTTATGTGGGCGCGCACTAAAATGTTTGGTTAATGTGTTGATCATTTGGTGTGTTAAGAGGAAGAACTTGGGACATTATTTCGCGTGTTTAAGTTTGTGGTAGCTTGATAAGATGTTTACTCGTGATCTTTAATGCAAACAATGTCAATAACAATGAGTTATCAAATATTACTCTAGTTTAATATCGTTAAGATTGGAAAATATAACACTAATTTTTCCAGAAACTTTTAAAAATATTCCCGGATTGACTATTATTTTAAACTTCGATGAACAGAGTTACTACACTCTTTTGTATTTAATCGCTCTACAGATACCTTTTAATTTGAAAACTATGACTTTATACAACATACATAATAATTATGTACATACACATACATATTCTCATGCCTGTATTCCCAAGAGGAGTAGGCAGAGCACGTGAATTCAAAAATCCAGTGCCACGTTTAGCAATTTCAGGTTAACCGGATGGTTAAACGTGATATCGCAGTGACAGGTTGCTAGCCCATCGCCCACAATACACTTACCCTTTACCAGAGTCGACTCTTACGACACCCACGTGGATGCCTTTTTCCAACGTGAACGTAATCTTTTATTGCTCTAGTTTCCGTTTTTATTTCTACCTTTGAATTTCTTTGTGAGAAATTCAAGTATGAATAAGTAATTTCAATTATAACTTGAGCTTACTCACTTTCAGTGTTCCTTGGCATATTTTTTTTCCTATAATTGTGAACAATTAGAATTAATGGAGGAGTATTGTTGAGCAATCATTTTGTTAGAGCAAAAATGAATAGTTCTTTGTAGAGAAATTCGTCCAATTTAATGCAGGCTGTTGTATAAAAATATTTTTTTTCGTCAAAAAATAAATTCTTGATTGATTCAACGCCTTTGCAAAGGACCTTAGGGGTTTAGTAAGAGGGCTATCTTTCCTTATGATATCTAGTACTACCTACTTAAATTAAACATCGTTTTATTTATATTTTTAACTTTTAATGTTTGTTTGTAAACTTTGTCCGCTTTGAAGCTTGTAACTTAATTACCTCCTGAAGACCTAAACAGTACAAACATAAAATCAAAGTAATTTGTAACTTTGTTATTTGATATTACGGTTCAGTTTTGGACTACACATAATTTGAGGTCGGTCGTCAGGAGTTTAAACCAGTCATCTTTAACCATTGAGGATAGAACCTATAGAGTACTAATGTCATCTTGGTTGTTCGGAAATTATTCCGCAAAACAATTGAAGTGATCGCTGTGCTCTTATTGGCCGTTCCAAGATCGCGCGTAACGCTAGTGCCTTTTTCTCTACGGTTATTGGCTCTGTACAGTTTCTGTGACAGTGACGGTGACGTTTAGTATGTTGAAATCAACAAACTATTTGCGGACCGGGGTTGCGAACATTGTTTCTCTATAGGTTCTATCCTCTATGTCTTTAACCGACACAGCTACAGCGGCAGGCTAGCAACTTGTCACTATTATACATACTTGCCAACTTTAAACTATATTTTTTCCTAGAAGTGGCCATGGAACGTGAAATAATTATGTTTTTGTTTATAACGTTTTATGCTTTGTTGCTTTGCAAGGTTGCTAGCCTGTCGCCTAAAATAAACCTTAACCTATTTCCTTAGTCGCCTCTTATGACACGAAAGAAATTGAGAGGTGCTATTCCACACCCGATACCACTGTGTATTCCAATATTCATCAAATTCACGTGGTCAATTCATGTCAAGCCAAGTTCAAGCACCAGAACTGGCAACCAGCGCCAGTGAAACATAAAAGCTATTAAAATAAAGTTGAGACATAAAGGAAGTAAATTTTCAAATGCACAAGCACTAGGGAGAAATCGAAGACTCGATCCTGCCGAAGACGTTTCGTGATTAATTAATTTCTGAGCAGCCGGTTCCATCCATAGCCGGAAGTTATGCGCAGTGTAGGCGACACAGTAAAGTCATTTAACTATTTTAATTATTCCCGTTAAGTTTCTGGTGAAAACACGAAGCGTTCGGATGCAAGAGGTGGGATTTAGTGCTGTCTTTCTGAGCTGCATGTAGTTTCATTTTGGGGGTATAGTAAAGAGGCATTGTTTAGCAACACTTTAATTGAAATACGACGGTTGTATGAGATCACGCGTGATTCTAAACTTATTAAATTTACTATAATTAATAAATTTGCATTGAATTTTATATTCGAGTATCGGGTGTTCCAGAAAGTATAAGCACAAAGTTGCAGTGCTGTATTTTTTTTATATTAATGATTAGAAAAAAGTTTAAATGTAGTTGTTATCTTTCCATGGCTACCAAGAAATGTCGTTATTGCTTGAAGTCAATTTCTGCATAATACGTAAAATGCGAGGTATTTCTCCAGATAAACGTAAAATTATCGTGCACAAATGGTGTACAATTCCTAACATAACGCTAAAAGACTTGGCGAAAACGGAGGGAGTCCGCATCGGATCCGCACGTTCAGCTCCTCGGAAGTATGGTGAGGAGTTTACCTTTCATGATGCACCAAAAAGCGATCGAAAAACGGGACCTGGGAACCGAAATTTGGACCGCAAAGTAGCTCAGGCGTTTAGCAGAAAACCCGACCTGTCTGTCAAGGATAATGCCAAGAACTACGAATATCGGCAAGTAATGTCCACCGAACCAAGCAAGAATTGGTTTTAAAACATACAAAAAACAGAAAAAGCTAAAACGAAGTGATAAGCAGGCTGCATGTGTGAAACCAAGAGCTCGAAAATTTTACGACAAACTGTTGTGCGGAAAATCAGCGTGTATTATCATGGATGACGAGAGATGCATAAAATTTGATTACAAATGCTCCCGGGTGATCAATTTTGTACCATACAAGAAGGCCAGGGTATCAGTGATGACAACAAATCAATTTTGACGGAAAAAATCAGTAAAAAAACAATGGTTTGGCAAGCTATTTGTGAGTGTGGCAAGTTATCAAAGTCATTTATTACTACGCAAACATTGAAGGCCGATACCTATATCACCGAGTGCTTAAATCGTCGCCTACTACCTATGATCCGCGAGCATGATGACCCTGTTGTATTTTGCCCGGATTTGGCATCTGTACACTATTGGAAACCCACGTTGGCCTGGTATAAAAACGATAGAGTCGTATACGTTCCTAAGGGCATGAATCCTCCGAGCTGCCCGGAAGCCAGGCCTATTGAAACTTTTTGGACACTTACCAAAGCTTACCTTTGGAAAAATACCAAGGCAGCAGATTTCATTGAAACTTTTAAAAGAATCTGGTTGAAAGCCTCCAAAGTCGTGGGGAACAGGTCTGTGCTGAAGCTTATGTCCAGTGTAAAATCCAAGGTCCGGTCTTAAAGATAAAATTAATTGTGTTGGAGAAATAGCACACTTGTTATAATAAGGCTATAAGTTTAATTTCCATTTATTAAAAAAAATGCTGTGATAATCAAAAACCTTTCGTTTTATTTCAAATAAAACTCGTGCTTATACTTTCTGAAACACCCGATAGACTTATTTATAATACTTCAAACATGTCTGTGTCGTGGTGCTACGTTCTTTGACATTATTAAAACAAATTAAAATTCCAAATGTTCCGAATATAGTTCAATGTAAACGTTAATAAAGCCAGTGGTATAATGAAGTACGTGCCGCCTTCTTGCAGTACTGTAGGATGAAAAAGTGAACCCTTTTACTGAGATTCCCTAGTCTTCTAGTCTGTTCATTTTTCTATCCACTTGTCACTCTTTCCTGTCTTTTGAAGCCTGATACTTGATAGTTAAAATGACAAGTAATAATTAAAAATAAATATTAAGTTTAAAATTGTAAGAAGCAAATAAGAAGATACGTAAGGGATATTTTGGCGACAGCAGCAACGGCGACTCCGGTTAGACGCGCACTCACCACAGGCGCCGTGCCACGTCGCTCTCGATGACGGCTCACAAATTGACCTGAAACATGTCGAGCCAATCTCGACATAAAAAGAAACCGGACTATTGACGGCCGGATAGCCCAGCGGTTAGAGAACCTGACTGTGAAGCTTAAGGTCCCGGGTTCGATCCCCGGTCAGGGCAGATGTTTGTATGATGAATACGAATGTTTGCTTTCGAGTCTTGGATGTTTATCTGTATATAAGTAAGTTTATCCGTTGTCTAGTACCCATAACACAGGCATTAAATTGCCTACTTTGGGACTAGGTGATTGGTGTAAAAATTGTCCAGTGATATAAAAAAAAAAAAAAAAAAAAAAAAAAAAAAAAAAAAAAAAAAAAACCTAAGTGTTTATTTTTCATTTCACTATGAGTGAGTCTTACGGTACTTGTATCCTTAAAATTTGATTGTTCTATTTGAAATCAAAATTGTACTGATTGTAATATTAATTTTACTGTTCCGAAACATGAGTTAATTAACTCATTGTTAAACTTCTGTACCTCATTATTTTACGCGGCACAATTAATTGGCAAGTAATCAATAGGCAGCCTTTTATGTGATCGCACCACAAATTAATATAATGTTTACTTGTTCGTTAATTAAGCTTTTAAGGTGCTTCTTACGCGTGGACGTATCTGGTGACTGATTAATATGGTAATATTGCTAGATTCTCTGGTTAATCATTTTGATTTTGATATGCTTAAAGTTGCAGCATCTGTAGATTGCTAAATTTCTTAGTGATGATAATGGTAAAGTTGCCGGATCTGTAAGTTGCAGATACTGCTATAGTAATATGATGGTAGTGGTGTTGTAAGGCTAGCAACCTATCACTATTCTACCTCTTCCATCTTTGCAAACCTAAAACTATGCAAGAAGTGGCTGCGAAGCGTGGTATTATCATAATCAAGGTTCTGTTTATGTCGCGTTTCGTGTGCTCTGCCTACCCATCTGATTATATTAATTTTGATATGGTTAACGTTGCAGGATTCGTAGATGCCAAATTCCTTAATGATAAAGTATAGTTCATATAGAATTGGTACCTAATGTATTGGCTACATTTTTTTATCTATTCAATAAAACTAAATTTAGGGAAATAGGTATTAAAGATTATGTATTTTACTTTACATCGAGTACTAAAAATAAATACATTTTCGTCGTTATTAATATAGCAGCGAACTCTTCTCTTAATGGTTCCTATCATCTTCTGAACAGTGTTTTTGTCAATATTTTTGATGTGTTAATTCCACGTGGGTCGCAATGAATTGAGGTCTTTGACCATTTTACCACTCTTCTTCGACTTGCTTTTCATAATTGCCCAATAATTCTCGATTGGGCGAAACTGGGAGCAATTTGGCGGATTCATATTGCGGGGAACATAATCCACGTTATTATTTTCGTACCACTCTAATACCTTCCTGGAGTAGTGGCAGCTAGCTAAATCTGGCTAAAATTTAACAGGAAGCCGGTGGTTACGAATGAAGGGCAGAACACGTTTTTGCAGACACTCTTTCATATAAACATCCAACGTCATAGTTCCAGATGTCACGAAGGCCTTGGTTTTAAGATCACAGCTACAGATTCCTTGCCAAATCATATGTTTTTTTGCAAATTTCTCCAAATTTATGAACTTGTATTTTTCGTCAACATTTCCCCTCGTATCAGCCAAGTAAAATTTTGAGCCAGGTAGTTGTTTGAAATCAAGTTTCACATGTTTCATCGTCCATCAAAAAGCACCCTTTGAATTTGGTCAAAACTTTGTCGTACAACAATCGAGCTCGATTTTTAGCTAGTACGTTCTGCTTCATGGTACGATTTGGCTTTTTAATAGCTCGATAGCTCTTGTAGCCCGCTGGAAGACGAATACGTCTCACAGTACTGCGACATTTCTTGAACTTACGGGTCAGTCCTAATCAGAGGGGCCTGGGTTTTTTAAATAGTTCTCAACACGTTTTTCTTCAGTTCTGTATCCTTGGTACCAGATTCACGTTTGACCTATGCCTTCCTATCGAAGGACAAGGCATCCTTGTACCGTTTTATAACCCTACAAATTGAACTTTTGTGAAGATTCAGTGCCTTAGCTACCTTTGATCCAGATCACGAAGGATTTTCCGTGAATTTGTTCGCCATCAGTTTTCTCACTTTGAGTTCCATTACAGAAAACTTTCAAATAAATTGAGCAAGGTCTACAAAATACCCACAATTAAAACATCGAAATATTGTCAACAAATTGTAATTGTCACTTTTGAATTTAGAACATAGGTTTTTTTTATCAGATTTTATTGTTTGTGCCAATTCTATATGAACTATACTTTAATAAATATGGTAAAGTTGCCGGATCAGTAAGTTGCAGATTCCTTGATTGTACATTTACCTTACAGCCACGCACTTTCTACTGTAGTGCTCCGGAGCTGCATACCTACAGGACACAGCATTTCAAGAATATCGGCGTGTCTCCAGAAGATTGTAGGCATAGTGTAGGGTTTGCTGGCGTTACTACAGGTCAGAACCTGGGCTATAATGAATAGTGTATCGGCTTCTCCATAAAAAAATAGGTGCAAATAAGCCCAATCAATAATTTCATTTACGTTGGTTAAAAGATTTGTTTTTTTTTTCTTTGCTTGTGTCACACGACATTGCTTGATAATAATTTGTATGGTTGTAGGTAATCTGGAAATACCGCATTTGAGTCTCTTTGCAAACATAACATAATCTTTTGATTGCGTAGACTTAGAAGTATGATTGTTTTACAGCTTTAATGGTAAAATTTAATTGTCTAGCTGACTCGGTCCTAGGACCTCGACAGATACAATGTGGTGACAAATAGACGTACGGATTGACAGCGGATTCTTAGTGATAAGATCGCAATTTTACCTTTCGGGTAGGGAACCCTAAAAATGAATGGACCATCTGTTTATCTCCTATAATGAGTTAGAACTTGGACCTGCAACACATTCCTATAGTCCTAAACCCGCAAAGCCCTATAGCCAACATTTCATTTCTTAGATCTAATGACGCAAGCTCATTATCAGTATGGCTCATTAGATTTTACGCTCACTAATCCACCGACCCCATTCAGACAATCGCGCCAAACGATTTTGACCTTTATGCAAATGTAATTATGACTACTAAAGCAACCATTGTCAGCAAGAGAGCCGAGTTAATCAGTTTAGCAGTGGGTCGGAAAATCCCGCGGACCAAACCCAACGTAATGCATATTTAAAGGACGGATAAAAGTAGTGGGGAGCTTCGCTGTACACTCGAAACAATTGATTCCTGACCCATAAGTTTAGCCGAATACTTTTACTTCCTAAAACCCACCTCACATTTATGGCATACATTTTGATTCGTTTAAAACAATATACTTATACATACTTTATAATAGGCATACAGTTTAGTCACAGTCCTAACCTAACCTAACCTACTTTTTTTGGCCGTTAATCATTATTGTTATGGCTGGATAAATTAATGACAGCTATAATTATGACTGAAAAGAATTATAATCATATCTATTTTAAGACAGCAAATATTTATGTCATTCGTCATTATGGTAAAACCATTTATGACTAAAAATAATTATGACAGGGAACATTGTAACATTAGTACAATTTATGCCAAAAAAATTATGACTTTCAACTTTATGATTATGACAATCGATACTATGACAATGGTTTGTATGCAACTAGAGGGGCAGCCCATGGTGACATGGCATTACTTGCCAAAGAAAATCATTGCTACGTTTATTAGGACAACATCAATTATTGGTGTCCTTGTATGCATCCGAGTATACAGTAGAACGGGTTGAGTAAAGAATAAATTGACATTAAAGCTCTATGAAATTTTATTTTTACATTTTGTACAGAGTTCATTTTATTAAAAGCAGTTTGGTGTCGGGTTTAAATCAATCTCATCATTTCTTCTGATGGTATTATCAGTCGCGATTATGGAGTACGGTGTTTGCTGTCCTGTGTGGTGTTGCGTAGGAATAACACCTCACCGTTTTCTTCCGTGGATGTCGTAAGAGATGACTAAGGAAATTTAAAAAGGTCAGGTGTGCTTTAGGCAACCCGCCACTATAATTATACCTCTCCCAACTGTTTTATCTCCCAAATTTATGCTAGAAGAGGCATGTGAAATAGTCATTGTTTCGTCTATACCACGTTTCGTGTGCTCTGCCTACCCCATTTGAAAACACAGGCGTGATTGTATGTATGTGGCAAAGTAAACAAGTAATCATTGTATCTTAATACACCTACCACCTCATCAGACGGGAATGAAGAAATAAAACCTTATCCTAATTAAATCAAGGTAAAGTCGTAAAATGAATGGCTTAATCGAAGTTGGCCGGCAGATTTCATTCAAGTGACGTCATCAATAAAATCAGATAAAACTAGGCATCTAAGGCGTAATACACAGTTACCATTAAATACATGTTTAAAAAATTACTAGACCTATGAAAAGATGATTATAAAATTTTAATTTTACTTGTAAAACTCATGCAAAAAACCTGAAAGCTCTTTATTGCAACCACTTACTTGAAAAAAGCCTTCTGAATTTATGTACGAAATATTTACCAGGAGCCTTCTGGTAAAGGAAAACTGAAGGAAACCTGCACGCAGCGACAGACTTTAGTAATTCAATGTTGCGTGTAAAATTAATTAAGTTCTCAAACCAAAATCTTACTGCCTATTTTTTTGCAATTCTTCATCTACTGAACCGTAGCTACTGTTCATAGTTACAAAAAAAGTGTACCTATAATATAAATAAAGTATAATACTGATAGAACCTTAATTTTAGTGTATTCTGGCATACAATTTATACTTAATAAAAACAATTGTGAATATCTAAATGTTAGACAAATTAGTAGGCCGGCACTAGTGAATAATAAAGGCTATAGATTTAAGAGTGTTTATTTTCCACATCGCGTGATTGTTCGCAATGCGGTAATCTCCGGCCGATCTGTTTAATGGCGTATTCAATAGCAATAATTAGTAGATAGATCGGCAAATCGAGTCCAATGGGATTAGTCGGCTATTGATGGGACCTTTTTATTGTTCTTGAGTTGCGGATATTCATTGTACATACATACATACATACCGTCACGCCTATTTCCCACAAGGGTAGGCAGAGACTACTACGTTCCACTTGTTGCGATCCTGACATACCTCTTTCGCTTCATCCACATTCATTAATCTCTTCATACATGCTCGTCGGTTTTGGGTACTCTCGACCTGGACTGTTTCTAAAACGTCCGTGATTTGGTCTCGGAGCGTCCGTCTAGGTCTTCTCCTCAAAATGCTCCCGTACTCACTCCCCGTATAAATTTATTTAGTAAATCTTCCTTCTTCTATCCTCTCTATACAACCAAACCAACTAAGCATACTTTTTTCTATCCTAGGCACTATATCTACTTTCACCCCGGCTTCCCTTACTACACTATTTCCACACTTCTTAACGCTCTCATTTCTTCTACATTCTAGCATTTATTCTACTTTTATGCTTCGTTTGCTATACCCAAATTTACCTACAATATTAATATACCAAACATTCCTTATCATTTGTAACCAAAGTAGCTAAAAAGAAAACGCAAGACACCTCGCCTCTAATACACTTAAATTCAAATCGAATAAAACGTTTTAAATACACTCGTTAAAGCCAAAACACGCTCCACCCAAGAACCCAAAGTAAATAAATAAAACCTCAATCATTAAAATCTGAACACTTGATCGATAAACGTTTAAAACGGCGTCCTAAAATAATAATGGCTTTTATTTTAATGCGCTTAAGGTTCGAGTTGCGGGCTTAGGGCGGCCCGTTGGCACGGCCCCATACAAACGTAGTAAAACTTTAATTTAGAATAACACGGCAGATTGAGGTTTTAAAGAATCATAAGTCGTGTGAGATTTAAACATGTCAATATAATTATTGGGTATAATATAGCCAAGGCCGAAAGTCTTCAACATGCCAATTATTATTCAATAATGTTTAAAATTGTATTGGTGTTGAGTTTGTATTTAACAATTTTTCTTTTCTTCTGTATAATGTTGTAAGAGGCGCCTAAGGAAATACTTTAAGGTATACATATCCCTATAGGCTAGCAACCTCTCACTATTTTACCTGCCAACTCAAAACCTAAGTGAAATAGTCATGATATTTCATGTTCATGACCATTTCAGTTTAGGTTTTGAATTGCCACCTCATCTATATATATATATAACTCAAAGGTGACTGACTGACTGACTGACTGACTGACTGACATAGTGATCTATCAACGCACAGCCCAAACCACTGGACGGATCGGGCAGAAATTTGGCATGCAGGTAGATGTTATGACGTAGGCATCCGCTAAGAAAGGAATTCCCGAAATTCCCACGGGAACGGGAATTAGCGGGAAAATCCCGTTGTATGAAAAATCTAAACCTAATGCGAGCGAAGCCGCGGGGCATAAGCTAGTTTGGGAATAAAGGCGTGATTTCCAAATGAACTGTCAAATTAAAAAAAAACATGTCTTTTTTAAAGTAAATAAAAAATACGCAAAAAAATATAAATTTCCTGGAATAACAGGAATTTTTAATACTCCCTCAAAGTATTTATGTCGATGGAAAATCAAAAGCACAAAATAAACGTACTATTTTCTATCAACCCGAGCTAGTAATTGATCGACAGCTAAAATGAAATTGTACAAAGTAAACAAAGTCTGATTGTAAAAACAAAAAAAAACCTTCAATAGTGAGTTATTGTTTATTTATTTGTTAAACTAATATTGGGACGTGTGGGTACAATCAAGGATTCATGAGCCACCATGGAACCAATTCACAGTAAACATCATAGTGACATCCCATTAATTATCAAGGGAAATCGTAATGATTTTCTCTTTGAAAAGGTTCTAGCCAGATAATAATATTTGCAGAAACCTGCATTTCATGACATATTATTATTTTCATAGTCCAGATTTAATAAAGTCCCAAAATAGTTGGACACAAGTCACCACACAGTATGAGAGGGTTTGTACTTTGTAGTTTCCACGTGTGGATTGGGAACTTCAGACAAAATATTGAATTACTTCGTCGCTGTGACTAGTTTCCGATGATTAAATTACTGATTAGCTCGTAGGTTTAAATCTCAGGCTCGCATTTTGCAATTTTTCAGAATGAATGTGAATCAAATTTAATACTAATCTTAAACTAATTGGTGTAGGAAAACAAAGTAAGAGAACTTGTGCACAACGATGAAGTACTTTAGTGTTGTGTTTGAAGTTCCCAATACGCACTGGACCCTCTTGGGAAGTACAACCCAAACCCCATTCACACTGAGAACAATTGAGATGTTACTTGGGCTAGATATTTGTTTTTTCAAGATGATCATAATCATCAGACGTAAGACTCTCCAATGAGAGGACAAAAAGCAAGATTCTCAGTCGTTTTTTTCCAGTTCCTATCGTTCGTTATATTTCAACTTATTTCATTTTACAAAGGCCGTGTGGGTGTGCTCGAATTTGTTATTTACCACGAGCTAAAAACATAACTGGGTTTCCTGTGCGGTTTCGGGTTAAATAAGGCCTCTACATTTCTTCTGTTAATGTCGCAAAAGGAAATAGATTAGATTAGATTCATTTATTTCTGTTTGAAAATCACATTATACCTAATTTACATGTCAGATACAAGTAATTCACAAAAAGATCGTCAAATTGTAAACAATTATTAATAAATCAATAGAAATAGGCATAAATTAATAAAAATAATATCAAGAATTCAAAACAATAAAAATAATGTCAAAAAATAAAATCATATCACAAAAATGTGAAAAATGTCATAACTAGTAAAAAAAATGTATAAAATAATAATCATAGTAGTAATAGTAAAATCAAAGAATAATAAATGGATAAGTACAATAGTTATGTCATGTTATGTAATAGGTTTGGGTATGCTTTTTAGGCAACAGGCTAGCAACCTGTCCCCTTAACACTACGTAGGGCGAGTAGAAATACGCGCGACATAGACTATTCCTGTCACTGTCTAACTAGAGACGTCAGAACGTGTCAGGTAGACTATCCCGCGCGCGACGCGACTAGAGCGTGTTACCGTGCTAAGCCTACTGTAACTTTTATGAAAGTGACAGGTTGCCGGATGTATACAATAACATTTTTCATTTTTAAGCCTAAGTGGTTGCAAAGGGCAAAATAGCCATTTTTTTGGCAATGTAACCAATGACAATGTTGCCTACCCCATTTGAAAATACAGGCTGGATACATGTATGTATGTACCCAGCCTGTATACCTCCCAATGCAAAATAAAATAATGTTAGTTAGATAAGTGAGAATTTTTAGCCAATGCTTTAAAATTGAAGGGAAAAAAAAGAACTGTTTAAAAAAAAATCTCTTTAACTTTGTGTGGGTAGTCTGCAACTGGAGACGGTTAATCAAATTATTCCGAGCGGACCTTGAGGCGGCCGTCTACGCAAACACGAGCCCGATATTGCTAACCATCGGACTGGGAAAGTATTCCTAAATTGAGCCAATAGTTTGGAGGGCATTGTTTGAGAACACATCGACGCTTATGTAATGTGTTCCCAAACAGGGTCAGGAGACCACACGGGACGATACATGGACAAAATCATGACCGTTGCAGGTTATTTTTAACATATTTTCAGGTTAAAGTCTGGTACATAGGTAGAATACTGGCAGAGTGTTATCTTGTTGCCTCAAGCATACCTTAACCTAGTATTCCTGAGGATGTATGTAACTCTTCGTTGTAAAAAAATAATGACGAAAGAACAAGCACAGAACAATCCACAAGTACAAAAGCGAGCATATTCCTTAAGGAATACATAATTATACCGTGATTATTTTACGTTACGTAGCCACTTCTAGCATAATTTTAGGTGTAAACAGACAAAAGAAGGAAGTATAATAATAGTGAATGGATGCTAGTCTGTCGCATAAAACATGTCTAAATCGTAAACTTTAGTCGCTTCTTACGATATCTCCGAGAGTAAGGAAGAGGTGTTATTTAAATCCGACACCAGACATGTTATTTTAGATGTGCTTGCTCAATTAAGAAAATGTAACTGTAACTGTAAATGGCTAATCAATACACTCACTCAAAGTACCACATTTCAACAGCAGCATAAACCCAATTTTGGTAACATTTTTTTTATTTAATGCTCGCTACCCGAATTTTCATTGACCACGCGCGGTCACGCAAAGGCCCGCTTAAGTTTTTTCACCATACGTCCAAAGAAAGGTATTTCTACCGTACCAGTTTTATAGAATTCCTTTGACATGGCATCCGAACATTAGATCGTTTGATTGCTACGGATTCGTAGACGGCGTAGAGGTGCTACGTGCGTAGCAGCGTTTATTGTTTTGTGCGTGGATATAATTGTTAGGCATTTTGATTTATTGTTTGACGTTTGACTTCTGTGAGTTTGATACGAATGCGTTTTGTTTTGAATTAATTTGACAGGTGATTTGTCATTTGGAAATGCTAATGTTGAATTTGTTTTGAGGTTTCGAGGTATGATTTTGTAAATTCAAATTTGACCTGAAATGTAGGTTTTGGCCTGAAGTTATTAGCACGCAACAAAGCGTTATCCATTTAACTTTTTAATTTGGAGGAAAAATTCCTGAGTTACGTTTTCTTTCGCAGTAAATTTGTAGCTAGTCGTAACTTAGAACACCTAGTTTCTCCGTTGATTAAGTTATTTCTCAGGTTATTCAAACTGTGATTAAAACCTTGATTTATGGCCTAAGTTTATTGGCCTATACCTAAAGTTGATGGATACTTTTTTAACATGACAAGTTTATGATACTATCTGTGGCAATTTATAGCCTAGGAACTTACTATCAATTGTTTAATTTTTTGTGAAGATTATTATTAACTGTTACATTACATTATTATTTATGAGTTTTGTCGGTTTTGTTAAAAAATTAGACCGATTTTTATTTCTTTTTTTCGTGCTATGTTTGCCTTAACACCTCTCTATGTATTTCGTGGATATCCTAGGATTATAATAATCAAACGGGTTGTGCTTCAGGTGACAGGCTAGCAATCTGTTTTTATTATGCCTCTTTCTTCTATTTTTAACCCAAAAATTGTGCTAAAAATGGCTTGGGTGATGACTTAGATATGTAATCATGAGTGCATTTTTCCAATGATTGAAATTGCACTAATGTGAACACATTGTTCATTTATATCATATAGTTACTAAATCTACTCGGCTAATAGAAACCGTAAATACGATTACTTTATATTCAGTTTGAAATTGGACGTAATCTTTATTTTGTTCTCATGCGTAATAAGATTAATAAACCATTGTAGGGATGATAATAGAAAGCTTACTGGATTGTGCGCTTATTGGGTTTTCTTCCCAAGGACAAGGTTACCTTGAGCCGATAATTAAACTTTTGTTGTACGTATCAAGCATGTCGTATACCTATTTTGTACAATTTAAGAACAAAGCAAGCGAATTTTCGTATAACTTCATGTACAATTTACATCACCATTGCACGTTGATTTACGTGCCTAAAGGGTTGTGTTTCAATAACTCGAGAACTATTCACGTTTTTTAAAATTGCAATTTACCTACTGTTTTGAAGACTGACAAGATTTCCTATCAGTGTGCTGTAAAATTTGCATTTAATATTCACAACTGGGTATGTTTAAACTAAAAAGTAAAAAAAAGCAAAACAAAATAAAGACGACTTAAATTTTAAGTAAAAAATTTAGACGAGTCAATTAAACTTAAGTCAGAACGTTTAAATTAGGAGCAAATTGTATCTTCATTATATTTTCTATTATTTTAACTATAAAGGACTTATAGGTTCGTGCTTTTAAATAGAGTCAATTAATTAGTTGAAATCTCAAATAGAAGTAAACTCGAGTCAAATATTGCTGAAGGCAAATTGAGAGACGATTAACTAGCTTCATTGGGCTTAATTTATAAATTTTATTTATTTAAACTAAGGGGCAGCGCAGACGACAGACTTTTGTGCGATCGAGTCTGCGGCGCAATAAAAACTCTGAATGGAAACTCTCTGCGCGCCATTCAGAGTTTTTATTGCGCCGCAGACTCTATCGCACAAAAGTCTGTCGTCTGCGCTGCCCCTCATAGAGTTAATTTTGCAGAAAAATAAAAATTGAACTAGCAAGTTTCTGAATTTTGTATTAAGTGTATTTTCCCCGTGTGGTGCCGGGTTAGAATAGCACCTCCCCCTTTCTTCCCATGGGTGTCGTAAGAGTCGACTATGGGAAAGGGTAAGTGTATTGTGGGCGATGGGCTAGCAATCTGTCACTGCAATATCACGTTTAACCATCTGGTTACCCTGCTGAAATCGCTAAACGTAGCCCTGGATTTTTGAATTCATGTGCTCTGCCTACCCCTCTTGGGAATACAGGCGTGAGAATATGTATGTAGATGTATTTTATAAATTGGTTTAGCAAATCGAAATCACAATGTGCTTAATTTACATTCAGACGTAATGAGCGATAATGAATTTCGTATAATTTTACGTACGAGTATCAAGGCAGGATTATGAGTGAGTTTTGGAGGTGAATGGCAAAACACTGTTTTAGTTGGACGCAAGACAACTGGTTTAAAATGAAGAAAGTCAAGAAAAAGCTTGAAAATGTGATCTAAAAGAATATTTTTCATTATTTTCTCGTATTCTCTGTGTATCATAATTGTGTCACTCTAGTATATCGTTATACATCCATACAATCACGCTTATAATGCTATGATTGATTCACGTTTCGTAGCGACTTTTGGCACAATCTTAGGTTTAAATATAGATGGAGGAGGTATAGTAGTGACAGGTTGCTAGCCTGTCGCCTAAAGCTTACCTAAACCTATTTCTATAGATGCTTCGTACAACATCCATGGAAGAAATGGAGAGATTTTGTTCCAACCCGCCATCATACGGAAATACATTATTATTATAACCACCAAAAAAAGTGTTGCCAAGACATTGTAACTTATTAGTCGCAGATGTTTATACCTATGATGATGTCGTAGGAATAAGTTACAAGTCAATGAAATTAGCTACTAAAATCACAGTTTATTCCTCGTTATTAAAATTACCCGTGTGGTGCCGGGTTAGAATAGCACCTCCCCCTTTCTTCCCGTGGGTGTCGTAAGAATCGACTCTGGGAAAGGGTTAGTGTATTGTGGGCGATGGGCTAGCAACCTGTCACTACAATATCACGTTAAACCATCTGGTAACCCTGAAATTGCTAAACGTGGCACTGGATTTTCGGATTCATGTGCTCTGCCTACCCCTCTTGGGAATACAGGCGTGAGAATATGTATGTATTAAAATCACTAAAACTCTTAAGCGAAAATAAGCAGATATTAATATCAAAAGCTTACAAAAGGTCGTTAAATAACCGAAAATGTGGGTCGTAAACCTCACTAGAGGAATGAGGCCGGTCTAGTTTATAACAAAACTGCCTTTGTATTATACAAAATCACGGAAATTCCTCCAAAACCCTAAACCGTGTAGGCTGGGAACTATTATTAGGGTAATGTGTTACCCCTACAAAGATGCATTTAGTGGCTTGCCGGGTTAACAAAATGTAAAAGGTTGGACTAAACCGCTTTTCAAGTTTGACATCAATGCTAGTTGATTCTGATACAAGACTAACAATGTCGCCTTACTTTTGATCCCAATATTTTAATCTATGGAAAGTTTTGCTTACCAGGCAAAGGAAAGTCGCAGACGATGTATGGGTCTTTTTAAACGGTTTTTTAAACGGTTTTACTTGGGTTACCCCGTTTGTTTTAGTCTTTATTCTTTGATCTTTGGTCTTTGTTGGTTCAAATTTAGAAATTGAAATTTCACCCTCTTTCCGTCAACTGAATGATCTGAAATTTGGTATGCGCTTTTAGTTGTGGTGACAATACAACAATGTATATTCATTGTCATTGTAAATTCAAAATGGCCGCCGCTAAAAAATGGCGGATGACCTAATTCTTATCAACCCCATAAATATGGGTATCAATTGAAAGGTCTTTGCAAGGAGAATACAGTGCACTATATAAATTAAAAAAAAAAAACTAAAAACTCGAAAACAAAAGTTAATATTTTTTTTAAGTAAAACGATTTTATATACATTGATTAGATTAAAATAAAACCGTTTTACTTAAAAGTTTTTTTTTTTAACTTTTTGTCTTTGTCTTTTGTCTTTAGAAAGATAAACCGTCGTTACGTTGAATTGAACATACTATACATAAAATCACGCCTTCATTCCCTAAATTGGGTAGGTAGAACACCCTACGCGACTTAGACAAAACCATGATTTTTACGTGACACAACCACGTCTAACATGATTTTAGGTAAAAGGTAATAATAATAGTGACAGGTTGCTAGCCTGTCACTTAAAACATATCCCAACCTATTTCCTTAGAAGCTTCTTACGACATTCACGGAAAAAATCGAGTGGTAATGTTGTATAGCCGACACCTCCGAGGATTTGATTACTATTATGACGATGTTTTCATATTTTTTGAGATTTCGTGATTTGATATATATTTTGCCGTGTGGTGTCGGGATAGAATAACACCTCTCCCTTTCTTTCGTGGATGTCGTAAGAGGCGACTAAGGAAATAGGTTTAGGTGTCTTTACGCGACAGGCTAGCAACCTGTCACTATAATACCTCTTCCATCTTTACAAACCTAAAAACTATGCTAGAAGTGGCTGCGAAGTGTGATATAGTCATAATCATGGTTTTGTCTATGTCAAGTATCGTGTGCTCTGTCTACCCCATTTGGGAACACAGGCGTGATTTTATGTACGTATGTATATACATATATTTTTATCTGATACAAAAATAATGTCTAACAACTATGAATGCGTGGGGATTACGAAGCAAATAAAACCTTTTTTACCTCGCAAAACAACCGTCGAGACTCACCGCCATAAATTTTATTGGCATAAAATAGCCTAATACTAGGTTATTGTGATTTTCTTGTGATTGCTATTACATCTGCGATAAGTGCACCTATTTCAAGTCACGCAATTCGCCGTTTAAGGATATCAATGCACTTTTTCTACGGGCCGGTTCACGGAAAACTTATTACATTTTGTATTACTTCATTTTCTTTGAACGCTATCCTAATTTATTTTTTAATAACTGCCTTCCTGAGCCTTCAATTGAAGCGAAAAAAGTCAAAATGAAACGCAATAAACAAAATAGAACGGTTTTTTGTGCCAATGAAATACTTAAGCAGGGAATTTGATAAATGAAACAGGGAGCGAACTTAATTATAATTTATTTAAGTCGCCAGTAAGATGTTTTTAATTATTAACTTTTTACTACTGCACTAATGTTACATGCAATAAATGGTTTTAGTATCAGTGAATGTTGCCTAGTGAATTTTGTAAGCTCATTGTCTCAAAAATACCGAACTTGATTGCCTAATTCCTTGCTGAACAGATTTTTACGCATTTTTTTAAATATGCTCAGCTCTACTGTATCATTTCATTACTTCATAAGTTTTTTATCCTAATTCTTTTGATAAACTAGTCGTGCCTTTGAAACTGTTACTGGCCATCAATTGAAATCGAACGCACAACTCAAATTAAAAAAAAACCTTTCCGGCTTGAGCTCGTGCGTTTGAAAACCACATCACGTTCCTAACATTATGAGTGGACTAGTAGCAATTTGTAGACCGTTACCCCCGGCCCGACGCACCGATACATCGCCCTAAAAGCCTGTAAAATTTATTGAACACACATAGATTGATAGCCGTCGTAAATACAGGTTTTTGAACAAACATTGATCTTTCGTAAGTGGATACTAATTTTGGTTTGGTATACATTAATCACGGGGTATATTATTAGTGCCTTTTAGATTAGGGTGTTCTGCTATTCTACGAGTTAGGGGGTATTATTAGAAGCTTGATTGAAGGAAGAAAAGCAAACACATGTCTCGGTGAAGGACACGTTGTATTCCAGATTGATGGTTATTTGACACGAGCTGTGGAAAGAATTTAAACAGTTACTTTACTACAAATTTAGGATAACACATAAAAAAGAAGAACGAAATTAGAGTTCACTCAATAGTTTCCATTTAAAGCCACAAAAGAATTAAGGGAGGAGATACGCTCCATATCGTCCTTTAATGTAATAGAATTTAGAATTTTATTAGTCAAAATTGGAGACAACCGCCTGCACAGGGTGCACTAAAAAGTGAATTTCATACTCCTCATTTAATAATGTCACTTAGTGACTATACCACCATAGTGAAGTTTACTGCAGAAACCAATGCGAGAGAAGATTTATGTCATTCTCTGGTTTGAAATTAAGTTTAGCGTATGAAGTTATGAAGTTAGAGTGTCGACCGATTAGAAGACAAGTGTTTTAAATAATAATATTATGACGCTAACTGTATGAGTGTCAAGCAATCAGAAGTCCAGTTATTAATATCTAAAATGCGTAGGATGAATATGGAAGCAAGTGATTCATACAAATAGAACTAAACTTCAATTAAAATGTATAAATAAAAGTATAAAATAACTTTTTGTTACATAGAAATTGAACGTCTACAAAATATAGAGGAGATTTCTTTATAAAAGGTGGCCGGAAATTGACCGTATCTATTGTAACCAATTATCGAGTATACATGTTTGAAAAAACCTATAAAATATTTTCTGAAAATTTTCAGTAAAAGTTCTGTGGGAATGTTTTATCGCTTTTTAGGTCATTGCGCTCTGTGTTTTACCCATCTTAACTTACTTACTTAAGTCCCATTAGCCGGTGCGTACGCAGATGCAATCTTTCGACATTGCAACGCTTCGTGAATGACTAAAAACTGGAGAACAAAAGACTGGGCAATATTTTTAGATTATCGTATTTTTCTTACACAAAAATTCAGGGAAAAAACTTCACGGGGTTTCAGACACATATACCCGACCACTGATAATATATTTGCGGTCAACTTCTGGCCACCCTGTAGAAACAACTAATTATCCATACTCAAAACACACTAATTATACATATTTTGACAGTAACCCAACCAGATTCTGAAAATAAAAGAAAAACATCTTACAAGTCCATTTAAAAAATTCTACTTATTGCAAAAAAAAAAAAATAATTTTCATGTTAGTCTCTCAAAAAAAAAAATTCTAAGACACTAAGTGCCAATCGGAGCCAGAATCGTTATTCAAATGCTTATTCGGCTCCGTTTAAGTATTCTCAGACTGAATAAGTGTTTTTCGATGTAATTAATTAAGAATCAAAATACATTAGACTGTAAGAGGCTTCGTTCGAGTAATTTTATTTAGGCAGAGTTAATTAAAAGAAAAAATCCAGCTCAAGACATCTTGTCTCGTCTCAATGGGGAAATTGAATAATGTCGGTCGGATTTCACGTTTTCAATAATATCTACGCAGTATTTTTTCATTTACCCAGTAAACGTGACTTAGCAGTATGGTATGTATGCAGCAAAGTAAAAATAACTTTATATATTTTTTTTTAAGCAATAAGAGGTTTATTACGAATTGAATAATAAAATACCAAAAACAAAATAACTAACTAAAATAATAACTAACTTAAAAACTAGACTATATTTAAAAAAGGGCACCCCGAGGCATGGTCCCAAAGACGCTGGCAGCGTTTCCTCGCTGTATCGCAATGCTGATGCGTTGAGCGAGGAAGCTGCCAGCTCTTCGGTCTCCAGTTGTATCTACCAGTCGCTTGGAGATCTCTTTTACAAGGTTGTTTGCGCTGGGGCCTCACGGACCTAAGGTCTCGACTCCGAATGGTAAGAACAATAATAATTAGAATTATTATATTGTATACCCAAATAGTAGGAAGAGCATTGAATATTTCTCGCTGCAATAGTCACTATTAGCATTTTTTTAAAGTTTCAAGTTACATAAAAGAGGTATAATAGTGACAAGTTGCTAGTTTGCTCATACTTAAACCAATATTGTTTTAGTCGCCTCTTACAATATCCACATAAGAAATTGAGATTTTTTTTTCTAAATCCGACACCACCTAAACGACGTCTATACATTTCACAATTGTAATTGTTCACATGACAAAAAATCGCCAATGAGTAGCGGCCAAATAGGTACATTTTAACAGACCAGCAAGCATTCAGCCATCCAATCTGTTTGCAAATGATTTGTTAACCATCTAACTGCCCAAAAAAAACCTCAAATACTGAATAGATCTCTTGTCATTCTACTTAACATACAAAAAAAAATGTAACGTTATGAACTTGCCGTAAATGAGACAAGCAAATTCACTGTCTTCTATATGAGGCTACTTGTCTACGTAGCAACAGTTACCATGAGCAGTTATGGTAATGACGTAACAAAAACAAGCCGTTAGTTATGCAGACGTTGTAGTAATGAGCAGGTTATAATGACGCCAAAGTGACGACATTAATGATAGGCACGGGGCGTGGAAGTTCAAGGTGAATTGTGAAGAAGGTGAATTGTTAAAAAGGTTTCCAGAGGTTTTTGTTTGGTGTCGAGTTTAGAATAACACCTCTCCGCTTCTTCCTTGGATGTCGTAAGAGGTGACTAAGGAAATAGGCTGAGGTATATATTTTAGGCGACAAGCTAGCAATCTGTCTCTACTATGGCAGGTGAAATGGCTACGAAGCGTGAAGTGATCATGTTTTGTCTGTGTAGCCTTTCGTGTGATCTGCCTACCTCATTTGAGAATGCAAGCGTGATTGTGTGTATGCATGTATTTTAATTTTTAAAAAGGTTTTGGATTCTGTAATAGGACATAAAAATGTCAGTACAATTATTTGAATCAGAGAAAGTTAAAGGCACGGCGTGGGCGTAAAAATAAATATAATTAACTCATTTATTTTTTGCATTTACGCAACAGAAACGCACTTAGATAAAAATTACTAATAACGTATGCGTTCTTGGCTAACTTTCGTGTCATAACGGAAAAAGTAGTAGCAATTTTAACTACTTCTTAAATCAGGTGCAATTTTTTGGTCCACATTGTAAATTAAGACAACACCATATAACACCACATGGCAAGAGAGATAGATTAGTAGAGATCCAACTTAATATTTAGTATTAAAGCCTTTGAAACACGTTCAGCAAAAGAGGGCGGTAAAAAAATAAACACGTCAGATCAATATTCGCGACGAAGCGGCATGTTTACGCAGAACTCTCCCCTCATTTGACATCCCACACCATTGAGGCGTCAAGCTTCATTTACGCGTGTCACCAGTCTCAGAAGACCCTCGGAACCGCACTGGTTTTCCCTCTTACCCTCATTTTGTAGGATTTGCAGGGAGAGGAGAGGGTCCCGCTTAATTGGTCTCGGTATGACGTCCTCGAATTAATTAGGCTCCCGTGCTTTTTATTGACGTTAAGATCGAATATGATCTTCAAAAATGAGTACGAGCTATTTTAAAACACATGGAGCTTTAAATTTTGGTTAGAAGATTTCTCTACAATCTACGAATTAAATGAGGAAAAAGTCCTAATAAGTCATTATCACAGACATTAATATATTGAACTAGATACCGCGATTTCCTGCGTTTGTATGAAAACCAAGCGTGTCACTTTTTCTCTACAAACAGTAGGTAACGCCATATGAGCGCTTTATTAATGGGAATTGACAGTCCAAGTGAAACCCATTCAAAGATGACGCCGCCTTGTTATTCAAGTTGTCCTGTCTCTAGGCAGTTAAACCTAATCTAAGTGGTATAAAACTAAACGAAATCGCGTCAAAGGAGGAGCATTGCTCTCCCTTTTGGCTCCATTGCGCGAAGTACATACACTTTAGTCATCTATACTGATATAAATCTGTGGTCATTGTGCTATTTTCATTTGTCGTTCTTATCTGAATCGAATTGCTGTTAACGCTACAATCTAGTAGGGTTCAAGCTACAGTCTTAAATTCTCTCTCTTCTCGTTACTTGTTAATTTAACTTCGTGTTCTGGTTTACACAACCGTCTATTTAATTTAAGTTGTACCTATGCAGTTGCTTCTCTACTTGCAAGCTTCTTGATAATTAATACTGTAATTTGGGCATCTAAGATGCGGCTGTCACTGTTATTATCATTATTCAATGATTATTAAAAAATACAATAACTAAAAATGAAAACGAAGTTATATTTTTAAAAGTAGAAAAAATACTATTAACAAAAATGTTAGTGAAACCACGTACACTTAAAGTTTTACCATAAACATTTTGTGCCAAGGTGAAATAATCGCTAAAATTATAACCCGAATGAGTAAGATCGTTGAGAACTTATCACAAATGAAAATCTAATGGCTTATGGAATCCAACTAGTACAATCGAGTGTGGATTGATCGATTTTTATCAAACACTTTCTAGTCACGCGACCTCGGAATTCCTTGGAAATCGATGAGCTGTGACTTTGAGCGAGGAATGAATCATAAGTTCCTGATAACTGTGATTTCACAAAATTGAACACGCCATTAGTAATTAGCTGATTGTATTATTTAGTCCAACTAAAAAAGGAGTACCTTTATTATACATGAAACAGACGAATACTTCCCAGTAACACATACTTACACAGTGCGCTCTTTTATGCTCGGACAAGCGATTGCCGATTAAAATAAATGTCGAATTACAAGCAATTCAGAAACTTTTCATTGTAACTTTTTAAAGAATAATTTTAAAAAAAATATTTTATATGTTTTTCAAGACTTTCATAATAATCTTTTTACTAAATTACTAAATGTAATATTACTTTATACCCCCATTTACCTCCTTGGGGTGAGTTTTTAAGAATCCTTTATTAACAGTCCCCTACGTTACCAAAAGAGCCTCTGTGATTTTCTTTAAGTTAACTCTAATACCTTTATATGTAAAAACCGTAAGCACTAAGGTTGCTTTTTACCGATTAACCTAATAATCCTGAAGAAGTGAAAAACGATTTCAAACGCCTTATTCTAAAAAAATCTTTAAGTTAGTATTGTGTATGAAATGATTTGCAAAGAATTACTTCCTTACTAATAATATTATAAATCAGAAAGTGAGTTTGTTTGTTTGTTTGTTTGTTCCGCTTTCACGCCGTAACTACTAAACCGATTGCTTTGAAATTTTGCAGACGTAAAGATAGAAGTACGGATTAATTAATAGGGTACTTTTTCTCGGAAAAAATGATGTTTCCGAGGGAATGCATGCTTTATACCGCGAAGCCGCGGGCGGAAAGCTAGTTCAAAATAATATTAAAAAGTCTGTTACGCTCGGCACAACTAGTTATTTTATTAAACCTACAAACGACGAAAATAAAACAAGATGGCGTGTTTACTCAACCAATGCAGAGTAACCAAAACAAAATTAAACTCAAACGCTCATTTTCCCTTTATTAAACAGACGTCACTCATAGCCAGCTTGCCTAAATAAACGCTATAAACATTGTTTTTCTCGACCTTCCTCGAGAAAACCGTTCAAGTCATGAACTTAAGCGCAATTTTTTTTTATTGACATAGAGTTATTCACAAACATCATACTTGTACCCGTGTGGTGTCGGGTTTAGAATAACACCTCTCCATTTCTTCCGTGGATGTCGTAAGAGGTGACTAAGGACATAGGTTAAGGTACATTTAGGCGACAGGCTAGCAACCTGTCACTATTTTACCTGCCACCTTAAAACCTGAGAAATATTATGCTTGAAATGGCCATAAAATGTGAAATAGTCATTGTTTTGTCTATGTAGCGTTTTGTGTGCTCTGCCTACCCCATTTGGGAATACAGGCGTGACTGTATGTATGTATGGATGTATCATACTTGTAATTGCCAAACGGTGTAGGCAGAGCACGCGAAACATTACATAGACGGAGCCATGACTATATCAAATTTAGTTATGATTTCTGGCGCAATTTTACGTTTTAAAATAGGTGAAAGATTGTGACAAGTTGCCAGCCTGTCACCTTAAACATCCCTTAAACTATTTTGCCTTTTACGATATTCATGGTAAATATGGAAAATTCTTATTCTGCCGTTCAGCTTCGTAAAAATTAACCATTAAGGGTACTTTTGTTTTACATAACTGTTGCACAAATATCAAAGCTCGCAATGTTTATAGTCAAAGCCATTAAATGTTGTTCTACAAGTACATAGCCCTACAAGAGACACAAAATTTTCTCGAAACACCAGTATGAATGTGAGATTGTCAAAGTGTATTTTTTTACACAGCGTTATTATTAAATGATACTCAGTTATACATCACCAAAACTGAAGATTTCCATTACATATTTTAAAGTTTTGCATATTTTGCCATTTTTCAGGCACATTAAATGCATTTTTCATGCATATTTCAAGCTAATGTAGCATATAATCCGATCTCTACTTTTTACTATTAACTCTTATTATCTCTTAACTCTTTTAATCCAGGCCGCCGCAAGTCCATCGTCTGACGGCCGGTAATGGTATAGTCTAACACGACACTTATTGCCGAAATAAATCATCAACGGGGTTGTATTGAACCTTTTCACGTAACTTAAATTACTACCGCGTTGTGACGTCACCAAATGGGGGTAGAAACAATCGATGGACGCGGTGCGATTGTTATAGTTGTTGTTTCTCTTTTTTGTAAACTAATGAAACATAACATACATACATACGAAATGTTACATAGTCAAAACCAAGACTATTTCATGTTACGAGGCCACTTCTAGTATTTTTTAGGTTCTAAGTTAATAGGGATAAATAGGGACCTAACCTATTTATCCTTAGTCGCCTCTTACGACAACCACGGAAGATATGGAAAGGTGTTATTCTAAGTCCGACACCACACTAAATATTTCAGTTACAACTTGAGGTCTTCATCCTCACAAATAATAATATACTGTATGTGCTTAGTTAAGTGGTATCTGCCTACCCCTGTGGGAAAGAGGCGTGATGGTATTGTAGGGGTTGACTATTTAATGAGATAAATTAGAGATGTTATATAGAGTATAAGTTTAATCACGGTACGTCACAATAAATGGTA
>BHDV01003122.1:218365-231387 GCA_005406045.1 Adoxophyes honmai | reverse complement strand
TAAAACCTATTTTATTAAAATACTTAAAACAGCGTCAATCTTGTTTTCATTTAAATCTTTTACTTTAAAAGCCATTGGCTAACACAGACGTTTCACGTTAAAACCAACGGCCGTGTGCCCCGACACAGCCCCACCCGATTTTTTTATCATTCTAATTATTCCGTAAGTTAGGTTATGGAAAAAAAGAGACACAAATGTTGTTTAGTTTATCAAATAATTAAACATCGACAGAGGTAGGTACAGATCATCAAACTTCCTGAGTGGGAGTCGTGACGTCACGCGTTTGAGTAAAAATCAGTACAATTTAGGAGCGAGACTTTTAGGCTCTGTATTATCGTCATTTTTCGTCTGTCAAATAGAAGAAAAAAAATTACAATATCGGGGGGGCACGGCTGTGCCCCCACAAAGTAAATATTTCACATATATTGTACATAATTAAAATACATTTTACAATTGTAATATATTTTTTCGTAGACTATCTGACGGACTAAATAGTTTCTTCTAGTCATCTAGCCTGGTAATTTTCAATTTTATTGTTTCATGTGTGGTGGACAGCGATGAGCGAATTATAATGCAGACAGAGTCACGAGCAACTCTAAGATATAAATTTATATGAGACATAAATTACACTCTGTTTTCTAATAAACAAGTATTTTCTAATGTGTTGTATTTCTTCTGGCTTGTGTTGGTAATTGCGTGTAAGTTTATGTATTTTATATTATATAAATTATGTATAAGTAGTTGTATTCATGGTTACATTATATGTATTAGTCTATTATATAAACATTAATCATTTACTCGTAAATATACCATTATTCAACTTTCTTTGTGTGCCTGCTTTTATTTCACATGTTTTGACAATTCCTCAAAGGTCAGCAGGCAAAAATCCTTTGACGAATATGATTGTCTTGGTACTTTCAAATTGTTCTGTGTTTATTATTTTGTCCTGTTTTTCTCATACAGAAATACAAAAACACAGCCGCAATCGCTGCAGAAAATATCAGAAACTACAACAATTCAAATATTCGATTTCAAAATTTTATAAAATTCGATAACAAGATTCAGTAAACCCATACTTTACATTTATTCGCCTAGCAACAATGAACTTTCCCACATCAAAGTCCATTAAATGATCAATCTAAAACTTCTAAGAAAACTGTTCACAAAATGAAGATACTCCGCCCTGGCGTTCTGACGTGGGTCACGTCAGAGGCGAGCCGGAGCGAATAACGCATGTATATCATAATTTACTATGAAAATAATGTAAAATCTTAAAAGTATCTAATGTTCTCGAATATTCCAACGCCGTTCCAATCTCGACGTGGTTTGCTGAATCAATATCGGAATGTATTATTTATAACGCGGTTCAGAAATGGAAGTTAGAGTCATCCGTTCAAATCCGATCTAATGGAGAAGTGTTATTGAAAGCGTTGCCTTGGCCCTTGTATCAGTGAGATATGATTTTACCTTTACTTAATTATCTTGTCTCCACATTTTTGTAATCTGTTTTTTTTCCATATTTATTGTTACTACTTCATTTTCTTTTTGTAAAAATATTTTGAATACATGACTTTCTGCCAAGTTTCTTGCGGCGCAATCTTCTTGGCAATGATGGTCTTTCCGAAGCGCTGGTAGTCTTGAAAATGACGTGTAAAAGTGCTCTTAGGAGACTATTTGAATAAATAAAGTTTTGAATTTTGAATTTTAAATACCGACACGCGTTTTAAATACGCCGTGTGCTAGGGGTACTAATTCATGTGTTGATAATGTCATTTTGTTTTCTAAATCAAATAGCGAACTCATCCATCTCGCGCGATATTTAATGGAACAGTGTGTACTGTGTTTAAAAATATTATCGAAAAACTAAAATATCGGAAAATACAAACAGTAGGTTAACTTCTGAGGGCTTTGATGTAAATAAACAACTAGCTTATTCTGGTTTACAAATAGATTTGGCTTTTATCCTTATAATATAAATAACTGAGCGTAATTTTGTGATGGCAATAAATTGGGTTTAACAAAGTAAACAAAAATAGTTATCCTTGGAATAATAGTTAGCCTTCGACTTAAAAATAGATTTGTATTTATAGAGGTTATTGAAATTCGGATAGAGTTCGACTTATTTTCATGTTTTGTTATAATTATTTATGAACTGTTAAACGTGCCCCACGCTTCACTTTATACGGTTCACATAAGGTTAAAAGTGACACCACGCTCTAAAGTTTTTATAACTTAACCGTTTAAATGTTTTTTTTTTATCTACATCCAAATCGTATAAAAAATATTTCTACTTTACGTTTAGACACTCTAGCAACTGGTTTACAAAAGAAACTCGTATCATCGATTCTACAGGGTGACACATAAGACGTAATACAAAACCATTTATTTATAGAAGTTACCTTAATACTTAAAGATCCCACTATGTCCCGTATTGTTAAACTAATTGGAAGTATCGTTTTTAATTTTTTAAATTATTCCTGTTATTTTCTGCTCCTCATGGTTACCCTAATACAACTTATTAAGTGTAAAAAGTTTGAAATCAGATTCATAGTAAATACTCTTTTATCTTGGCCGGTAATTGATGAATAAAACACATTCTGACACGGTGACGTTACTTGTCATAACAAACATCTCGAATTATTTTCTGATATTAAATAAGTTTTTCTCGCAAAAAAAATTGTTGAATTAAACAAGTTAAAGTTTAGTGATATGTAACGATGCCTTCTGCCTATCCGTACACCCTTATTCAGCTGTCGGACTTGGTAGCATTTTATTTTAGGTCATCGAGCACGGTGCAAACTCAAACCCTGTTTCACCTAAGATACCCCGAGTCTCCAACTCCAACCCGGCAGTTAATAAACTCTACAGTCCAAAATTTGAGGGATTTTGGTCAATTTAGAGTCCCGGTACATGCTCAAAGTAGAGGCCGACGACCACGATATTCAGACGCTTTCAGAACGAGAGTACTCAGGTATTTTCAACGTTACCCCGAAGCCAGTACTAGAGAAGCGGCATCACGATTTGGGACTACTCAAAATTTTATTTGGCGTCTGCTAAACGCCGAAGGATTGCATCCCTTTCATTTCCAAAGGGTGCAAGATATCGTTTTAGCAGACTACCCCAGAAGGGTACAATTTTGCCAGTGGCTGCTATCAAACCTGCACCAGAACATTTTGTGGACAGATGAAGCCACTTTTACCAGGGTAGGCTTGTTTAATATCCACAACGAGCATTGGTGGTCCGACGTAAATCCTCATCTGGCACGCAGAGACTCATTTCAAACTCGCTTTTCTTTAAACGTTTGGGCGGGAATCCTCAACGATTGTGTCATAGGGCCATATTTTATTGAAGGGACGCTGAACGGAACAAAGTACGAAGACCTGCTTAGAAATGTTCTACCAACTCTACTGGAAGAAGTTCCACATCATAATAAAGAAAACATGCATTTTCAACAAGACGGGGCTCCAGCTCACTTTTCTTTGCGGGTTCGTGCCTACCTGGACCAACAGTTTCCTGACCGCTGGATTGGACGCAGTGGTCCAGTTGCGTGGCCGCCCCGTAGCCCGGATCTCACGCCACTGGACTTTTTTTTGTGGGGTGACATCAAAAGGCGTGTTTACCAACGAGAATCCAATACCGTCACAGAACTCCGTGAAAAAATAATACAAGCTTTCGATGCCGTCAAAGCCAACGAGTTTGTACTCGGTAGGCTGAAGGCAAATCTAAGACGACGTGCTGAGTTGTGTTGCAGAGAGCGTGGTGATCACTTCGAGCACCTGTTAAAATACGTTTAGGAACTTTACACAATTTTATTATTTACTTAGTTAATAAATAAATTTAAAAATAACTCAACTTGGCTTATTATTCAAATAAATGCATTAGTTAGAAGTTGCTGAAAGCACCTAGTATCGCCATTATTATTACCTGCGACTGAGTGCAGAGATAAGATAATTTTACAAGTTGATTTGACAGCTAATTACTTGCTGTAGGGTGTCCATAATTCAAGATTGAAATTATAACTTTTGTTAGGAATTTAATAAAAGTTAAGCAAGGCCAATTTTAACAATTCACTAATTGCATTATATTATTTTTCAACAACTGATTCGGATAAGTTTGTTTTGTATTACGTCTTATGTGTCACCCTGTATACAACAAATAAAATGTTTGAAATTAGAATTAAAGCTGAATGAACATTTTTTTTTTTCAAATTTGGAACGCGCTGTTACCGCAGCAACAAAGCAAATATAACAAAAAAAGTTAAAAATCTAGGAACCAGACTTTCAAAATTTTCTTTCAAAAAAAAAACAAAACGCGACGAACTAACCGAACAAGACGACATAAACTAAGCTTTCACAACACACGAAACAAAATGAAACCTAAAACCCTTGAAATCAATGTTCCGTGCGCATGGAAGTCATTTTTCTCCCCGCTGGGTATTAGACAGGACGTAATGCTATTTGCCAGCGTGCCACAGGTTCAAACTGTGGAATAACGAGGGCTCGTTCATGAACTGTCGTCGTTAATCGCACGTGTTTCGTACGAGAAGAGCGTGGACTGAGACACGCGGAGCGATAAGCGGGTGTACCTACTCAATATAATTTTAAACAAAAAAAAACCGATTTCATATTAGCAATATTTTGAAAGTATTCTGTTTACTAAATGTAAATTCTTGACTTCATCAACAAATTATCGAAAACGCCGTATACACCTCCATACAAAATTTGAAGAGTTCTCCCTCGATTTCTCCAAGATTCTATCATCAGATCCTGGTTTCGTGCCAATGGGACCAATTTCGAGTTATAACCTTTCGATAAAAAAAAAAATGAAAATCGGTTCACGGGTCTCCGAGATATCGAGTAACATACACACAAAAAAAAGTGGTCAAATTGAGAACCTCCTCCTTTTTTTGAAGTCGGTTAAAAAATAATCTGCAATGATAATTTTTGGTTGAAGTACTCGGAATAGGGACAGGGTCAGATTAAAGAGAAGGTGGCGGGATGACCTGAATAATTTTCAAGACGATTGGCAGGAGCATGGCCGATATAAAGAAGAGTGGCAGAGAAAAGGGACGCTTTTTTCCAGCAGTGAGATATACTAATAGGCTAAAATTAAAGAAGTAAAGAAGAAACCGTCGATATGTAAGACGGATGAATGTAATGAAGCGAGAGAAGCTTGTCAGTGTAGAAGCGAGTGGTACTCTGCTTTCTCTTTCTACCCCGCAGGGAACAGGGCGTATTTATCTCTTCTACGCTTTCTACTTGTCTTTAGAGTGTTAATATTTAAACAAAATGCCTATTTAATATCGTTATAAAGATTAAGGAAGTGTTGTGTCGAATTTAGGTGATGCCTCTCCATGCCAAAGAAATAGGTTTAGGTATGCTTTAAAATACCTTACAATCAATACAATAATCTTAATTGGACACCAAAAAAACTTAATCACAGAATTTTAAGGTACATACGGAGACAATAGGCGGCCTTATCGCTAATAAGGGATCTCATGTAGAAGAACAAATTTAAGTGGGTAGGTGGCTTTAGCGGACAGGCTAGAAACTTGTTGCTGTTATTATTTCTATTGTCTCTTGTATTGTTATTAGGTATTACCTCTTTTATCTAACTTCGTATCAAAAAAATATTGTGCTTTTACTACCCTACTTAAGAATGGTGGCACAATGTTTGTATGTACCTACTGTAAATGATAACTGCCTTCACTTGGTATACTAAGCTAGAAGCCTTTTTTATTTCCCTATATTATCGTGTGGTGCCGGGTTAGAATAGCACCTCCCCCTTTCTTCCCGTGGGTGTCGTAAGAGTCGACTCTGGGAGAGGGTTAGTGTATTGTGGGCGATGGGCTAGCAACCTGTCACTGCGGTATCACGTTTAACCATCTGTTTACCTTGAAAATGCTAAACGTGGCACTGGATTTTTGAATTCATGTGCTCTGCCTACCCCTCTTGGGAATACAGGCGTGAGAATATGTATGTAATATGTATGATATTATTATTATCAAGTAAAGTAAAAAGTAAATTCCTGAGCGGTTATACAAAAAAAAACAGAACGTATTTGTAAATTTATCAAAACATCACGTCATGTCATCTTACAGTAACTTTTAAACAGTCAAAACAGCCTACTATCCAGTCCTCACCGCCCGATCTACATAAAATACCGCATAAAAACTAGCCGGCGCAGGCCCAGTCAAACAAAAGAAGGGCTTCAAACGCAATCTTTTCCGTGAAAGCTTTAAGCTCTTGCCTCTAAAGCCTCAGCCTAGATAAAGCTTATGAGCCAGAGTTGATCAACGGGGCTACGTGACGTCCTGATTCCACTATAAAACGAGCCACTGAGCGCGAGCCCTCATTCCCTACAGACGTTATACTTGCATGCCGTTAAATATCGGCTTGTTACTTCT
This sequence comes from Adoxophyes honmai, assembly GCA_005406045.1. Classification (NCBI taxonomy): domain Eukaryota; kingdom Metazoa; phylum Arthropoda; class Insecta; order Lepidoptera; family Tortricidae; genus Adoxophyes; species Adoxophyes honmai. The sequence continues at coordinate 224,981 of BHDV01003122.1, read as the reverse complement.
ACCACGGATCAGAATAAAGAAGGTTGGATTGGCAATATGCACAGGGCAGGCGCGTCACGAGTATGATTGGACAATCGTACTTTAAGAACCACGCGTTTATATTTAATCTGTTGTTGATTGCATCGCAGTGCGGAAGTGTGCTAAAATTCTTTGAAAATGCCGTATTGTGCGATTGTTACGAGTAGGAAAGAGTCAGACGTTAAATATCAAACAAGAGGAGTTTATTTTCACCTTCGTATTATAGTATATTTTTCGAAGAAACTATTTCTAATTATGAAATTCTAAGTAGAAACAACAATTACGCCAAGTTACACAGAAAATATACATCGCTGTTGAAGTACGCAAATATTTCGGGTGAAGACACATTTGGCGCGCAATGATTAATGAAATGAGCCATTTCACTCGCCACGCTTCTTCAAATTGATCACGGCCTGTCCTCTTCGTCGCCGGACTTGAGTTTGTAGTGAATCTTGTGCGGGTAGTTGTCTCGTACATACACACTTTTGATGCAGTGTGCGAACCATTTGCAGCTCTGTATTTTACGTATGACTTGTGTATTATTGCGCCTAATTCATGTATCTATTATTGTTGATGTATTGGATTTGTTTGGTGGGAGACAAGTGGCGTCGCTGGTTTATTGAACAAAAGTATGACTTTTGCCAATCCTACCCTCTTTATTCTGATCCGTGACTTCCACTTTGAATCTTTGCTTGGGCAATCACAAAATCGATTCTTGTAGATGTGTCAGTAGTAAGACTCCTTAGTAGGAGAGCGGTGGTTTGGTATACGAGGTTTGGAAAGTTATTTCATTACTTAGAGTGTTAAGTGTTTGTTTAGGGACAGGATGCTAAGGTATGTAATTAAAGTGGTGACAAATCGAATTCATTTTGCCGCGAGGCTAGGTGATACAATAAAATTGAACGTAGAGGCATTTGGCGCAAGAAAATCTTATTTAAATAAGTCTGTGACTTGATAATAACGCATTAACTTTTTGTTATGCCTTTCTGTACATACTTTTTGTATTAAAATTGTAATTCAACATACAATGGCAATACTCAACTAACTTCTTCAAAAACTTCTTTCAACAATTTAGGTATTTGTAAATTTTCTTGACGTTGAATGCTCATGACAGTATCAGAAACTTTGGCAATTTGGAATCACAATTTACTTTCAAAACCTAATACCAATTGGCATTTCTAGCGTGCATATCATCGCCCACCGTCGAGTACTTCATCTACAAATCCTCAGGATCCTCGACTGATTTTATTACCCATATCCGCTCCTCGTTGCTCGACAAACTCCACACCTGGGCATTCTTGTTTGATTTTATTTATTTGACTATTCAATTCCTCTTACAGGGTACAGGAAAACGGAGTTTTTCTAAAGCCATCGCGACAAGGAAAATGTTGTTTCAAGCTAAGATTGCGAGCCTGGTAAGCAACGTAATTGAAACTGACGTGTTCCAACACGTAATCCAGAGATGGTTCCTTATACGTACAAATTTATCTTGATTTTCAACTGTACTTTTACAATGTGCCTTTTTCTGTTACCAATTTCTTTTTTTATGTGGCCTAAAAGTTACTTCGTTTTTTAGTTTTTTTTTGTTAACTATTAAATTAATGTGTTTAAAATTTAGTTTCTCGCGGGGTCTCAGGTTTAGAGTTATTATAACTGATCTCCGTTTCTGGCGAGGAATTCGTAAGAGGCGTCTAAGGATACAAGCTAAGGTATGTTTAATGCGACAGACTGACAAACTATCACTATCTAATTCTAGGTATAAGTACTCGTATACTTTAAATATAAGAGTGAAAGCATAACATTTAGGTAGTTTAGATATAAATTTATAATGAGTTGATCTTTCCTTAACACTATAAAACTTAACCGTTTTCACGACAAATCTAGGTTGATATTCTTTTCGGGTGCCTAAAAGTGCTTTTCAAGCGTGCATAATTCCTTCAATTCTGGTTAAACCATAAAACCAGTACTTCGGACTGAACTATTGGTCACCAGTGTTCACTTTATACCCATTGGTCACGAACGAAACTGCATTAACCGACCAGTCAAAGAAAATAAATTAAATTGGACTCGATGCGTCACTTAAACGTCTCGGCCGGAACTGGCAGGCGCTAACTCAGCGTTTCGACATTCAATCAAATACTGCTTACGAAGAAAGTGGACCGCAAATCACATCGAGGCTGACGTAGCACACAGAACGCGATACTTTGGTGCAATGCGCTAAGTTCTGTTTTAATGGTTTGAGGCGATGAAAATTTATTTGTGTACTTGTTACCGCGTGTGGTTATTTTTAAAGTTACACCTCTCCGTTTCTTTCGTAGATGACGTAAGAGGCGACTAAAGATGAATAGTTTTGAGTATGTTTTAGGAGACAGACTAGCATCCTGTCACTATTAACTTAAAACCTAAGAATATGCTGGAAGTGCCTTTAAACATGAAATAGTCATGGTTTTGACCATGTAATGTTTGACGTGATCTGCCTAATACATTTGGGGCTATAGGCGTGATGTATGTGTGTGTGAACGTGTTGTCAGTTTTATTTTTTAGCAGTAGGTACATTTATCCGTTATTTTCTAAGATTATCGTAAGTTTCAAACTGAGCAATATATATAACGGGTATTAATGAATAAATATATTTAGTTATTATTTACTCATTTAAGTTGAAAGTACTTAACAGCAAGTCATGTCAAATATCATAATAATTTGATTTTGCATTACATAAGCATCATAATCATAACTACGTTGGCAGCAGCGAGTCAGCGCCTAACTTCTAAGTCACAAGTAAAAAGTTGTGTTACTGCTTTAACCCTGTGCACTCTGGCTAGGGTCGAGCAATGGTTGTGCTGACGCAGCGTAAACAGGGGCGTGCGTATTCGGAAGATTATCTGAATGTCTAATCTCACTCAAGCCCTTTGCTCGTCATACGAGACCGGGAGAAACGATTTAAAGGTCCTTTGTAGAATTTGTCACGCGCTTATAAAATGTTTACTGTGAGGAAGTATAGGCGATAAGTGATTGAGTCTACGGCATCTAACTTGGAAAGGTTGTGGAATCGTTCGGGTATATTCGCTCATCGAATTACCACAGAAAAATCAGTGAATGAATTTACCCTACCACTAAAAACGTTGCCAATTTAGATGCCGTCGCTGTCCCAGAAAAACTATATACTGGAATTACAGGAGTTGCAAGTGGTAATAATTATTCCTCAATGTTCAGTATAATTGTATTTTCCAAATGTCATCAAATTCGACTCCGATTCGATTTGAAGAAATGTTCCAATGTTTGCGACGCAACACTAGAGATGTGAAGTCGAATAGAAGACGTCACGTCGCCCAACCGCATGTCATGTCAGTAATATTGCTGACGGCGCTGCGTTGACAAATATGCTGCAACTGTTAAAAATGTCACATTGACTGCCGAATTCATAAATAAAGCTTACTCTAAATTTTTTTTGGAACGCATTGCATGTTTTTTTTTCTTCTTGACAGCTTCTTACAAACACTGTGTGCTCTGTGCATGACGTTCTGCAGTTATTGTCTGCGGTCGGGTTCCAAAACATGACCGCAGCAGCATAATGTTGCGATAATGTCGTCGACATCTGCTGCTGCTGTACGCGGTCGATGTCGAAATATCGTACCTTTTTTTTCGTTTTTATAATTATTATTACAAACTGTGATTTACACATTTTCAAAATTATTTTGCTACTAAAAGTTTCTTGCATTTCAAATTAAATTCGTCAAATGGATTTCATTCTGTGTTGTAGTTGAACTGATGAAATATACTGAAAAAATAGCAATACTTTATTTTTTAATATTGATTGTGAAGCTATTTGCAGTGTAAACTTAATATTTAGTTATTACCATTTTGTGTAAAAGCGTATGACGGTTATGTTGTTTCTTGTTTACCCCGCTAGAAATAAGCCTTTGATGTTTATTTTCGTTGCTGTCAGTATCAATGAAATAGAAATAAAAATTGAAGTTCCTTGTAGACAAGTTTAGGATAATAAACCTCAATTTCGTCGCGTGTAATGTTATAAGAGGTGTGACTAAACATTAGACTATGATAAGTAAAAATATTCTAGGTAACCGGCCAGCGACGTCTTAGAAGTTTTACTATTTTCATATAATTTAAATTAATAATTTAATACATTTTAATTTAATTTATTTTAATTTTACGGCCGGATAGCCCAGCGGTTAGAGAACCTGACTGAGAAAGGTCCCGGGTTCGATCCCCGTTCGGGGCAGATGTTTGTATGATGAATACATGTTTGCTTTCGAGTCTTGGATGTTTATCTGTATATAAGTAAGTTTATCCGTTGTCTAGTACCCATAACACAGGCATTAAATTGCCTACTTTGGAACTTGGTGATTGGTGTAAAAATTGTCCAGTGATATTTATTTATTATTTATTTATTTTAATAGCTTAAAGAGGCATTCAATGTTTTTCTAGGTAAGTAAAGTTCTGTTGTCACGGAACAATCAACTAGCCATGTCCTTATTCAGTAAAAGATGAATTTTGTTGTTTATTATTTCACACATTTAGGATCGTACTTGAGGTGGGGCTATTCTTAAAAAAGGTAAAAGAACCGTAAAAAAAAACAAAATAAATAATCTAAGAACAAAAAAGTTGAGTTATTGTTTATTATATCCAGTGTGGTGTTGGATTTGGAATAATATCCGTCCATTACATTAGTGTTCTAAGAAGCCATTAAGAAAATAGATTTAGGTTTGTTTTAGGCGACCGACCAGCAGCGTACGATTGTACTTCTTCCGTCTATGCCTAAACAAGGACGACATTTGAAATATGGTACGTGATGGGCTGCAAACGGTACCTTACCTTCAAACTTGTGACGAGGTCCTACCCGAGCCGAACCTTTTTCTTTTTTGGCCACAACCCCAAAATTAATTTTTATTAAAAACATTACTAAATATCTTCTCTAAATTTCAAATTCAAAAATCATTACGTGTTTGGAACCCCTATGGCTTGACACATTAGATATCCTGTCTTCAAAGAGACAACTTGTGTATTTTTCCCTGCAAAAACAGTTCATCTGATCGGTTTCCTGTTATCAGTTACATATTACGAACGTTTCCCTGTGTTCAGTTATTCAACCCTGTTTCATTGAGTTCGTGTGCTGTGGTTTATCATCTTCAAAAGCATCAAGCAGTTTTATATTACACTCATAACCATTTGTTTTAACACCGAGGCACAATTGTAAGTTGCTACCTATATTATATTCCATAGATTTGTTTTTAAAAGTGTACCATAAGTTTAGTTATAAGAATTATCTTTATTGTTTAAAGGTGCCTTCAATTTTATAATTAATACACCAGTCCATCACCGCTTCTGATTTTCTTTTCCTCTCGTCACAAACTTAACCAGTTTTTTTCCAGTTATCAAGCAAAGCAGAATAACCCCGTGCCATCTGAGGAACATTTCCAATATCCAATGTATCTAAGTGCCATTTGCGTAGCTAGGTGTGGTACTCACATTAATTGCACCATCTATTCAGGTTTGTCGGGTGCACGATGCATTACCTTCGCCCGGGCTGTGGGATGCATAATGAAATAGACACAGTTCATTATGGGTGGGATCGCCATTATGGCTGGACTTGGACGTTTTAGGGTTTCGGTTCAACTGGACAAAGGATTACTGGATAGACTGATTTATAACGGGATTTGCGGCGTTTTTCCTTTAATACGAGTACAAAATAATAATAAAAAATCTATATTAATTTCTTTATGTTCCGAATATAATACGCACCTACAGACGCAACATACATTTGAATGACCATTGACCAACCATAAGAAACCTATTTCCTGTGGTAGCATTATAATATTTACGTTATAAAATAACTATCGATAGTACAATTTATTCGAATTTCAAGCATTTTAAAACAAGTGAAGATTGTAAGAAGAAAACGAATTATTTCAAATATGGAACACGCTGTTCCTGCGGCTGGCGGTTCGAGCCTGTGACGCCGATGCACGTTTTTTTGTGGAATTCTACCCTTTTTGGCGTACCAACATAATAATGACGTATGTCACTATTTTTTTTCCCTAATTAAACATTAATGCGACTGTACATAATCTTACCCCATCATTCTTCATCATCATCATCATCCAGCCTATATACAGGCCTCCTCTCGGTATGAGAGGGCTTGGGCTATGTTCCCACGCGGGCCTAGTGCGCATTGGGAACTTCACACACATTGAATTGCTTCGTCGCTGTGTGCAGGTTTCCTCACGATGTTTTCCTTCACCGAATATCTCGTGGTAAATATCAAATTCGATATCGCACATAAATTGCGAAAAATTTATAGGTGCAAGCCCGGGGTTTGAACCCACGACCCTCTGCTTGAGAGGCCACAGGTCGAACCGCTGGGCTACCACGGCTATTTACACTACACTATCATTACAGGAATCCAAATCGTCGCTGTTCCTGCAGAAATCGCTATGTGTTTTTAACCAACTTTTCAGGAGTCACAAAAAACTGATTTCCTCATTAACCATGTATGGAAAGTTAGTAATTTTTTTAACCAACTTCAAAAAAGGAGGTATTCAATTCGGCTGTATTTTTTTTTTTTTATTTTTTTTTTTAT
>BHDV01003122.1:161324-194543 GCA_005406045.1 Adoxophyes honmai | reverse complement strand
TATGACCTGCTCCGACCCGCTCCCAACGCATTAATTGGTCTGTTCTTCGGGTCCCAAGACTGCAGCTTTGTGGATCGCCCTTCCGGCGGTATCTGTGTTGATGGAGTGCCAGGCTGGATGTTTGACGATGAGATCACCCGCCAGACAAACAGACAAACAGACAAACAGACAATAATTCTAAAAACTATTGTTTTGGGTTCTATTACGCTAATAAATAGCCCTAGTAACAGTTTTTCTCAAATATCTTCAATGTACAGACACGGACTTGTTACAGATTTATTATATGTATAGATTATTATGTAAGTCGGGAAGCTAGCAACCTGTCACGTTTAAGCCTAGAAAGTCTTTAATGTGGTAATGAAACGTGAAATTATTATAGTTTTGACTATGCAACGTTTCATGTGCTTCGCCTAGCCCAGGGGTTCCCAATCTTTTTTGGCTCGCGGCGCACCCACAAGTTTAGAATTCTGTCACGGCGCCCTACCCAGTGTAACTATTTGAAAAATATACAGAACAAATAGGCTCAGATAATGGTAGTATTTAGGTTGAGAGGAATAAAAATGAAAATATGCATACATACATACATACATATTCTCACGCCTGTATTCCCAGGAGGGGTAGGCAGAGCACATGAATTCAAAAATCCAGTGCCACGTTTAGCAAATTCAGGGTAACCAAATGGTCAAACGTGATATTGTGGTGACAGTTTGCTAGCCCATCGCCCACAATACACCAACCCTTTCCCAGAGTCGACTCTTACGACACCCACGGGAAGAAAGGGGGAGGTGCTATTCTAACCCGGCACCACACGGGTATGAAAATATGTATGAGTAAAAATATGAAAAAGGTATCGCGGCGCCCCAGGGCGCCGCGGCGCACAGTTTGGGAACCGCTGGCCTAGCCCATTAGGGAATAAACGCGTGATGTATGTGTGTTTTGTGATTGCTAGCATGTCGCCTAAAACATACTTTAACCAATTCCTAAATCAACTCTTACGAGATTCATAAGAAACCCGACACCAAATTATTAACACGCTATTTGCCCTTTCATAAAAAATAATTACTTCAAAATATGGAGAAAGTCAAATATTCCTTATGTTTTTCTTTCGGACTTTGAACTGAGGTGCGTGCGTTTGATACTCCGCCTGTACTTTGGACTTGGGTACACACTGTAAAGTCAACATTGAACTGTGTGAACGAACTTCACATGTAACGTTTTTAACCACAGACTTAAATCGAGATAGATACAGCGAGTTCCTGGTTGTGTTATGAAAACCAAGCGTGCCACTTTATCTCTACCAACCGTAACGTCACATGAGCGCTTTAGTGATGGGAATTGACAGTCCGAATGAAACCGATTCAGATTTGTTAGACAAGTTTCACAATCGCATTTTTTCATACTAGCTTATTTTCACATCGCGTTTTTTCACAATCGCAAATTTAATTTTTCGTGTTATTTCATGTAGCGTTTTTTCATAAAGCATTTTATAATGTGCGCGTTAATTTTTTTCGCTCATTTTACCAGTCGATTATATTATAAGTCGCGTATATTTGTAGAGGTTTTTTTTACATAATAATATCTCTTTTTTTAACATGTGGATTTTTTACTAAACTTTATCCTCAAAGTATTTTTTCCCAATTACACTCGACACAAAAGCTGTGCCGACGGAGCTCCGCTCACGCGGGGCTCCTATTCTTGCGTAATTTTGGCCCTCCGGGCCGCTAAAAACCTAACATAACCTAAACCCACTTACGTTTCTGTGTTGATTTAAGTTTTTAGAAATATTATTATTAGCATTGTAGTTCTATGTTATATAGGAACATTTAAAATACTTACGCTATTATAAAAAATCAATATATTAAAAAAAGAGATTTGTAAAAAAAAAAGTCTACAAATATACGCGATTGATAAAAGAATCTACTGGTAAAATGAGCGAAAAAAATAAACGCGAACATTATAAAACGCTTAATGAAAAAACACAACATGAAATAAAACGAAAAATTAAATTTGCGATTGTGAAAAAACGCGATGTGAAAAAAAGCTAGTATGAAAAAATGCGATTGTGAAATTTCAAACAGCCGCCCCGATTCAAAGGTGACGCCGCGTTATTCAAGTTGTCCTGTTTCTAGGCAGTTAAACCTTATCTAAGTGGTACAAAACTAAATGAAATCGCATCAAAGAAAGAGCATTGCTCTTCCTTTTGGCTTCTTTTTGGCACACGAATTCATACACTTGAGTCATCTATTTCGATATAAGTCTGTGTTTTTAACTTTGACGTTGAGGTGAGTTTGAGTAATAGCCTGGTTGAGTTATGGTAACGTTCGAAGTTGTCGCAGTTATATTTGTCTATTTCTTCTATGGATGTCGTAGAAGGTGACTAAGGCTCAATTCACACCAGAAGAGCGGCGAAAGGCGGCGAAGCGCAGCGACCCGCTCCGTGGAGAATGCGCGAGGATTCCTGCGACTGCTCGAGAAGCCGCTGGAATGCGTAGGAAGTCGCTGGAATTTACATATTGACATACTGACATATTGACAGCGGCCGTCGCGACTACTCGAGCATCCTCGGGCATTCCCGCGACAGCTTGCGCAGTCGCACGGCTTTGTTTATGGAATGCGCTGGAATTCCCACTAGAGTTTCTCATGCGATAATAAGTCTTATTGTAATGAAAATAAAGTTGAAATTCTCATGACACTGAAACTGCGCTCCGCTACGCCGCGCTTCGCCGCTGTTCTGGTGTGAATTGAGCCTAAGGAAACGGGTTTAGGTATGCATTAGGTCGCAGGTTAGTAACTCGTCAATAATTATACCACTTTCATCTAACTTTGAACTGTCAACGCCATGACTGTTTCACGTTTAAACATTATAGTGTTACTAGCTTTCCGCCCGCGGCTTCGCCCGCGTGGAACTCGGTTATAATAAGAAAACTTCTCGTTTCAAACGATACACAGCGCCATCGATCTATCATCTATCGATCTAACATCAATCGATCGATATCGATCTATCATCGATTTATATCGATCTATCAAGCAAACTATATTTTTGTTTTCCCTCGGGAACATAAATTTTTTCCGGGATAAAAAGTACCCTATTATTTAATCCGGACTTCTATCTTTATGTCTGCAAAATTTCAAAGCAATCGGTTCAGTAGTTACGGCGTGAAAGCGGAACAAACAAACAAACAAACAAACTCACTTTCTGACTTGAGTAAGGATAAGGAAGTAAGGATAATAGTGAGAGGTTGGTAGCCTGTCGGCTAAAGCATGCTAAAACCTATTTTATTATGAAATTCGCCTCTTCTGATACCCACAGAAGACAGAAAAACAGTAAATTTAGTAACTTAATAGTTAAGTGGGTAGTAAATATTTGTTACGGACAGAAAACTTCAGACAGTATAAAGATGTACTCTACAAAAGGATAAAAAATTGAGTATACGAGTATAAGTACTCGGAATAAACACCAATGAAAGTGGTGTTTACTTATCAATAATGTTTATCAGCATTAAAAACATTTGGTAAAAAAGAAAAAACAGGTATTTTTATGAATTATTCATGAGTGTACCTTTTTCATTTCCACTGTCGGCTTCTTTTGCAATATTTATTTAATTAATCTTTTCCTCCTGCAACTGCAAAGACTGAATGTACTGAATTTCGAAACTTAGTTACAAATTGTAGCGTGGGACCTTTAACAGATGGGAAAGAAATCTTCGTGAAATATTTCACCTAAATTCTGAACTCACACGCGATGCCACGAAATTCAGCAAAATACTACATTGATCTAATAATTTTAACATTATAACACAACTTACTTAATGATCATTCTGGATAATTGGAATTTATCTCTCTAGCAGAAATTATAAACAATAATTAACATTGTGTTCTGAGTGGTGTCGTGTTTAGAATTAGGTACACCTATCCGTCTCCTCCGTAACTATACAACTAAGGAAATACCTAGCTTAAGCTAAGCCTAACCAACAGCCTAGCAAAAAACTGTATACATACTACAGTTTGTTCTGTTTAGCTCGTACGCCAAAACTATTGACTTTATGAAAAAAAGCATTAGACGTAAATTGTAGGTAATTGTCTCTAGTTGTATTTTGTTTGACTGTTTTATCAAAAAACTGCTTTTACGCGACATTTTTCCAAAGGCGGCATGAGCGGCAAAAATACGAGGTGGCAAAGTTGAAATTCGGAAAGAGGTCATCAAAATCTATAAAATTACTAATTTTCAAAACTCCCGGAAAACCTTCCAAGTAACGTCTACATTAATTCAAACCAAGTGACTGTACTATCAGTATCAGTCAATTAAGTTTTCCGTGTTTTTCATTAAGTACTCGACATTTTACTTGTGAACAAAAAACAAAACCGTCTACAAGCTCGCCACGCCCGCTCTACTCGTGTTCAATTGCAAGCGTCCCATAAAGCCCTGTATTCATGAACCTGGCTAGACAACTTGTAAATCACGTGGATCAAGGAGATTACTATCTTAAGTTAACAAGTTCAGTAACCGTCGAGACAAAGAGCGTTTTAGACACAGTGCTTAAAAATAGGTATTCTAGAAAACTTATTGTGTGTGAGCTTTAGATGATATCCGTTCTGATGGCGTTTTTGAACTCTACGACTGAATCTGATCGCTATCTTCTTTTTAGACTTTTAAAATGAATTTCACTTTTATTACACATAGGTACATACATATTCTTACGCCTGTATTCCCAAAAGGGATAGGCAGAACACACATGAATTCAAAAATCCAGTGCCACGTTTAGCAAATTCAGGGTAACCAGATGATTAAACGTGACAGGTTGCTAGCCCGTCGCCCACAATACACTAACCCTTTCCCTGAGTCGACTCTTACGACACCCACAGGAAGAAAGGAGGTGGTGCTATTGTAACCCGGCACCACACGGGGAAAAAATTGATATGCAAAAAGCTGACACTCGTGATTAACATTTATCCTGGAAAATTTAATGATGTTAACGACATAGGTACGCTTAAGATGGAGTCACGTGAGACGGATGATGATAAGAAGCAGGTATGTTTATAACTTCAGAAGTGGTGAGTTTCATTAAAAAAAAAACTACATAGCAAACAGTGAACATTGCTGCTAAGGTCATACTTTGTATATTTTGTACTTAGTCAAGCGATCGAACTGTTTTCGTGAGGCAAATTCAACTTTTTAGTGGATAATTGCTCAGTGCCGACAATAGTTGTGTTTGTTTGACCCGCGAAGCAATGAACTTTGTAGTTGGTACCGAATTACGAGTCTACAGAATTGTAAATTACGATTAGTAAATTATGTTGAATCGATGTTTATTGCTGCTTATTTATGTTTCTGCGGCAACAATGTAATAAATGAAACTTAACAAAATAAAGGCTTTCTTGCGATACTTATTGGGTAATTTTTTTTTTAATAAAAGGCTTTCTTGCGATACATAATATTGAGTACTTAAAAAATAAACGTAAGGTATAAGCTACAGATGAGTTTGTCTTGCTCCAACTCCACGCTTGTATTCCTATCACAAAGAGCATACCAAACGTAACATAAGAAAAACTATGACTTATTCCGTTACGAGGACATTTTTTACATAGGTAATTAGAGATTTAATGTCCGAACAAATGAAGTACGAGTATTGTTAGTCCAAAAGTAATAAAATGACGTGGATAATGTTATTGTACTCACCCACGACGTTTAAATGTATAAAATGGCTCATATGAGGCGTCGTTGATATTTGACACTCGTAGATTCCAGAATCCCTATGTTGCGGGTACTTGATCTGCAACAAAAGTATTTTCGTTAACACCATCGTTATTAATATTATAGCGCTCCAGTGCCACATGCGGCGAATAGCCAAACTAAAACGATCCTACGTCGCGCTAAGGAAGTTTTGACGAACGGTTGCATAAATGCACCTTCCAAATTCCTCTCTGTGGACTTCTGTTCCTAGGCATAACATCTGCCTGGAGAGAGATCTCTCTATAGGATTCTTTCCCACAATATCATACTGCGGCGGATATTACAGCAGCAATGCTCGCACTTTTGTGTTTTGGCACGAAAGCTAACCGGTGGTACAACAGAACTACACTGTCACATGACACCTTAGGCTGTGGTATTACCTAATACCTACTAAAATAACTACAAATTGTTAATTTACACGTGAAATCCTTAGACGCACACAATAATATATTATTATGCTTTAAATTCTAAACAGTCAAACTGTAATTAGGTACTTCTAGCGTGGTATTATCCGTCACTTTCTAACCCGAAGAGTTAGAAAGTGTCAGACTACCTATCTTAAAAACCTATGACCTTAGTCATAATTATTTAAGTAATAACTGTCTTACATAACAAAATAGTACCTTATAATGAATGAAATCTAATAATTCTCCATCGAAGAAGTTACAAACTAGTTTGTTTTTGCTTCGAGAATAAATTAACCATGACATTTAATTAACAGTTTTGTTTTAGAAAATAAAACAACATTTATTTCATTTTATTAAACCTTGAGGTTTCTTAGTAAAATTTGTTTCAAATAAATTGAAAATTGCAGATTTGAAGAGGTTTCTAGAAGAGAGGCTTTAAAAAGTAACAGTGATTTTAACAACTACTACGTTTTTGTTGAGTTGGGTTTTATTAAAACTTATTAATAAACTAATATATACTTACGATAATATTTTATCTGCGTATAAATGCCATCTTTCCATTATGTCGGTGCCAACAGATGCCTAACGGTTAATCTGCGCTGTGTGTGTTAGCTCATTGAATTGCATAGGGAGCGATATTGACAGATATCTGTTCTGTAACACATATCTTACCGTATCTGCTTAGTGTGTGACGCGCTTAATGCCAAATGATTTGTGTTTTTTGTTGTACCTTTTTTCATACTCAACCGCTGAAAATTCTTAGGTCATTATTGTCTAACGTTGTGTTTTCACTTCGTTTGTGTTTATGTTTGTGTTTGTACTGTGTACCGAGTCTATTTAGCCTGACTAATTAATTTTATATGAAACTTTACTTAGTTGCTTTGGGCTCCGTTACTTGGTTATTGTTTGGTGAAACTTTAGACAAATGGAGAATACATTGCTTGAAACTAAAACAAAACTAGAATAAAGGACTATTTTGTATAAGACAATTAGGTACTTAATATCAAATTATTAACGCCAAAAAGTACTACGAGTATTGCGTAATTGACTTAGGTTTTGTAGCTTCATGTCCTTCACAAAATCAGTCTTCACAATTTGTCATAATTATAATGTCATACACGACAGCTCTCCCGTTGGGCCCAGATGGAATTGGAAAATCAGAAAAAGTTACACGCGTACTAGTAAAATAATATTACACAATTGTCATGTTTCAGGTGTCATTTATAAATGAGTTTTGTGCTACTGTTTTTATAGTCTTTTTAATAATTGTATTATACCTAAAGACAGTTATAAAGAATAGAGTGGCGTCATTAACACTGCAAATAAACGTGGTACGAGGGCTTTTTTGCTTATTGCAATCGTTGCTTAGAAATTTCTTTATATAAGACTGTTTCCTCTGAATAAAATGCAAAAAATACGATTATTTATCGCCAATAACTTATTTATTTCAGAGTTTTAAACTCGATAGTACAAATAACAAAAGAGGTGCTAGGCGATAGCCAGAAGTTACAAAGCAATGAGTCGTTTTTCATTATTGAGTTGTATAAATAGTAGTTGCAGTTTTTTTTATAGTCTAGTTGGGGTAACGGGTGGTTGCAATGTTTTTCGTTGTATTATTTTTTTAATAACTAACTACTGGCTCTTACTAACGCTAGAATTTTTTATCCGTGGCAGCACCGTATCGTTATAGCGACATAGTGACGGCCTGTAGAGCGTGCCATATCAAACTGATAGTACCAATTTTGACGTGATATTTTTCATCGGATCATCATCATCTCCATTATTACCTGTAGAGTCCAGTCCTCTGAATGTGGCAGGTGTATGGCTCTGAACCGCTGGTCGCTCGTATACGTGTACCGCCCGACGGTCAGCAAATGGATGTCTCTGTGCCTCACCCATGACACTTGCATGTTTAACTGGAACAAACAAGAGTAAAATGATAGTATTGTATTGTATTGTATGACTCTTTATTGTACACAAAAACACTTGCATAAAACAATTAACAAGAAAACAGCCTTATGCACAAAGTGATAGTGACTCTTCTCACGTAGTGTTGGGTTTGGAATTACACCACACGATTTTTCGTGTGGATGTCGTGACAGACGAGCAAGGAATGAGGTTTAGGTTTGCCTTAGGCGACTGGCTATAAACTTGTCACTACTAATCCATTTTCATCTAACTATAAACGCGAAATTGTAGTCAAAGTGGCTTGGTAACGTAATTTTGGGTGCTTTGCCTACCTTATTTGGGAATGCACTCGTGATTATTTAAAAATGTCGGACAATTTTGAAGAAAACAAAATAAATTCGTAGGAAAATTTGATATTTATGTATCATGTCACATTGAAAAATCTTTTGCATATTAATAAAAAACAGTTATGTAAATTTAGGTATATCGAATTGTACAGTTATAATTATAACGACAGATTGTTTGTACGAGTTCAAATTATTAATTTCCAGTGTCAACTCTTGTTATATTCATGCTCCATTTTGCAAGTTACTTATATTTATAGTAAATTTTTGGTGACTATAACATCCTTAGATGATTAACTGTAACAACATTCAAAACAGTAGGTAAAAGTTGCCCCAAGGTCGGAAAACATCGGCACGCCACAAAAACCAACCAAAACAGCCACTAAGGTGAAAAGTCCCGTTGTTGCCCTGTCGACGCGTGAAATATGACGAAACACCATTAATCTATTACTTTTGTTCTCGCAACAAACAACATTAATTTCACCTAACAAATTGGCCCAACTCATTTCAAATTCAGGTATTGTCAATCAAAAGCAATTTGATAAGAGAATGTCTTTGCCACTTGGTAATTACTTTTAGAGATAAATGAATTTAATTATCAAAACAAACATTAAGGGCATAAATTGATTCCCAATTTATTGCTTTATTTCGGCTTATTTCAATCAAAACTTTGCCAGATTGTACTTCGGGAGGAACTGATTCTTAACTTCGCACTTTAACTTGAAAAGCGGCGGGAAATTTGGTATAATTTTGTGATAGTATTTAATTTATTTCGTACGGTTTAATTAAATTGTTCGCTTCCATATAAACCGCTTAGTTTGTAGGAATTATTAATTTTGAGACGTCTTAGTGGTATTAGGCCGATTGCTCTTTATACTTTACGATGAAGGACGGCAGTTAGATTGAAAGCCGACACAGTAAATATTAGCACTTTGCTATTTTTTACACATTTTCAGTGATTGCTTGTGAGATGAAAGTCTTGTTGGCATTAACAAGCTCTAAAAATCCAATAATAATTCGGACGATTATGAAATCATCGGAGTTTGTTAACGTTTAGTTTTTCTTTTTCTTTTTCAACAACAGTAGTACGACTGCCTACCCCATTTGAGAACACAGGCGTGATTGTATGTATGTATGTAATATGATTGATTGTTTGATGTATTTTTTCTGTCTAAATTTGTAATTCTTTGGCAGAAGTTTAGCTTAACCTTTAATATTTTAACTTCAAGTTCAAATGTTCTTGTAATCTCAAACATTTCTCAAATCATCAAATTCAAGAAACAATCGTGTCACAAATTAACTGAACGTATTTTTTAGAAGAGAAAGATAATTTGATGAGCGTATGCCTGTAACGTATTTTTAATTAATTAAAACTACCTACACATGAAACCTTTTCACTTATGAAGGCAGTATTGTGTATCGTAAAAACTTTTCGCATAAAAATAACAACGTTAGCTTTTTCTGTTCCAACAACGTGGATAACACGGGCTCGTTAGTGATCTTTATGGCGGCTCCAAGGCACTAGTATTTTACTTATTTACTTTAATACCTAGTACTTTTATACAAATTAAATCGGCATCAAAATACTAATGAGTCTTTATGAAATTCGCCTCTGTAGGCACATATCATAAACTACGCTCGTAAAATAAGTGTATGTATGCATCAAAATCACACACACAAACACACACAAATCACGCATGTGTTCTCAAATGGGGTTGGCAGAGAACACAAAACGCTACGTAGACAAAACCTCACTATTTCAGGTTTCTTAGTAACTTTTAGAATATTTCTAAGCGTTAAAGTTAGGTTAAAATAGAAAACAATCGGCTCAGCATAGCAAAATGCGAGTAGAAATGCGTGATATAGACTATAATATCTGCCACTGTCTAACTAAAGACGGCAGAAAGTGACAGCTCTTCAGCTATCTTGTCACCGCCAACAATTATAATCTTAACCACCTTAGTCGCCTTTTACGACATCCACGGATGATGGAGAATTGTTATTCTAAACCCGGGCAAAGGCCACACACGATGAAAACCAAATTGTTGGTACACTTCGCACCCAAGTACATCTAGATAATACTTCTATGTATTAAAATATACAGTAACCGTTAAAAAATTCAATGTGCGAAATATTTCAATATTGCACGTGAAGCATTATCAATTCGCATTGCATTTTTAATAATATTTATTGAAATAGATTCGTGCAATCTATTATATGATGTACCTGAAGGTTTAATATTAAACTGATATCGACATTTTTTAAGGATACTTTACATCCCTAGTATCTAAGCAAATACTCGTGAAATACTCGCGTCCAAAGTACGTCGTAGAACCTTCCTACGCGAGAGGAAATGGTACCTCTAATGGTGTAGCTGTGTTCACTTCAGGCTTCCACTTGGATATTACAATACCTAGCTCCAGAGTATATTTATTTACCGATGTACCTAATAATCATTTAGTTTTACACCGAGCTAAGTTTACGTTCTCTCTATTGGTCTATTTGCATAATGAAATGCGGTATTATGTTTTAATTTTATACTCGTTAGAAAAGTATTTCGTTAGGAGTATTTTTGCGTTGGTGGTTTATTTTTTGGTGAAGTAAAAAAAACGACTCTTCGTTGAATTTTTAACTACCGTAAGTGAGAAAGAATTAAGAGAGCAGAAAGTTGAGTTATAAATGGAGAGAGTAGATAATTATGACAAAGGGGTAATGTAGATTTTATTAGTTTATTCTACCTAAATGAGACATTTTTATTATAATATTTTCCATGGTGGGAAGGAAGAGGATGTCGGAAGAGGCTACTATTGAACTACTGTTGTACCTGCCACCTCAAAACCTAAAAAATGTTATGCTAGAAGGGGCCACAAAACGTGAAATAGTCATCATTTTGTCTACGTAGCGTTTCGTGTGCGCTGTCTACCTTATTTGGAAATACAGGCAGTATAATAATACACGGCAAGTGCAATAAGTATGTTTTAAATTGTGTGAACATTTACATCTATTTTATCTGTGCCAAATTATGTTAGTAAAAATCTTTCTTCCCTTCTTTTCTTTCTCTTTTTATCTGCGAACAACTGCCGATACTAACAATCCCCTGAATTGCCCCGCATCACAAAACCACTGAGATTTAGAACGGCCCAAATGGCGCGAAAGAAGACATCAAACTGAATATCATCAGGTTCCAGCATGAAATCGCGATCATTACCGCACACCGCGTAAAATTTAAACGGCCATACTAAATCTCCCTTTAAAAGCATCTGAGTGAGATCTCGTTAGCCACTTGTTATTTATGTGAAAGATGTGGCGAGGCCTAATGAGATTTTTATATGAACCCACAATGAGTTTAAACTGGCATTGTGCTATTGTTGCCTCCATTCCGAGCCGGCCTGGGCTAGCAAATTGGGCTAGCAAAATAGGACCCAAAATGTTAAAATTAAAATGGGACTTTGCTTGCTGCAACAATAGAAGTGACTTTGTTTAGAATGAAAAAGTTTTTTTGCTTGTGTGGCAATGTGACAAGTTTGCTTTTGCTGTGTGAAATTTAATTTTGGTGACTGTGACTGGTTTTTTTGTTTTCTGTTTTTATGCAGAAAATAGCTAAGTATTTTATGAGTCTAATTCTCGACTGGAAAAGCTTGGTCGGATGTGATTTTTTGTTTTTAGGAGAGCACTAAAAGATAAAAATATAAGAGATGGTGAGGTAAATTTACGTATTATTGTAAATTATAATTAAATTAATAGTAAACAAAATAGAAGTTTACGTATAATTTAGGCGACACGCTAGCAACCTGTCACTATTATTCTTCTTTCATCTGTTTTTAAACCTAAAATTTAGCTAGAAGTAGCTATGACACCTGAAGCTGTTTAGTCTATTTAACGTTTCGTCTGCTCTGACTACCCATTTGGGAATACAGGCATGATTGTACGTATGTACAATAAACAAAATAACTGGTGGTTAACTAATTTATTTTCTTAATTTACTCTACCAGCCATTTTCAACTTACAACCGTACGATGCGAGAACGTACACTGTGTTAGAATTTTAGTTATAAGCTCTATTACGCGGGCTAACCGCAGTTTGTTGCTCACGTAACTTAACTTTCGTACTTAATTTCAGCCTTCGTCTAAACTTGTTATTTTATCGCGAGGTAAAAATTAAAATTACGCTGTCAAAACTTTCGTTAATTGTGGGTGTGGTTTGTGAAAAACGAGATTTAAATTGCTGTGGTTATGACGTTCACGTTGAAAATTGCAGCCGGCACGCGCCAAGAAATTATTTCAAAGGAGTTAATAAGGTGCTTGCAATTAAAATTTATCTGGCGCGAATATATAAAAATGTTTTGCTTTATGTTTCGTGGCGGATTTTCAATTACTTTTTCGATGGATCTACCTACGCCGACATGATTGAATTTTACAAGCTTCTACAGATGTAGTGAGAAACTATTTTCCTTCGTAAATTTTCGGAAAAGTTCGTATTTATCGTTTTATTACTTAAAACAATTACAATTATTACTTAAAACTGGATAATTACCATATATTATACGGAATGAATTCCCTTTAAAATAAGTACCGAAGCTATTTGAGAGAAAACGATAAATACGAACTTTTCCGAAAATTTACGAAGGAAAATAGTTTCTCACTACATCTGTACTTGGTTTTATCTGCCCTGACGTTCGTTTGTAATTCAATTTTGGAAACTACCTTACTGTTACCGATTGTGCTGAAATTTTGTATACTGATAAAAATCGGAGAGCAATATAATAATCTGATAGTAAAATTCTGCTGGCCTGGCCAGGACCAACTCCGTGGGAGGGAACTCTTTTTTAACAGTTGGTCCGATTGACTTGAAATTGGTTACAGTTTGTTTAGAATAGTGAAGCATATTTAGGGTAACCTGGTCTAAGAGTACTTATCCGATAAGAGTACGCAACACCAAACGCCGTGAAGTTGTTCACGATACGCGGCTAACGTCAGTTGTATTTTGATGGCAATCGTGATAAGGAGTGCTGTGCGAAAAATAAATCAAAATCGGATGAAAACAAAGAAATTACGTAAGTTTAAACATTTTTTCTTATAATACTAAATATTTTCAACATTTTCGAAGTATTTTTGAAATGAGATCGCAATTATTTCGTAAAACCATGGTAAACTGTTGCATTTTCAAGGACTATACCTACCGCATGGAGCGAGTTTAATTCTCCTCAATGCTAAGAGATAGCGTTGACTTCCGCTCATTTACGATTTGGCTAGATAGTGTAAGAGTACGCAACTTCACACTGTATATACTTAAGTACCAAGAAAAACATTAAACAGTGCACCAAAGAAGAAAACAAACCCTGCCTCAAATTCACTTTCTAAAAAGGCTAATGAAACTATTAAAGTGCCAAAGAATAAGCCCAAAAAGAAGGTATGGAGATGTCCACAATGCGCTGAAATATACGTAGACCCTACAGCGGAAGACTGGATAGGATACTCAAAATGCTCGGAGTGGTACAGCTTACGAAGTTGAAGGAGAATTTATTTGTCAAGTCTGTAAGTAAAAATAAATGAATGACTGGTCCGCGTACTCTTATCCGATGATAATTGTAAGAGTACGCAATTCCCATTTTTGATTATTTTCTGTTTTTGAAGAGATATTACAAAGTTACGTTTTTTTTGGTGTTATTTTATAAAAGATGTTTAAATTGTAGACCTAACAAATATCTAGTTGATTTCTTTCATTGCATTTTAATTGTTTTATTGTAAGTTGAACTTTAAGTGCGTACTCCTAGACCAGGTTACCCTAAGTAACTAACTAGTTGACAAAACATTTAAACTTCTGTTTGCTAGATCCTATTTCTATCAAGTTACTTCGATAGATTTGATCTTATCAAGTCAAAATTAGCACAAAATAAATGAAAGCTTCTGAAACTTATGCTTATGATTCTGCTTATTATGCACAAGACATCGCTTGTAAATATCATAAAAAAGATTGAGTGTCACATATTTTCTGTAAGCCTCGTTTGATGCTGTAACTCTGCACTGAAATTGCAGCTATAACAAGTATTATGACGCAACTATACGACACAATTGTGCTGCTATGAATTCAGAGATTTATTTTTTGTACAGTTAGAAAATCTGGACGTTGTTGGAAATGTCTGAAAGACGTGCACCTCACTGGGCCATGACAAATTATTGTTTGAGATACTAACGTAGGCCTATGCACAAGTAAGCGATTTATTTCTGGCATCATTTTTTTGCCTGGAATACTTTGAGCTGGTAATACACACCTTTAAGTAATCAGGTAGAAACCGCCAATCGGGCGTACTTGAAATAACACCTCAACGATGGCGGTATAAGGTTGCATACAACGAAAATATAAGTGTTCTTAAGTGCATTTTGAGTTTATGATATGCCATAATAGACGCACACATTTATGATAATGCGATGGGACACTTTTGCGAGTTGAATATGTAGGTAAGAATGCATCTACGGCAGGGGTGGCAAACCAATGTCACATGTGCCAAACTTGGCACGCAACAAAATAGTTCAGGCACGCCGAATGATATGGACGAATCTATCCGAGACGAATATATCTTGACGAATCATTGTCACTAAAGTTCCGCTATCCCTGATCTAGGGTATTCTAAATTCATGGGCGTGAACAAGAACAGAGTAGCTCTATCATTTCAAACTTACCGTTTTATTTCCCAAATTTTTGACCCGGCAGTTCAGGTAAGCGGTTTTTCCCAGCAGTGCGGTGACGTTCTTCGAAGCGACCGGGTCGAAGTAGGGGCCGCTCCGGGGCGTAGGGCGGGGGTCGGCCGCGCCGCGGATCGCGTTGTCGGCTGACCCGGCCGGTGGGGCCGTCGCCGACGCGTTGGCTGGCGCCTTACCGAGCTCGCGTTGGGCTGACGATACTGTGGACAAGATTGGACGCCATTAAATTCAGGCTGTAATTAGTTTGGTACAGTCAGCCGCAGAGAAAGGTAACCCCCTAGTAATGAGATATTGTATGGGCGGGGGGTTACTTTTCTCTCCAGCTGTTCGTACGTATAAACATAAACCAAGCCTAGATCGCAAGACAAGCAAAAGTACGGAGGCTCGCTGCGAAATTATTTTTTTTAGTTTAGATTGAGTACAGTCGGCCAAGAAATTGGTCTACTCACCTATGGGAACAATATAGGTCTTATCATTATTGTAATAACGTCACCTCATGCGTTATGTTAACCTTAGTGATAATTGGATCTCACAGAAAACTTTGTAAAAACTGGCAGACCATATTCTCGGCCGACCGTACCTATTGTAATGTACTTTGTACCATGAAAATGCCGTTTCTTCATTTTCATTTTTTTCTATACTTAATTAGTTGTTTTTTTGACACATAGAACTATTGAAATATTTTACTGTTAAAAAGTAACCATTTCGTTCAAAAATTGTTAAAAAACAACCTCGACGTGCTGAAGAAATCGTATGGCTTATGAAAGGCTTTGCCCAGCATTACCAGGCTAACAGAAATGTCAAGGATGTGATAGGCGAATGCTACACTGGACACGCGTCAGCAGCACGCGATGGGATGAATTGCGTACGCGCGCGATGATTGGTCGTCTCCGCATGCTGAATGCGGTTGCAGGGTCAGTTTATCAGTCGCTACATGGGTAAAGCAATGTTTCACATGAATCGTTTGTATTTTTTGGATATTATTCTCTTCTTTCTATGAGATTGCATTTAAGTTTTAAGTGATAATTATTTTTAAGGAATCCACACCGAACTATGTTTTAATTTAAGAGGGCGCACACATTTTTTACGAACGTAATATAAGATCAGGTGGGGAAGAGAAATTTAGGGGCTGGGCAGGGGTAAGAGGCACCACAGACCATAACTCGTCGAGTTATGAGTGATTATGGTCTGTAGAGCCCTCTTATCCCTGCGTTTCTCTTCCCCCACCTGACCTTAGTGGTTTTGGACCAATGTTTAAAAAATCGTGAAATGTAAATTAACTCATATTTAGCCATGAAAAAAATATGGTTAGACTAAACATATTCTGTAAATTTACAATAAAATTGTTTCATTTGTAATTACATTAAAATCAATGAGAAAAAAAATAAAGTAATGGTTCAACTTTGAAATTATGTAAAACGATATTTGAATAATAAAAACCAATAATTTGATTCATGTTAATCCGTTAATCCCCAGTAGACTATATCGTCTATCAGATAATAACAAGTTTATATCGTTTATGGTAAATTTTAATGGAAAATTTTCAAGTGAAAGACAGCTCTGACGCGTATTTTTGTGAAAACCCTTCAACAAATTGGCTAAGTAAAAGAAATCTGTGTTGCTAATAAAATATTTTTTTCCGTTAATCCCTAGAAAAAAAGTTTATTTATATGTTACAGTAGTTTTTCTTTAAAAACTTAAGGATTTATAGCTTTCTAAAGCATTTGAAAAACATCAAAATCACCGAATTTTGTTTGCACGCTCTTAAGTCAAGTACGGTATTAAAGATACCAAACTAATTGTTTGGATGATAAAATAAAATACATTAGAGGCTCTTTTGTTTCCGACGCTGTAAGTCACCACCATTTCGACAAAAAATAATCAAAAAACTGTCCAAAAATGTTTAACATTATGTATAACAGATCTGCGCTAAGGGATGCAAAGGCTTAAATGAAATTACAAAATGTTTGATTCCGACGCTACTCATAATTGTGCATCAACATTATTTTCCTTATGAAAAGGGACACAAAATATCGATAGCACGCCTTATTGGACAACTTAAATAGGGACCCGCATGTACTAACGCAATCCCGAAAGTTGCCGACAGGTGTCGCTAAATATAACCTGTAATATTTAGTTACGTAACCCGGGTTTATAGGTATTATCCGGGTCTGCTCGTGTGAAAACTGCGTAAAGGCAACCATGCGTGAGCACATCACTTGAGCGGTGACGTCATCACGCGTCGAGCGTTGGAAGCGCCGTAAAAATATCGCTGGAATTTATAACTTCGCTCATGACGAAAAAAGTGATCTAGTGATGGCCGTCGGTTCGACAGGTCGGTTAAGAGAGGTGGATCAAGTGTTTGGAAGATATGGCGTTGTTTTTTATACATAAGTAAGCAGAGCATATAATATAACTTCATTACAACATTGATGTACCAAACCACTTTTTGCTTAGTTTAATGTATGACCAAAGAAGGTTTTTTTTCAATAAAAAACAATTGGCTGTCACCAAGATGCTTAGAGTGGCCAGTGTTAATGATTTAAGTGGTCGCAAGGTGCATTGAAGTGGCAATGGGTAAGCCACAGTGGACGCAGAGCAGATGACCAATGAGCATTGGTCATCTGACCAATGGGTTCGGAAAATGCTCGTGTGGAGACCACGGTACCGGACCATGGTAGTCCAGTGAGGCCTACGTTCAGCAGTGGACGTCCTTGAAATGACGGTGAATTAAATAATTTTAATGTTATGAACAGCAGTACCCATAGTGACATCTATCGACTCTTTAAAAAACATGACACTTCATTGAATAGGGATGGAAAATATTAGTGGTTACTATGAATTCTCTTTCAAATTCAATAGCTACTTAAGTTTAAAATAACCATTTACAGCATACTACAGCTGTTTGTGTTTTCATACAAGCAAAAGGTCGAACCCCTAAAGGAACTCTCCTCCATACATCTTAATTAATCCTATTATTACTCCATTTTATATGCAAATCGTAGTGTCCCTTCCGACTACGTTATTTCAGTGACCAGAGTTTAAGCCTGAATAATTAAAGACTTATATTAACACTGGGGAAATTGGTTAAAAGCATTTGTGCCATGGAAACTGTATTGACCGGGTAATGGTCAAGTGGTCTAACTTTAGACCTAAAATTATGCTAAAAGTCACAAGGATACGTGAAGTTATCATCGTTTTAGCTATGTGACTTTTTGTGCGCACAGCTTACCTTTAGGAATACAGACGTGATGTTTAAAGACATTACGCACTGTCGACTTGTAAACTGTGACTCATACATACATACAATTACAATCACGCCTGTATCCCAAATGGGGTAGGCAGAGTACACAGTCATAACGCTACATTAACAAAACGATGACTATTTCACGTTTTGTGGCCCCTTGTAGCATATATTTTATTTAGGTTTAAGGTGGCAGGTACAGTCGACCAAAAAATTGGTCTACCCCCTCAAGATCGACGATATTCATTTGAACCTCATGAAACAACAAGGTTTTGTCAAAAGTGGTAGACCACTTTCTTGGTCAACCGTCAACCGTACAATAACGACAGGTTGCTAGCCTGTCGCCTAAAATATATCTTAACCTATGTCTTTAGTCGCCTGTTACGATATCCACGGAAGAAATGGAGAGGTGTTATTCTAAACCCGACACCACACGAAAAAACTTAACTTGACTTTTAATAGTTTAAATTAGTGATTACGCACTCGGTCGCCAGTTGCTCAGGCGACCCTGCGACTGTTCGCGCAGTGGCGACGCACCGGCGACTAGCAGTCACCGGTGACCAATAGGAGCACGGCTTCAAATGGAAGCCTACGAGCGACTGTCGTAACGACCGCACGTCGCGCTCAAAAATGAGTTTCGACAGGGAAAATGATATTAATTCACTTTTAGTATTAGTTGTTATATCCGAAAGTATATTTAGCTAGCATGCTTCGTAAGCATAGAGGATAGAACCTATAGAGAAACAATGTTCGCAACCCCGGTCCGCAAATAGTTTGTTGATTTCAACATACTAAACGTCACCGTCACTGTCACAGAAACTGTACAGAGCCAATAACCGTAGAGAAAAAGGCACTAGCGTTACGCGCGATCTTGGACCGGCCAATAAGAGCACAGCGATCACTTCAATTGTTTGCGGAATAATTTCCGAACAACCAAGATGACATTAGTACTCTATAGGTTCTATCCTCAATGTTCGTGAGATACAGCCTGGTGGCAGACGGACGCACGGACAGCGAAGTCTCAGTAATAGGGTCCTGTTTTCACCCTTTGAGTACGTAACACTACAAACCATAAAACAATGCTTTCGTTAAAAGAATCCTAATCAGAAGCTTGAACCAATATTGTTATATTATTAGTGTGAGTCACATGCCACACATCCTTCAAGTGTCATAGCGAGTCAACAGTGTTTTGTTTCGATCAAGTAATTGTGTTTACACGGCCAATAAAAGTTCGCTGTCTTTATACTACGCTAGTTCATTGTCCTACGTTGCTTAGCCAATTTTAACTTCTTCGTGAAATAGCACGTCAGCGGTGGATTCGTTACGCGTGCAGCACTGCATTTCGATAATGATACACAACCATTTTGTAAACTTACTAACTGGCCAAAATTTGCAGGTATGAGCTAGATTGTTTTCATTTGTTTGCACGTACAGACGATATAAATAGTAAGTATTATTGCGTATGATGTGACTGGGTCCATTTTTACAAATTTAATTCCCGATTTTAAACAAAAAGGCTCAGAGAACAAAATAACGGATTGGGTACTTAATCGTAGACGAATTTACAAACTAACTAGTTTACAATCAATTTAATTTCCAACAAGTAACAAGTTATCAGTAAGTAAGAAGTACAAATAAAAGTGCCATACAAGTTAGTGTACAAACAGGGATTATAATAATTAAACCTCGCTTTATTAGGAAAACAGTTATGACTTTCCTTAATACATCAACCACTGCCTCTTTACTCAACTGTACGTAATGTACGTCGAAGAAAATTAGAAGGAAGGAAAAGCTTTGTAGTAAAATGAGAATTATTCCTCTCGATTCCAGCAGCCGCATTGTGCAAGCTCGATATCTTATTCGATTCACTCCGAGAAATTTCATTTCATCAGACAAACGGACTGCTTTTACCAGACCATGAAAGTAAAATAATGTCTACGAAATCACGCGTTTTTCGTCATTGAATAATTACATACGTAATTTTATTATAAACAAATTGTTTTGGCATAAAAATATCGCGAGACTTATACATAACCGTCACGCCTTATTCCCTGCGGGGTAGGCAGAGACAACAGACCGCCATTCGCTTCTATTCTGACATACTTCTTTCGCTTCACTAACATTCATCACTCTCGTCATACACGCTCGACGGTTTCGGGTACTCCTAATTTGAGCTTTATTTAGTACATTGCCGATCTGGTCGATATACGTTCTACGAGAGCCCCCTCGACCGACTTGCTCTAACACACTTCCCTTGTAAATTTGCTTACATATCCTTATTTCATCCATTCTCTCCACGTCCCCAAACCAACGCAGCATTTCTCTATCTTTGTTACAATACTTTCTTTCAGACCACACTTCTCTCTAATCACGCTATTACGCACTAATAGTAAGTGCTGAAATATTTGACATAATTAAAAACCATCCTATAGTGGAAAGAAACAGATTAAGCGCACAAAGACAAAATCATTGACTGAATCTCGATGAAGACACTATTTGATTACAAAGCCGTATCAAATCCACTTTTATACTTATGCAGAGTATCAATAAAATCCTCTTCAATTAGAAATAAAAGTTGGCTTGACGGCCTACTTCAGTTCAAGATGACACAATCTGAATTGAGGCTTACAGTCGAATATCGGCCATTATGCTGTCATTAAGAGTGGCAGCGAGACTGACAAAGAACCAGATAAGGGCCTAGAGATAATTACACTGTTGTGGGCAACGAACGAAGAACCTTTGCGAATCCGAAATCAGTTAGAATCAAGGGATCTAATGGACTGAAAGTCAAATTTGAAGTTTTTGCGGTGATTATTTTCCAATTAGAGGGTTTTTTGTCCGGTTCTAAGACCGATGTGAACTGAACTTCTTTGTGTATTAAGTGGTTATCACTGAAACCATGATAAATACCTAAACTTTAGACATGAATTGCACTGTCGTTGATTTTTGTTCAAATGTGTCTTACAATTAAATAGTTTAAATTTGGATTAAGTACAGCAGTTATAGGTTGCTAACATGTAGCTTGAGACGTATCGTGAACTTTTTCCTTAATCACTTCTTACGGGAGTTAAATAATATTATTATTAAAGTTACATTGCGGTTTGTCAACCCCTTTTTGGGAACACTGACGTTATGTTTACATGTATTAAATATACTGCATCATTTTCCATACCCTTTTGTACAAAGAACTGATGCCGTATTTTTGCACACGAGTATAAAATATATTATGAAATACCAATTTTAAATAAATTGAGGAGTAAAAATTTATCTGTGGCTCTTTGATATGCGTATGAAAACTACTAGTGACGCTGCATACCTCAAATACGGGTATACATAATATATACCAGTATCAAGACAAGTAGATGCAGCAATAGAGCGCGGCTCGAATGCCAGAAGACGATCCCAAAATACGTCATTTTCTCGCCATTTCCTTGAAAGGGTGTCGTATTGACTCGCGTATGCGGAACCACAACGAGGTTACACTCGGATTTATTCCACAAGTAGACGGCGAATTTGCCAAGCTTTGTTATTGTCGAGTATCGAATATCACAAAATGGCGCCAGGCGGGTCTCCGTAACGCAACGCAAACCAAACAACAGGAAGGGAAATTTTATAGCTAAAACCCTAACATATTTTACAACCCGAAGGCAAAATACCGGAACTTTGTCACGCAGGCACCTGTTTTATAGATAAAATATATTCGGTTCGGTTATCGCTCGACTAAAATTACGTTACCGAAATTCCTGAAGTAACCATTCATAAATAAATCTCGGAACGAATTTTGCACCCACATGAAACCTTATTATGCTTACGCGTGTTCACATTTTCGAGGCATGAAAGATTACGTCCTTTGTTAAAATTTAAAGGGTACAAAATGGAAATTTTATTTTATTAATTCACTGTTAAAGTTTACGTCATATAATTATATATATATCCAGAGACTTAATTTTTTTTCACAAAACTCATTTACAATAATTTTACATTTTTCAAGTCATTACATTACTTACTAAGTTACTAAGGTTTTAATTATATTCAAATCGTAACTCAAAGAAAGCCAAACGTCACCAACAAACAAGTCAATAATTTCTAAAGCTCCATATTCTTGCAGGACATTAGCTTGACAATAATTCATAGCGGGGTACCGATGGGTACAGCGGGGCATTGCGGGTAGGGAGGGGCAAAACAGGACAGGGGGTAAACGAATCAAATAAAACGGCCGACGGATAGGCGCAATAAAACTGACCATTACAGAAGTAAACAATATCAAGCCTCGTTTCCACTGGCATACGACAAGCAAATGTTTTCGCATAAAGCAAGTGGGGCATAGCTTATCTGACATCTACTAACCAGTGAAGCATTTGTTACATTTACGGAGAATTAGGGTAAATGTGTCAATGGGTAACGTTGCCAAAATTATGGCACGTTTAATCTTAATTGACAGCAAGATGGTAAGGTTGTCAACTGTAGAAATTGTAATTTGAAATGACTACGAAAATGACGCAAGCAGAGCACACAAAACGTTACATAGTAAAAATAATGACTGATTGACGTCTTTGTGACAACCACGGAAGAAAATGGCGAGGTGGTGTTAGTACTAAATTGATGGAAAATTTACTTTTTATCAACAAATGAAATTATGTGAAGTCATAAAAACGGAACGAAATGAATAATTAATTTTGTACAATTTTGGTAAAGTCATAATCATAAGTAACAAAAATTTCGAGAAATCGTGTTACTTAGGCGCTGCGCAGACGACAGACTTTTGTGCGATCAAGTCTGCGGAGCAATAAAATCTCTGAATGGCGCGCAGACAGTTTCCATTCAGAATTGTTATTGCTCCGCAGACTCGATCGCACAAAAGTCTGTCGTCTGCGCAGCGCCTAAAACTGCAAAAAAACGTTTTTTTTTATGAAAAGGTTGTATTCATAGGTTAAAAAAACGCCCCACCAGAAACGCTCGTAACCAACAACTGCGCTAGTGAAAACACGCCTTAGAAAGAGTCAGGGCCGTAAATCTTAACTGAAATACATCGGGGTGATAGCAGACCAAATTGCGCCGAGTGTGTTGGCAACATTGGCAAAGGTTGCGTATTAGGTTGGAGTTAAATTACGTTGTCCGTGGTTTTTAGGGCCCCCGTGGGAGGGACCTTTATATAAATTCATGCGAGACTGACAGTGGTGGTTTTGTACGTGAGATCAGTCCGATATTTAGTTGGGACAAAGTGTGCCTTTAGTTCGGATGCTTGAGACACGAGCTGAAATCAAAAGTATGTATTTTTTATTTGTTTTGAATTCTTGACATTATTGTTATAATTTATGGATATTTCTAATCATTTTTTAACAATACATACATCACGCCTGTATTCCCAAGAGGGGTAGGCAGAGCACATGAATTCAAGAATTCAGTGCCACATCTAGCAATTTCCGGGTATCCAGATGGTTAAACGTGATATTGCAGTGACAGGTTGCTAGCCCATCGCCCACAATACACTAACCCTTTCCCAGAGTCGACTCTTACGACACCCACGGGAAGAAAGGGGGAGGTGCTATTCTAACCCGGCACCACACGGGGTTTTAACAATTCGACGACCTTTTTGTGAATTACTTGTATCTGACATGTGAATTAGGTAGGTATAATGTGATTTTCAAATAATAATAAAAAAATGCAACATCATACATACATCACAGTGTAGGCAAAGTACACAAATTGCAGCCACATTTAGCACACTGTTTATGCGTGAAGAGGTAACAGACATACACACATACTCACAACCTTTCGCATCTATATTATAGGAGTGTAATGTGAAGTGATTCAACATACAATCATGCCTGTTATGGGGTTAGCAGAGCACACAAAACTTGACATACTTAGACAAAAAAAATAGGTATACAGTAGAACCCGCTTAAGACGATTTCTCAGGGACCCTAACAAAAACGCGTCTTAAGCGAGAAAGCGTATTATGCGGGAAATGGAAAATAAAACATACTACATGTTTTAATTTTGGTATATGTACTCCTCATGTCAAACCAACGATAGGAGCTGTTCCTTTCTATAGAGAAGGCGTAAGCGCGGAGGCAAAAAAGCCAAGATGGCAGCCTCCGCCGAGGTCAGCCTGCACCTACAGCCGGGCCGAGCCAAGCGGTCACTGCCCGCCCCCGGAAAGGAGAAGATGGAGCGAAGCTCGGACACTTAAGAAGGCGACAGAGTGCCGTCACAGGAGCTGATCCTGTTCATTCAGGAGATCCAAACCGGCCTAAACCCAGTGGCATTTCTCTTGGAACGGCTAGCCACTCTGCACGCCTGGAGTGACTAGCCGGCTCAGGACGGCCCACTGGAACACCGCCGGCCTTACGTCTTTTAAAACCGGATTGCGACATCACTGAATGGAGGACCAGAAGTCTGACGTAGCACAGAAGACGACCAACGAGACCTGAGGACCCACTCGGGATCGGGAAGACCCCGCTGAAGGGGGCAAATGCCTCGACCAGCATCTCTCGAGACTGACAATACGGGCATCTCGGCTCGGGCTCCAGCGTATTAAACGGGATGACGAATCGTATTAAGCGTTAAGAAATGTATGAAAATATGTCTCAAGTTGCAGGGACTGGCGTAAAGTGGCGTATTAAGCGAGAAATCGTATTAAACGTGATCGTCTTAAACGGGTTCTACTGTACTTATTAAAATAAAAACCAGGATGATGATGACAAACAAAATAAACACACATTAATAGGATTATCGACAGTTATTTTGTCCACAATGAACTAAATTCCTTTTAATTGCATGACTAATTATAACTGCCCTACAATTAAAAACTAAGCGCCAAAATGAGAATTGTATTGTTAACACAATGATTGGTATACCTAAATATAGATCTTCAATCGTTTGTAATTGCTATGACGCGGATTTAGCCACTTAATTACAAGCTACGATCGATGGTATAACACCACGCACTTATGATTAATTACCTCAAATTTTCAGTTAATTAAACCACGATTATAAATGCCGTGGCAATAAATTTCGGCCTTGGACGTCTTCGATTTAAATTAACGGTCTGAAATGTTTACGAAATTTAATTTCAATATTCAAAACTTTAGTTATGCAAATATACTCCTAAGAGCACTTTTACACGTCATTTTTGAGTCTACCAGCGCTTCGGAAAGACCATCATTGCCAAAAAGAATGCGCCGCAAGATACTTGGCAGAAAGTCGTTTTTGAAATTATTTTTTTACAAAATAAGTTATTACAAAAAAAAAGTAAATAACATACATATAAAAAACATAGTGTACAAAATGTGGAGGCAAGATATTTTAGTAAAAGCGTGTATCACTGATCCAAGGGCCAAGGTAACGCGTTGACGCTGGTTTTCATGCCATCGTGTCCTGTTCTGAAAGCAGAGCGGTACCGAGGCACGACTGCCTACGCCACGCACCCTTACGGGTCGCGTCACCCCGGCACCGGGCCAGCAACACAGTCATGCATCAGGTGCCTATATTACATAAGAATGTGGTGTTACATGTTTGCTGTCGGGTTTAAAATAACCAGCCTTCATTTTTTTCGTTGATGTATTAAGAGGCGACTAAGGAAATAGAAGGTTACGGTATATTTCAGGTTGGAGACCAGTCACCAACATAACTCAAAACTAAAGAGCTAATAAATAAATGATGCTGGAAGTGGGTTTAGTGTGCTCTGCCTACTCTATTTAGGACTACAGGCGTTATGTATGTATGGAAAATTTGATAGCTCGACGAATTTATTGCGTTAGGTTAGAGAAGAACGACGCACACTCGTAAAATGTTCTCAAGACTCGACCGTAACTCTAGGAGTTGATATCTGCCAGATAAACCTTTCCGGGCCGTTAAGCCAAGAAAAACATCGTTACACAAAGTATTAATTTCTGTATAAAAGGAGAATGGGCAAAGTTTTAAGACCCAACAGCTGTTCAAGTGGATTGTTTACATCAACCCGTAACCGATCAAACGGTTGAAGCGTGACTTCTCGCTGTTTCTGCTGCCCTGGTACCTTTTTATACGGACATCAAACGAAAACAAGTTTATTTAATTTCAACATTCATTACGAAATAATTTGCGTAATTAATGGTCCCAGAATTAAGGATCTGTTGAATTTTAACGGCGCAAGTTGAGAATTTATGGGGTTTAAACCTTGGTTGTAGAATTACATCCGACAGACATTTATTAGTCTAATTCTACCTCAGATAGTAATAAATAATAATATGTAGTAGTTCGGATTAAAGGCTCATTTTTTATAATTTAATTTTATATAAGTACCTAAATACATATAACAAGCCTTTATTCTCAAGTGGAGCAGGCAGAGCACACAAAACCAGGACTATTTCACATTTCGTGTTCACTTCTCACATGTTTTTTTAGGTTTTGAGTTGGCAGGTATAATAGTGACAGGTTTGCTAGCCTGTCGCCTAAAATATACTTCAATCTAATTCCTTAGTCGCTTCTTACAACTTCCGCGAAAGAAATGGACACGTGTCATTCGAAACCCGACACCACACGGAAAACAACAGCATACACAACACATACAGTTTTGCACAAGCATGTAAATATTGTGTGTAAAGAATCGTGCCGCTACATTTTTACTAGTTTTTCTCATTAGAATTGATCTAGGTGTGTTAAGCAACCCTTAAGTATAATAAATATCTCAAACGCTCGTCTCAAAGTCACAACAAACAGCGAATGATCAAGCGTGGCGTAAAGTATTTACTTTTGTAACTTGAGAAAAAAACAAAATATGCTTCAGATGTTTGGATAACCGCTAATCTAACTTCTTCAAGTTAATATAACTTTCCTCGTTTCGTATTCGCATGGACATATTTTAGGAAAGTCATGAATAATAATGTTATGGTAATGGGCAATGGTTCCGTCATTACATTTCACAACAAAATTGGAAAAATACTATCCCTTGGCACTAGTGGCTTAGTTATAGCACGTTCAAAATAGATTTTTGATACCCTTTGTTTTGCAAAATGTTTTTGTGTAATGGGGGAAAACGTGCAAATGGATCAGTTGATGGTAAGCCATTTTGTAGTCTATAGATACCCGAGACACCAGAGAAGTCTAGTGCATTGCCGGCTTTTTAGACGGGAGTATGTATGATCTTTTCTTGAAGGTTTTAAGGTTTCTAGGTTAACCAGGAAGACCTTAATAAAACCTAAACCTTTACTATTGACCCCAATGCATTGTTGTATATTAGATTTCAATGATTTAATAAAGTGTTTCATTTATCTCGTTTTTTGTTTGTTGTAATTATTTTGCTGACTATTGACTTTATTTATTAACTCAGCTACTTCATGTACCAAATTTTTTTTGTGAAGTAAGAATTTAAGATGCGACACATAAAATTTTGGAACTTCTTTGGTCTCCTCAAAATAGTAGTTTAAATAGAAAAGCTGATAGAAAAACAAAGGTCAACGGACGGTATTAGGAAGGAAAACTCGTTGCATGAAATAGTATAGCCAAGGCAAGTATCGGGTTGCGGATGACGTCAACATCAGTCAATACGTTATTTTTTGAGACAAGACAAATTGTCGGGATGATATCTTTTTTTTTGGCACTGTACCTTAAAAGGAACCTGTCAAGTAAAGGCCGTTAATTATTTCTCACAAGGCATTCAGCGTTTTTGGTAAGAACTCATTATTGGATCACAATATTATAATTAAAATTGTACCAGTTGGAACAAATAACGCTTGTTAAAAGTTCGCCACTTTTTAGTATTTTTATTTCTTGTTCTTTCAAATTTTGTGTTAGGTAATATACTCAACTTTTTTTACTGTTTATAGTAAAAACATAATGTAATACAAACTTAACTTATTTTGTGTAATTTGTTATTTATTTTCTTGTTTTTACACGACTGACCAAGGTATATTTTTTTGTATTCATACGACTTATTTTTAGAAGTCAAAACAATTTCACTATTGTGTCTAATTCCCATTTCACGTATAATACGAAAAATGAACGCTGTACTTACTGAAACTTGTATCTTTTTGCCGCACATTTTTAAAGAAGCAAGCTTTTTTCAAGTTCATAGTGTTCATTTTTAAACAATGTACTGAGATAAGATACGAGTTTGAGTAAATACAGAGTCGAAATACCAATCTAGTAATGATACCAAAATGTGAGCGTATTTTCATCTACAGTATTATTAAAAGATTATCAGCTTAACATTGAGCACATCTTCGCAAATAACTGTCTGTGTACACAACATTACGACCTTATTTGGTCTAATACATTACGACATATTTTCTGCTTTATTAGTTTTGCTCTTTTTCCGTGCCTCTGACACATATTTATCTTTTATTGTTGAACAGTTACATATTTGGCAATTTATTTATAGACTGTCAAAAAACTATATAAAAACTAGTTGATCGAGTCATTGTAGAGACAGGCTAGCAATCTCTCAATGTTGTCCCTTTTTCATCTATTTTTGAATCTTAAAATTATACTAGAAGTGTCTAAAACATGAATAGGAATATATTCCAATAGGTTTTTTGTCTTCATAACATTTTGTAACGTAAAGTAATGACAAAAGAATAGGACTCAAAAATTTAATTACATATAACCGAGAACTTATAGATCGTTTCAACGAATACTATAACAGAATACAATGAAAATTTTATCAGCTCTCTCATCTTTTGAATTAACTCGTTCAATCCTTAAAACAAAGCTTATTGTTCGCGTATGACCTTTAGGATAACTCCTTTAGACGCGTTCAAACTAGACTAATTAAAACTTGCTCGGGAACATTACAGCGAGTGGCACGTTAGGGGTGGAGTAGACAGTATTCACAGTTTCACATTATAATACCTTAATCTCGACAAGTATTGATTAGTCCCGAATTGCGACCTCAAATACCTCTACCTAATTTTTACCCCAAGGCCATCCACATACACACACATACACACATAATACACATCACGCTTTTAATCTCAAATAGGGTGGTAGGCAGAGTTTATGAAATATAACATAGTTATAACCAAGATAATTTCACGTCAACCATTTCCATCGTATTTCTAGGTTAGTAGATACAATAGTGACGGGATGCTAGTCTGTCGCCTAAAGCATACCTATACCTATTTATTCTTAGTCGCCTTTTACGACATCCACAAGAGAAATGGAGAAGTGTTGTTCTAAACCCTGTAACACACGGGTATTCCAAGTAAGTATGACACTATTAAAAAGATCATGCATCTTCGTTAGCACTGTGGTGTTAGTAAATAATACGTCACGAAAAATAGTCAGTTTTGGTAATTTATTTCAAATGGCATTTTATTTGCAGCGGTTTGTCGATTTAACGCCGTCAATAATCAACATAAAACGAAAAACCCCATTGGCAATATTATTTCGAAGTTACAAATAACGAGATAAAATTAAACTTAATTCGAAATAATCGGATCACGAATTGAAAACGAAATCGTTAATCCTCCGTGTCGGACTTGTAATAATTTTGTGGAAACAAGCAATTTGCATTAAATACGGCAATGAGCGCTTAATCTCTCTGTTTTCGTGCATGGCTTAATAGCTATGATAGCAGTTGTCAATTAAACAACGGGGATATAAACTATGTTTTTATAATTTCGGGCCCAAATTGCTTTTGGTTAAGTGGCGCCCAACGTGGGGCCAAATTGTGACAAAGCATTTAAATGACTAAACTCTAATAGCATTAAAATTTTCTTATAATTAAACACGCATAAAACACGCTTTAAAACACTTCTGTAACATTTACATTTCTTAATTATTTTTGTAAATTAAAAAACAATACACTTACTTCTTTTTGAGAATTGTTAGTATTAAAAAAAAAACGGGACACCTGAGACATGGAGCCGAGGATACAAGTAGATTTTCATCTCTGTATCGCAATGTATCTTTAATTTAGTTAAATTTTGAGTAAGATTCAGCGAAACAACTAAGTTTGTCTTATATCCTCACATCGAGACATTATTCGAAGGTTACGTCGCTGTAACTGCGTAACATAACTTTTATTATAGTAGATACAATACCTACAGAACGCCGCAACTCCGTAAGCCTTTCCCCAGCAATTTGGTTAATCGCCCCGCGACTTAGGTTACAGGGGGGAGGGGGGTAAGCCTGCGTGACTTCGTACAAACTTACGACTGGGTAACGGCAGGCACTAATACGAAGGTGGTTCGTGTCAGAATTGTGTGTACCATGATTATAGATTGAGATGTGAGTCTCGTGACTGCTATACTGTGATTTTCATAGGCTACAGGAATATTTAGAGGTATTCAAACATGATTGATTGTGTAAGTGTTTGTAATGAACGTTCGGTTGATAATTTATCTACAATGGAATCTACGGAAGTGATTTATAATAGAGTTGGAGTATTTGGTATTGC
Organism: Adoxophyes honmai; assembly: GCA_005406045.1. Classification (NCBI taxonomy): domain Eukaryota; kingdom Metazoa; phylum Arthropoda; class Insecta; order Lepidoptera; family Tortricidae; genus Adoxophyes; species Adoxophyes honmai. Next base: position 163,826 of record BHDV01003122.1, on the reverse strand, counting down.
GACAAAAAAAAACGAAAACATTGAAGACACGCAATCAAAATGAAATGAGCTGACTTACAACTAGGACTGATTAAGATTCTTAATCAAGCAACAATGTCTGAAAGCACTTAGTTCTACATAAAGGAAATTTAATCATAAAATGACAACATTTGCAACAAAACTTTTAGTATGTTGCATTCAAACTGATTTTTACTGCCAACCGCGCCGTATTATGATTCGAAAGGCAATAAAATTAAATAGAACAAAGCTCGGTTTCGTGGCGTGGCCCCAAATCTAATTCTGACCTACTTGCCACGTCCGTGTTGGTAATAACTAAGAAAATGTTCATGTTATTATTCCTACAATAATTTTAGGTCGTTGCTGCACGGCGCTACGACAAATAACACAGCTGAAATGTTCTTAGAATTCTACAGTTTAGTATTCAAAAGCAGTCTGTAGTTACATATTGTTGTTGTACAAGCATGTTATTCCCGAATTGGGTAGGCAGAGCACACGAAACGTTGCATCGTCAAAACTATCTCTCTACTAACGTTTTGTAGCCACTTTCAGCATAATTTTAGGTTGAAACGTTGATGAAAGATATAATAGTGACAGGTTGACTCTAAAGGAAATTTTACTATCCAGCAGCTCAATATCCTTTTTTTCGAAATCGATACCTCCATTTTTAAGCGAGTTTGTAGGTACCTTCTTTATATCTCACCGTAAAACATAGGACTCCAAGCTTTAAATTTTTTATAACGCAATCCGCTCTGAATCTCAAACGAATGGCCCGATTTCGACTAGCTTTTTATCATTCAAAATCTGATCAATGCTTTTTAAGTTATTAAAGTTGGAATCTTAAACGTGGGAGTTATTAAAAAACTACGGGTCGTACTTTTCAATCTTAGTAAAAATACTCTGCGAAGAAATTTACTAGTGAGTTAAATTACTATTTTCTAAGGTTGTCGAATTATTAGGCCGAAACTAGACACAAAAATGGGCACTTAGGTACGAGTACACTATATGACTTTGTAAATGTTTTCGTTGCTCTGCGATTGTCATTGATTGCAAACCAATCACTTATTAAGCTCAAAAACGGTTTATAATTGTGTTTCTTTGTTAACCTAACTCTTATTTATTTCTCGAAAAAATTAAAACTTTGCTCCGAAAACTTCCATCACAATAATAAGCCACGAGTGATGACTTCCTACAAACATTACACTCATAATTGTGATATTGCGTGAGTTTTCCACGTCCATCCCATCTTCCCTGAGTAATTGGTCAACTTTTAAGGCATGGTTTCCAGTGTTTGCTTTTTTAAGATAATATGTAGAATTCGAGCGTTATAGATTAGAATAGATTAACTACCAAACATAGTATTTGGGGGTTAGGCATAAATAAAAAAGACATAACTCAAAGGAATCAAATAAGTCACTCTTTACTTGCAGGTGAAGCAATTTTCACACAAAAAAGCGGATAAGAGAGATTTATTTCAAGACACGGGTATGTGAATTAACAGTGAAAATTATTATAACTAATTTCATCCAAACGAAGTTTACAGCCGTCAAAACAATGGTTTAAAAAATAATTGGTCATTATGAACCGCTATAGCATGGCAATCAAATAATAAAGCTTAATTTACAGCGCAGCAATAAATTTGAATTTCACTATTACGTAAAGTTATGGTCACACTGCGAATTAGGCTGCTTGTCCACCACGCAATTGAAGCGATGTGAATATTTGGACTTCAATGTGGTTTGTATCGAAATATATTATTAAATTAATCTTTTTTTTTCTCTTAGTCACTGAATCAGTCAGTCTAGTGAATGGGAGAACTAATTCGTTTTTTTGTTGAAATCATTTATCATAAAATTGAATAGCCAATATGTACACTGTGTACATTTTCCACATTTACTTTAACATAATATTAAAATTACGACGATTGCCGAGCAATAATGGAGAATATAGATGCACTGTAAGTAACAAACTTTTGAAATATAAGCAATTATTTTTGTCTTTTTTTAATTAGTGATTTGACTGACAATGAGTGATCTGTCTATTTATTTAGTAACATTTTCCTCTTGTATCGCTTAGCTACTTCACTTAGCTTTCATGGACTTGTAGACTTAATTTCAATACTCACTTTATATTCCGACTTTATTCGCTGTTTATACGACACACATTAACTCATTAAAGTTTTAAAACGTTTTATGTTCCACATGAAGTAACTTATATATGTACTTGGAGACGGAGAATTTCCGATAGTTCTGCTTCGGATTCTAACTTATATAGACTTTATTAGAGGCAGAGGAGCTGTATGAGTTTATGAGTGAAGTTGAAAATTTAAAATTAAAATTTATATAAAGTTTATTGTATACAGTGAAGTTGAAAATTTACCGTAAATATTTTTAACCAGTGGTTGGGTTGTGTCTAAAACCCACACATACATACATATTCTCACGCCTGTATTCCCAAAAGGGGTAGGCAGAGCACATGAATTCAAAAATCCAGTGCCACGTTTAG
>BHDV01003122.1:132114-145160 GCA_005406045.1 Adoxophyes honmai | reverse complement strand
CACGTTAGTATATTGAAATAAACAAACATTTGCGGACCGGGGTTGCGAACATTGTTTCTCTATAGGTTCTATCCTCTATGGTTACTGCATATAATTCCATATGTTCTATTTTCACAGACTAAAGTCCGTTCCGGATAGTCTGTCGTCTGCGCAGGTCCTGAGGATGTTTCGTTCAGTACAGACCTGTGGCGGTGCCGAGCGCGGGCGGGCGAGCGAGCAGCTCGCGGGCTAAGCGAGCCCCAAGCGCGCAGGCCTCTCTCGCGTGGCCATGTGCTTGCAAGCCCTCGGCGCGAGCGAACGACACTTCCCAGCCGCATTCCCAGCCCGCTGTGCTAGACGCCGAGCATGGCTGGAAGGATATTTAAAGGCTATAGAAAATCTACGAAAACACCAGAATGGATACTAATACTAGGTTTAAAAGGTCCACTCCCGAACATTTGTTTGGTGTATATTTCTACTATTACCTGCTTGTAGACCTTTCACGAGGTCCCGCCGGCGGAGCGTACCTGAATGCGGAGTGGACCTCCCCTGACTTGACAAAAGATAAAATAAGAATGGACAGCTAGAAAAATGGCAAGATATTAAACTATAATTTACGAAAATCGATGATTACGTGTGCAGGAAAGGAACACTTCAATACAAAATTTCGTCTTGACGATAATAAACGAAACTGCATCGTAGAATCGTGATATTCGTGATACATCAATCGAAATCTATCTATTTAACAAAAAAGATCACGCGCTTGAAAAAATAAACACATTTAATATTTAGCTAATTTATTATAAATTATGCGTATGTGTGTGTCAGGAAGAGGGGACAGACACATCTAGATTTCGACGAAAGTTTCAGCAATGCATTTTCGGATATCCTTAGTTTATTTCTTATTTCTTAGTCTATGGCATCAAAGATCACATTTTGTAATGAACACAACTCCCAATCTAACTTGTAAAATACGTCATTATCATTATACTCACAACAGCAGTGCCGCTGGTGCCTTCCCCGGCGACGGCGCGTCGCGCGGCCGCCGCGTCATAGAAGTATAAGTTGCAGTCGTCGTCCGACACCGAGTCGTCGTGGGACACGCGCCGCGCCGCGTCGTCGGACGACACGCCGGGCGAACTCGACTCCTGCGAGTCTGTGTCCACGCCGCTGGCCACTAGGATCTCTTCCTCGTTCTCGCAAAAACCTGGGAGATAACAATACTAAGTGTCGCCGCACATTATGGCCACCAACCCCCGCCACTAAACGCGACCACCAGTGGTTCAGTCAGACCACTACACGCCCCCACCAGTGGCAGCCACTGGTGGCTGGATGTGGCCACTAGTGGCTGCCACTTGCGGCAAGTAAAACGAGACACAGCACAGCAAGTATCTCGACAGACCGGACGTGTTTGTTAAAAATGGATGGACGCTCTTTTGATTTCATTATTGTTTCTTATTTATACTAAGACGTAGAAAACGTCGGCGAATTCAGAACCATCGACGTCCAATTCATAGGCGTTGCTGGGTTCATCCAATTTTAACTTCTTGCAATGAAAATGGACAGCACAAATTGCTTTTCGAAGAATTAAAATGTCATCCAGATCGGGGCGGAGAGAAGCCGGCGGCTGTGGCCGTGTGTGCGCGCGAGTCGAAGGACAAAACGCGGCCACAAGGAGCGAGCGCGGTCGACTCCCGCAGCTTGTGGCTCGGACGCGGCCACTCAAACGCTCGGTGTGCACCGATGCTATATAAAATGCATGGAGAAACGCGTCCACAGCTTGTGGCGGCCACTAGTTATGAAAAGTAGTTGAAGCGCGCGACAGCCACTTTTTTAGTTCAGACAGTCGTTTAGTGGCCGGTGCGGCCACAAGAAGCGAGTTGCGACGATTGTAGCGTGTGGCGGCCACCGGTGTCAATCATGTTCACTTGTGGTATATCACGCCACATTATTTTTTATTAGAACAGGAAGGCAAACGCTGTTAACCTTACTATCCCCGACTGTCTTACTTTCCTCACCAATACAGTACAGTACAGTAAAACCACTGCTGGCGTATGAAATGGCAGTATATTTAGTAATCAAAATAATCAGCTAATAAAATCCACAATGGAACTACAACGAAATCTCAGACACAAATTATAGCCCTGACAGTGTTTGCTCAATCACGTAGCCAAGTTTGTTTACATTTAGTTAAAAACTAGCTTTCCGCCCGACGTTTACAAACAAACAAAGTTTTCCTCTTCATAATATTAGTGTAGATGTAGATATCTAAACCCAAATATTTTACGGAATCCTCTTTTTTTTTTCAAATAAAATTTAGCCTATGTTACTCGTGGATAATGTGGCTTTCGAATGGTGCAAGAATTTTTGAAAACGGTCCAGTAGTTTCTGAGCCTATTCATTACAACCAAACAAACAAACATACAAACAAACAAAGTTTTCCTCTTTATAATATTAGTGTAGACATAGAAAACAAATTATAACTTGTTTTTTTTACCTTCAGATGAAACGCTGGAGTGGTTTCCATCGCTGGGTCCCGGGATGGGTTGATCACTTCCGCCTTCACCAGAACCGCAAGGCTGTAATACAAAATAAAAGATAGTAAACATAGCCTTGGTGAGCTCATATGCGATTTAAAATACTGGTCTAATTTACTTTTATTATATTTCAGTACTACAAAATTATACCTACTTCTGAATTTTAATTATTATTTCATTCTGAACAGAAAATACATATTAAAATATTCTACTCTAGCTTCCCCACGTTGCCATAATCTACGACGCAAATAAACCCAAGCGTATCAAAACTACAAAATCACCGATGCCATATTTCAGTTGCTTATTTGACTATGAAATTTATTTTAAAAAGGTAAACATTTTATTACCGTTATTACATATATTACCATGCACATTATCTGGTCAGTTCTTCAAGATTAGTGATTCGTTCAAAACAATTTTGTAAGTTTGGCTGCATGCTCCCAGGAACATTACGGCTAATATTCGATTCACCATACATACGTGTGGCTACTTGCTCGCTTCATGCAACAGTGTCGTACTTTTGTCACTTACCAGGAACCCGAATGTCTCGATAAAAGACACAAAATCATTGTATAAGCCATCTCTTACTTGGCCTGATGTTCCAGGCATCGCCAAGTCTACGTTGATTCTGGTGCGGTGCACCAACGCGCGGTGCGGGTCAGGGTTTGTGAGACGGTAGCTTAGCGACATCTCGTTGTTTAGTACCGCTTTCGATGAGTTCACCTGTAGACGATTTTGAAAAATAAACAGTTGAACAGTTCCAAAACTTAAATTTGTACTATAAAACGTCTGTATTATTTGTTGTATTGTATAAGGTGTCTGCAATTAGAAAGGAACAGTAAAAAAACTCAGTAAACTTGTTTCTGACGGGTAGATGAACCTACGAAAAATTATTATCAGCGGAAATTATTGTTTAGTAATTGTTGGGTGTTCCTGTTTCTGGCACAAAAATTTCTAATTCAAAAACCTTTTAACTGATTTTGATAACTCGTATTAATAATATTACCGAAATGCGTCTAATTAAAGCCTGACCAGTTAACTTAGGGAGTGCAGCTGTAGAAATCTGTCGTGTCATGTTTTGACTGTTATTACTTATTATTATCTGTAACTTTATACAATTTTTATATATCGGATAATCTAAAATGATGGTGTTGATAATGAAATGATGAAATGAGAACAAAATACACGCCAGGCTTTAATTTAGAACTTATGAAGCACATCTAAAACGCGAGTAGACCAACAAAACACTCCGAAACCTCCATCTCAAACCTACCTGATGCACATCATTCTGCTTGTCGGCGTGTCGGAATATGGTGAACGGGCTGTGGTACAGCGGGTTCAAGTCTTTAGTGTAGGTGACGCCGGGTATCTGGTAGTCATCCCACTCCAAGTAGCAAGCCTCCATGGCCGGCTGGAAACCGGGGAACACTTCGTTCTCCGATATGCCGTTGATGTAGGGCGGGTGAGAGTGCGTCCTCGTGTGGCGAGTGTGCGACGAGCCCATGTGATTGTTGCGATTCTTGGCTACCTGTGTTCGGAAAAAGGGACATACATACATACATATCCTCACGCTTGTATTCCCAAGAGAGGTAGCCAGAGCACATGAATTCAAAAATCCAGTGCCACGTTTAGCGATTTCAGGGTAACCCAGATTGTTAAACATGATATTGCAGTGACAGGTTGCTAGCCCATCGCCCACAATACACTAACCCTTTCCCAGAGTCGACTCTTACAACACCCACGGAAAAAGGGAGCTGTCACCAATCCACGCCTGTATTCCCAAAAGGGGTAGGCAGAGCACACGAAACGCAACATAGACAAAGTCCAGCCGGGCTAGATATACAGGGGACGAATAGACTTAAAATTTGGTCTGGTCATAATTATAGTGGATGACGTCACAAGTAACAACGAAAAAAAAATGTATAAAGGAATTCATAATGAAATACGGATAAATCACGTCTTAAATCGAGTTTATCCTTATTTTTCATTATGAGTGAGTCTTACGGTTCATTGTTTAACATTTTATTGTAACTTTCATGTCATTATTAATTGTAACGAAGCAGTGAGTAATCACTTTTTAAAACGTTGTAAACAAATTTGTACAAAACAAACAGCAAGTCATTTCTTACATTACAAAGTTTATTTAGTGTCAACCATTTCTGAAGTATCTATGAGAGAAATGACATTCCCAGTGCTCAGTTTGCTGACAATACGTCAGCAAAATTATCAACAGAGAGATATGAGATCGAAGTAAAGAATGCTCCGTAAAAATATACAATACCTTGTCGAGAACTTTCATGTGCCACTGGGTGAACTGTTCGTGTAAGGTGTCACGCTCGTGAGGCGCCAGTCCGGGGTTGAGCGCGGCCAGTCGCCACAGGACTACCACCTAGCAGAAACAATAATACATTACACACCTGAACCTAATTTAGCAAAAACGATCTAACTCACAACTCTCGTGTCATTGAAGTGACATAAGTAACATACATTTTTAATTTAGCTCATTTTATTTCGAAAGGATATGCAAGTTAGATCCTGTCTACTAAACTACGTCCACCTAGAAATGTAAAGACGTGTCGCCGCAATCGAAATCTTCAATTAAATCAGGAATGTGAGCAGGCACGAAAGTTTGTTATATGTTTAACAAACAATGGAATAAGAGGGTTGTTTTCTTGTTCATTTTCGTGCTCTATTCTACATATTTCACTCTAAATGACGCGTCTGTACGCAAAGTTTGATAAAACTAAAATCGAGTTTTAGTTCTAAGTAAAACTTATCGTTTTTTTTTCTATTTTTGTGTGATAATCTTAATGCGGTTCACATAGATCTTACCAAGTTTCAACAGTATAGCTAATATTTTCGAAAAAAAAAAATGGCTCTAACATACTGACGGATAGACGGACATGACGACTCTCACGGTTCCGTTTTTTGCCATTTGGCTTCGGTACCCTAAAAATCAGCAATTCCTTGTGGTGACCAATGACTATTAATTCAAGTAAACCGTCTGTAACTAGCTCAAGGTCATACCTCATCGCAGAGAGACGAGCAAGCGTGCTGCGCGGCGGAGTTCCCGCTGCCACCATGCTTGCCGCCGCCGCCGCCGCCCCAGGCCACCAGCGCCGCTTTGGTGCTGTACCACCACACTATTATCTGTGGAAGTATTAAAAACCGACTTCAAATTAGCAATATTTTGAAAGTATTCTGTTTACTGAATGTAAAATCTTGACTTCATCAACAAATTACCGAAAACGCCGTACATCTCCATACAAAATTTGAAGAGTTCCCTCGATTTCTCCAAGATTCCATCATCAGATCCTGGTTTCGTGCCAATGGGACCAATTTCGAGTTATACCCTTTCGATTAAAAAAAAAATTTTGAAAATCGTTCCACGGGTTTTCGAGATATCGAGTAACATACACAGAAAAAAAAAAAAATTTGGTCGAATTGAGAATCTTTTCATTTTTGAAGTCGGTTAAAAATAAAGACTCGCCTTCTGTATTATCTGTGGAGGTATCTACAAATAAAAAACATGCGCCTCGGTGCGTTCCAAAATTAAATCATCATACGGTCAATGCTGTAGGATTGAGCTGTAATCGTTGCAATATCAGTTAGAGTGAAGCCAATGAACTCAATAGAGTTGGAACTTAAGTGTCGGGAATCAGAAGTCATACAACTATCAGAAGCGAAAAGCACAGTTATCGTTTCAACCACATTTTAAACATAAAGTTTGAAGTAGTCTTTCAAATAACTTCTAAGCTAATTAATATAAAATAAATCTGAATTAAAACGTAAACACCTACGTCTTCATTACTAGTAGTGTAATTCGCGTCTATCCACTACCGTGGCGCGTTGCTCCCAATGATGGGCCACGAATTGACCCGAAACATTCAAGCTAATCTCGATATATAGTGAGTGTATCCGTTTCATTTCACTGTAAGTCTCGCAGTAGTCCTCACATAAAACATATTACAAAGCCAACTTTTTAGATTTATTTATCCCTAAACTATTGTTTACAAACAACAAACCTGTTCGCACGCCATAACCTCCTCAGTGATGATCTCCAGCAGAGGTATGGCGTTTCTGTCGCTCCGCTTGAACATCTCCCGCACTATGGAGAGAAGGTTCCACATGCCCTCGGGCTCCCTGCCTCGGAGAGGCCTGAGGAGCGACGACCATTCGGCAGCCGCTGGCGGGGCGCTAGTGCTCAGGTAATTGACATCACTGCAAAATGTTTTCATGTTAACAATTACATTTATACACGCATATACAGGATGTACAATCCAAATGGGTCAGTATGGTAAAGTCGGAAACTATGAGAGTTAGCGAGATCTGTTCTTAGGAACCATGACGTCGATTTTAGATTTAATAATAATTTAATTACATTCAAACATGTTTACTAACTCTAATACAGGTTGGGGTATAGCAAAGGGCAGTCAGGACTTCAAAAAAATTCGAAGAGTTTTTTTTCCGAAATGATTATTTTCTGTCGATGAAATCGTATAGAACGCATCAAAATAAGCATAAAATAAATGTCACATAAACTTTTTGCTCAGATCAATTGTGCGGAGATATTGGGTCTCAAAGTTCAATTTTTTTTTTTCAAGGCAATTTGTATGTACTTAAAAAATTCAAAATGTTTTTTTTTCGCAAAATTTTATTTTCACTACATTAATGATAGAAATCAGATGCCAAATATCGTAACATCAGTCGTAATTGAAGATACTATTTTGGACCAGTGGCTTAGCATGTCAAGACGCGCCAGCCGTTTCGCGCGCAGGATTTCATTATCTGATGTCCCTAGTTAGACAGTGACAAGTATAGTCTATCTCGCGCCCAACCCTACTCGCGCCCTGTCGTATAAAGCCGGCAGAGACCCATTTTCCAGAATGAACTCAGACCGCCTTACACCATTGCCAAAACTAGTTTAAAAATCCTGCTATAAAAATCAGTTCATCGTTTATCTTAACCCCTTCCCATTGAAACAGATTTAGGAATCCCTGGTAAACTCAAGTAGTAGTAGGTATTTATTTATCACAGATACATGCAACTAGACGACACAAGCTTGCAACTATTTTGCTCCGTGTCACATTCGCTTACATAATAAACGTGATTCTTTCAAAACATTCATCGTCTTACTGTCAAGGACATGACATTACACCAGTATCGAAACCTTTCGAACGTCCAAATCGTATTCGCGATGTCTCGAGGTCACTAGAATCCTGAATCGAAGTTTAAATAATTTAGCATGCACGCCCGTGAATACAGGGAAACGTGAACTTACGGTTAAATTGCATGATTTATTACGTAACCTATTCGCGAAATTATGTGCATTGATACATACATTACAATTGTATTGTGTGGTCAATACCCTGAAGGTCAGACACCCGCGGTGTGAATAAATATAAAAGCGCTATGGCGACTGAACCAAGATCCGTAGTATTACGAGAATTTTCATAACTTTTTACCTTTTATTTGTAAAATGAGTATTTTTCTTAGAATTAGAAGCAAGAATTACCTCAAGCTTAGTAATTAGTTTAATTAGTTTTGAACTTTGTATTGAGGTAACGGCACCAGTAAAAGATAAGGAACCAGTCATGGACAATGACGCGGGTCGGGTTCGTAAGGACTAGATTGCATAAAGACCCTATAAGTAAAACGTCTTAGTTGCATAAGGTCTTGTTAAGCACAACGTCTTTTTTGCAGAATGCCCTAGTGAGTAAAATGTCTTAGTTGTTAGATCGACAACTATAGCATAACGTCCGAAGTTGCAAAACGACTAATAGAGTTAACGTCCAAGTTATTAATAAGTCTTGATTGTAAAACGACGCATAAGGAAAAGTGTCCGGATAGCATATCGCACCTTCGGTGGAACAAGGGCATACAGTGGTGGACAGATAATTAGAAACACTCCATGCAATCACGTAAACAACCAACATGAACTAGCGGTAGTATTAAAAGAAACATAAATAAGGCATAATTAATTATGCAGTAATGTAGCCACAACTTAAAATATGTATACAACGAAAAAAAAGACAACAGAATTTTACCATCTTGCTGTAAAGTTAGTTTTTACATTGGTAACTTAAATTTCCGTTACTGGCCGTTTGGACACATAATTAGAAACAGGGTCACTAACATATTTTTTTCTTTTGTATAATTAAAAATAACCTTTTTATTACACTTGTGGTGGCAATTACACACCACCTTTAGTTTGGTGAGTAGTAAATTGTGTTCAAAATGGGGAAAAATAAAAGTTATAAGGTGTCAACTCTCTAAGTAAATGTAAGTCCGTGTTTGGACCGAAAGAGGACATAGAAAAGAGTCGTCGACCACTTTGAATGCTATCAGATCCTTTGCAAAATACATGGAACTACTAAAAACTAAATTAGAAAGACACGCAAGGAAAAAATCGCCCCGAGAAGATTCGCTTATTTGCTAAACAAGACCCGTTCATAGGCTCCAATGAAATTTGAAATGAGGTTTTCACGTCATATGACCCCAGAAACGTGAAGTGAAGACTAGTAGCCAGTCGGTTAGTTGAAGTGAAACTGTATAGAAGGGTTTCCCGAAAGGTACCGGTCCTGCAGAACAGAAAAGAGAGATGAAATAATTATTTCCGAAAAAATACAGCAAGTTGACAGTTCAGGAAAAGACAAAAAGTTTTACTTTCAGATGAAACTAAAATCAAAATGTTTCCACCACCATGCTTAACCACACTTTTGTGTATTTATTATTGAAACCATGGTTTGGTAGACGTTTAATGTAGTGTTTTCCGTCAGAATTCACCATATTATTTTTAGTTTCACCTGAAAATAAAAGTTTTTATCTGGGTATTCCTATATTGTCCACTTGCTGTATTTTTTCGCAATAAATTATCTCATCTCTATGTTCTTCTGTATGTACGGTACCTTTCGGGAAACCCCCTCAAATAGTTTCGCTTCATATAACTGACTGGGTACTAGTCTAGACTTCACGTTTTTGGAGTCATGTTATGTGTAAACCTCATTTATAACTTTATTGGAGCCTATAAACGGGTCTTGTTCAATAGAAAATTCGCTTACCGTACTATAAGCGAATCTTCTCTGGGCGATGTTTTCTTTGGGCGTGCCTTTCTAATTTGGTTTTCAGTAGTTCCATGTCTTTTGCAATGGTCGATGGTATGAAATACCTTCACATGGTGCATCCTAAGTGATTGATGATTCTTTTGGATGTCTCCTTCGGTCCAAGCGCGGATTTACATTTACTTAGCGAGTTGACGCCTCATAACTTTTATTTTATTCCCATTTTGAACATAATTTACTGCTGTTGTAACTGAAGTTGATGTTAATTGCCGCCAAAAGAGCAATAAAAAGGTTTTTCTTAATTATTCAAAAGAAAAAAGTATGTTTGTGACCCTGTTTCTAATTATGTGTCCAAACAGCCAGTATCGGAAATTCAAGTTATCGATAAATAAACTCATTTTACGCTAAAATTATAAAATTGTGATGTATTTTTTTTTCATTGTACGCATATTTTAATGTTGTGGCTACATCGCTCCATAATTAATTATGAATTATTTGCGTTTCTTTTGCTACTACCGCTAGTTCATGTTAATATTTTCGTGATTGTATGGAGTGTTTCTAATTATCTGTCCACCACTGTAGTTGTTGAAAAATCCAAAAAATGCGTTAAGTATACACAAATGTTCTAAAAATTTTCCTCTATGTTTGTGTATAATTAACAAATTTTTGGATTTTTCAACAATTGTGCCCTTGTTTTACCGAAGGTGCGATATGATCTTAGTAGCAAAACGTCATGGTCAGCTACTCGACTATGAAATTATTCTTTATCAAAGAGTTCCTTCACAAACTATGTCTGAGTTTTTCTTGTCATTCAACCATCTAGTCGTTATGCCATTTAGACGTTATTAATATTTGACGATATGCCTACCTAGTCGTTTTGCTATTGCAACATTTTGATATTAGGGCGTTATTCAAACAAGACGTAATAGAACTAAGTCCATACTTAAACCCGGGCATTCTATTATTAAGACGTTTGTACAATTAGACATTTAGCTACCATGACCTTATGCAACTAAGACGTTTTACTTATAGAGTCGTTATGCAATCTAGTCCTTACGAACCCGACCCAATGACGCTTATTTAATACCCACTAAGGAACAGTCATTTATTTTACAACAATCAATTCACAACCATAATGATTATCTTACAATTTAGATTGTAGCGGAACTCGTTAAACTTGATCCGAATTTTTAACCACGTGAGAGAAGTGCCTAATACAACTGCGACTATATATTCAGTTTCGTGAATGAACATCACAGCAATGACATTTCTAGAAAAGAAAACACCTGTAGTCTACGGCATCTAACTTGACAAAGTTTTACAGTGGTAAGGGTAAGTTTGCCCACCATTTCACCATGAATGTGACCAAAAAAACCACTTGTGCATCTGGAGATTCTTGCAAAGTTAGATGAATAACTGTACAAGTCTATAGTATGTATAAAAGTATCTCACCTGAACACAATGGGAGCAGGAACGCAGAACTTGACCAAGATCTTATTGATGTTGTTGTGCAAAGTCTTTTCATCCAGAAACCACGAGGTGTACTCGTAAGCCGAAGCGCCGGCTGTCGGGTCGGGCGCCCCGCAGGTCGTGTTAATCTGGTTCGGCTGGGCCGAGAGCAGCTCGTCCAGTATCCGTTGAGCCGTGGGCAGGACTTGGCGCGGCAGCTCCGATATAAGGTATTGCGCGAATTTCTGCAGTTGATCCCTTCTCAGTCTTTGAAGCGACTCCGACACTGGCGCTCTGAGGCATACTTGAGTTGGCTGAAAATATTAAACGATCAAATATCGCATGTTCTCATTCAAGAAAACAGGGACAAACCAATATGCGTATAAAAAGCCTAACTTATTCCTTAAAATTGTTTCCCTCCCTGTAAATCTGACAAAATTAATAAAGAATTGTATTTCTAAGTTATACAGCAATAATAATGGATTTATCTTATGTCATGAAACTTATTACTAACAAATTAGATGCAGCCTGCAATGAACTTGACCGATGAGATCATTTCGTTCTGCTGTAGGCTCAGCACAGCAACAAGCACCAGACACGTGCCCGGGGTAGACAGTCCGTATTTTTCTAAAGTCTATAGTTAGACAGTGATAGCTAGAGTCTATCTTGTGCGCATCTCTACTTGCGTGTTTCTGTGCTAAACCGACTGGAGTATGGTGAGCAGGTCTTAAGTGTGTTAATGAAGAAAACCTCAGGAATACGATACTTTATTCTACCTACAGCTTATTAGATTGCGCAAGCGATTAACACATTAGAATATATAGAAATTAATACTGCTAAAGTCCCGTCCGTCGTGGATTTCTGCCCTAACATTAAAAATCGTCAGCGTCTTGGCTTCCTTTCTAGAGATACGAATTTTTAAGCTAACAGCAGTAACTATGCAGCAGCGATATACGAAATCACATTAGACCCCCGATAATACCAAATAGTCAGCAGCTGCACTTATAGCAGTAAATCTACGCTTCTCTTCAATTAAATTCTAACGCTTTTTACCTTATTGCGATAACTTTGCCGACGACGTAGTCAATACGATAACTTAATTTACAAACTTTAAAAAATGAGTCATCAGTGGCAACACTTAAGAAACACACCATATCATCCAATGACATTGAACGGTAAAAATGTAGTTATGAGTCATACAGTATTTCAGTTCATATGTTGTATATTTAGCTTGTGGCCAAGTCTAGTAACGCATACACATAAATATTCATGACTACTTCTTTGTCTACAAGTTTGACCAAAGAATTAGTTTATTACTGACCAATTACCAGTGGTAACCTAAGTGTTTTAGATGTCAAAGAATACGAATGCTAGTTTTTGCTTAAGGAGTCATCCCAATATTCAATCCATCTGTGGTTTGGCATACCAGGGACTGGAAAAAGACAGGTAATGTATGGGCGTTCCTGCATTTTCCTACATTTACCGTCAAACCATTGATAGATGGAAAATAACCAATGGCTAGGGATACGTAAATTTCGTTTTTACGAAATAGATGCGATAAAAGCGAAATCTGCATTTCATTTGCTACTAGCTTTTGCCCGCGGCTTCGCTCGCATTAAATTCGGAATGACACAGAAGAGATCTCAGAATTATTTAAATACGATATGTATATTTGTATAATAATATGTCTTTCAATTAGGGAATAGGATAAAAAGGTTCTAGGCATAAGCTACATAGAAAACATTGATAAACTGCGGAATGCTCCATAAATACTTTACAACCCTCATTTTAGAGAAGTGATGGATTATAAAAAGACAAAAAGCAGCCTATGTCACTCGCTCCTCATCCCTTCAACTATTTCCATTTTACCTGCATGCCAAATTTCAAGCGTCTAACTTAAGCGGTTTAGATTTTTCATACAACGGGATTTTCCCGCTAACCCTTTCAGACCGGCTCTTAAACTACGACGATTTTCGTAGGAAAAAAATGCGATCTATAGTAAATTTGAGGCGTAGATTAC
>BHDV01003122.1:100041-130042 GCA_005406045.1 Adoxophyes honmai | reverse complement strand
ATATTGTGGTAACTGATCGCGGGCAAACAATGACAGACGAAAATGTTAAAATTAGAACAATGCTAGCCTTTAATTGACTTTTTATTATTTATTTGCGAAATAGATGCGAAATTTTCTGTTTTGAGTTTTTTTTAATGCGAAATCACGATTTTTTATTTGCGAAATTTACGTACCCCTACCAATGGCATATAAGGACAAGCTGTGGTCTGGAACTGTTATGGACCTCAAATTAGCAACAAAAACGGAACTACACTGTGTGCGCGTCTGTCCGTTGCCGTAGCGCGTAGCTCCAGATGATGGGTCACGGATTGACCCGAAACATGTCGAGCTAATCTCGGTATATAACACGTGATTAGTTCCGTTTTTTCACTATGAGTTAGTCTCACGGTAGTTTTATGTTTAAAATGACAAACAAGACAATCAGAATACTCATTACAATCATTTATTACATTATCCCTTGTATTCTTGTGAAGGGAGTGGAATGAGCCCTTTTCCTTTGTCCCACTACACTTCCGTCCTTCATCTCTTGAACCTATAAGACTTCTCTTAACTTCCTAAGGCCCAGCACCAAATTTTGATCGTTTGAATTTGAGGTTTAGTGTCATTCATGTAAAATTCTAACTTATTTTGACATTAGTCCTATAGGTAGGACCAATGGGCCTTAGGTGGATACTTAACCGGCAGGCAACAGCGCCAACAGCTCACCTGCTCCTACAATGGAAGCTCAGGAAACACCATACAATATGTTCTTCAGGAACAACAAAAGCATAACTTACCAAATGTATTCTGTAGAGGCATACAGCTACGATATGCGAACACCAATGAGCAGTCGATGAGCAAGTGCAGTTGCATGATGATATTCTCTGTCTATCAAACGTAACTGCCACATTGAATTGAGCTCCTGGCATGTTGAATGATACGGTTGCTGATAAGTGAAATCCTGTGAAGAAAGAAATCAAGTGTTAAGGCAACAGACACTTCCAGCAACAGTTGTCCATCTATACAAAAGCGACAATATGTAACCACCAAAAATGATTGGAATCTATTATGAGGCTTCACAAACAAAACAATTAGTGAAACCAATATCTACTTATGTACAAGCAAATTTACAGCAATGGCTATAGTAGATTTGTTTCGGTAGTTAAAACAATGTAAACAATCTTGACATGTCTTTTTGTTGAAATACACAGTCTAAAAATGAAAATCGTTACACTATACAATTTAATTATGAAAGTAAATGATTTTTTCATAACTAAATTGTAAAATGTAAAGATTTCGATTTATAAAGTGTACATTTAAATAAAAAGACATGTCAAGATTGTTTATATTGTTTTAACTACCTAAACAAATCTACAGTCTGCTGAGGATCAAAGCATTTATTCTGCAGTATTACAATATGCATTTTGTAATTTGTATTTGTAACATTTATTACAAAAACAAATTATTGACATCACTTTAAATTATTGACCCAATTAAAGTTTAAAGAACATATTTTAGTCAAATTGGAATAATGTTGATGTAATTAAAATTGAGCAACATGAGGTCCCACTACCCAATTGACCCCATTTGTCTCTGAATAAAGAACATATTATATTATGACTAGCTAACCATTCTGTACTGCTTTTGCAACAAAATCAAATATCAACAAAAGGCAACTTTGGTGCTAACTTAAAGTATTTAAACTAAACTTACCAATTTGAAGTACATCCTTAACAGCCCTATCTCTGAACAGGTGCTCTCCCCGCTGGAATTCATCAGCTGAACCGTTGGCCAGACATGAGTAAAGTCGGATGTCATCTTCGCTGTCTGGGAAGCTCCAGAATGCAATCTGGAGCTGTAGTTGTTCCGGCACAGGAGGGTACACATGTTCCACAAGCTCAAACGGTATGTGGCATGCAACACACTTAGCGGCTAGCTCACTTAATGATGATACTGTCTTATCTGTAACAAGGACACGGAATAAAAGTAATTTCAAAATGGCATGGCATCTATAAAGTGGCATCCACAACTATCTGTATCTGACATTTTATTGTGCTAAAAGTACTTAGAAACTAAGGTTTTCAACATTCACAAACTTAAAGTTTCTTAGGATGTCATGATGATAATGATAATAGAAAGAAAAATATTTAAATAGTACCGGCAATTCATCAGTTGTTAAAGCTTCGTCTGGTCGCAGTTACTAGGTATTAGAACTACAGCACTAGACTTTTCAATTTGGGATGATTTTTGCTGTTTGTTTGCTAATTCAATGCAAAAATCAACCAAAGGGTTTTTTTTCCTTACTAAATTTAAATTGTAAACAAAGATAATTTTAAAGCTAAAGTCTGATTAGCTCTCTGAGTTCACTAATAACTATTACCCAAATAAACAGTATCAAAAAACTTGCTATGCTTCAAAAAGTCCTTAAATTCTAACTTGGTAAGATTTTAAGTGGGAAAAATAATGAAATAAAGCAGATCAAGAATAGCTTGACATGTTTCAACATGGTATAGTGTGAGATCGAATTAGAGATCAAAAATGTAAACAAACAACTGTCAATATCAAAGTGATATTCCAGATGTAGTCAACCTTTTTTGTTACTAATTGATATAACTGTACTAATTGTATTAATTTTTAACTACTTTTAGTTTATTGATTCATAACAATAAAGCAATAGCAACATGTTTGTTTAAATTGTTGATCTCTAATTCAATCTGACTTTAATTTTGTGTTTTAAATGTGGGGGTAAGTTTATGCATCACTTTTTCCATGGAAACTTAGACCCACTACTTAAAATCTTGCCATGTTAAATGCAGGAGACACTAACTATTGTTTTGATTGAAATATTATAAATATTGAAAATCTCAGGCTCACTATAAATGATGTTAATAATATTAATATTTTTAGCTGAATTTCTATTTGTAAAATTTAGAACATACTATATTTGAGTAAATTTTCAAGTTATGTACTTATAAAAAAAAAACGAATTGCAGATAACCAAAAAACCATAGATTTACACAAAAATACAATAGATCATTGGTTTTTACAGTCAAGCTTCAACATTGTTTAATAAAATATCAATGAATTAATAGCAGAAATCTATTACCTAGTTGTTGATATCTTTTAGAAGCTCATTCCCATACATACATACAATCATGCTTTTATTTCCAAATAGGCTAGGCAGAGTGCATAAAACATGATATAGACAAAATCACGACTATTTCACGTTTTATGGCCACTTCTAGCATAATTTTATGTTTAAAAAAAGATGGTAGAGATATAATAGTTACTGGTAGCTTTCCTAAACCTATCATACCCATCAAATACATTTCCATTTGCCATACAAAAATTGCTTAGAATGGTGCACTTACTAGCAGTTTATAATTTTTTCTTCTAAATATTTATCTTATTAGTGTTGAACATGATATATTTTCTATTTTTTCCTGCCACCAAGTGGTAATAATGAATTAAGTGTTCAATTAATTTCATTAATATACCTTGAAAGGATGTTGTATGGAATTATTTTGAAATAAAAGCTACAGGAAATCATAAATTTGTCCATACTTAAGAACGAATCAGTGAAAGTTGTGAAAGTACACAAGTATCACTTAGGAAAACTTTCTATAAACTAAGATAAGGTAAATTACAATGAAAATAAAAGTCCACATAGATGCAAACAAAATATTGTTAAGCAACAAAGAGCAGGGATTGGAAACTAAAGTATTATTATTAACTGCTCTGTCCAGTCAAAGGTAAATGACTTCTTAGCACCTGTTCTTTGTATATCTACATACAACGTATGTACGTGCCTATATGACACCACAGCACTTTCGTTCAAAATAACATCAAGATGCATGTATATCGACAAATGATGACATAAAACAACTTTATTTTCGTACACAAAGGCAAGTACTAAGTATAATTAGGTAATACTGGCCTAATTTCGCCCTTTCGAGACAAAGGATCAGCTGAGTTAGTTAGCTCGTTACCTTGAACGGACTTTTTCGCGGAGCGATTGCCAAATGAGTTCTGTAGGTTCGGCCTTCTCCACCCTCGCCAGTTGTTGCACAAGCTTTCAGGCTCCGAACTCCAGCTACACAAAGAGTCTCCCTCGAACCGCTCAGAGTCCTCAAAACTGAAATGGTCACCTTCCTCCCAGTCGAGCAGGGGAGACCCCACGTCGACCGGGGCAGCTTGTCGGCCCCCTTTTCCATTATTATTAGACGCCCCCGCCACTTTAATGCGATTTATCAACACGAAATCTTAATAAATATCGCTGGATGACTTCAGCGAATTACCACAGGGGGTATCCACAGTCACTGGGCATAACTATATACATAAGTATTACGATTTACGTCACTAAATGGAAACGTTTGTTACAAGGTAGCAATGAAATAAAATACATCACAAATGTTAACTAATCTATTCCGAAATGAACTGATCTAAATAAATCCCTATCGAGCACAATAACAAATATGGCCGAACAACGTCCCTTCCCCATCTATCTATTTCAATAACTATCAATAAAAAAAGTATGTATAGCAAGTAGCAGATGATGTCCATAGAAGTACAACCAGGAAAGACTAGATGGCACTCATATCAAAAAAAAAGAACAAAAATCCAAAATAATCACTTGTAATATTTTTTAGATCTCATATTGTTCATGAATTTTATTTGTAGTAGTCACATAAAGAAATTTAGTGAAATGCAAGTACAGCGTGAATTTATTTCGATTTTGATAGCTTTTAAGTGTTTGATAACGTAACGCTATAAATTTATATAATATATAATATAATATATTATAGATGGCGGGGTTATAAAAATGTGTTTAAGGCAGACCATTCACGTGAATTCCAGAAGAACTTCTAAAAACCGGAATAGAAGACCTTGTTAATAAAATCCTTTTCCGAAAAAGAATTTAAGTTTTTCAAGATAGTGTTTACGGGCGAAATCAGCATGATTGAAGTGATTATTTCATAAAATCCTATGGTTCTTTAACTTTTAGAAACGGAACCTCTAAGGGAAACGAAGTTTTTGACGGATCCCTAAAATAATCGAACATCGACATTATTGGGATTAAATCGTTTTTGACGATATTGTAATTAATTGACTTATTTTAAATATATGACACACCGTCTATTTAAAATATAAGTACACCCTATTGTTTTGTTTCATTTTGTATAAATCGGTTTCGAGCATTTTTGAAGGAAGCTGAAGAAAGAGGAATGTTGAATAAACAGTGTTAGTCGAAGGGTATTATGCCCTTGTCTAATAACGTAAAGACTCAGTGAAAAAATGTATACCAAAATAAAGCATTACTTCAAAATTCAATCGTGGACTAAAATAACAAAATAGAAATAAATTACCTTTTCCGTTTCAAGTTTTCATCTAAACATCTAAGTCTGCTATTCATGTGTTGATTGAAAACCGGTAATTGACGAATGAAATCGTAAAGGTCCCGCTCTACGAAATTGTATTGTCAAGTCATGTCAAATTTATTTTGCGGTGATAATGACGACTTTTCTCGATTAAAAGTAAATAATGTTTTATTTTCACAAAGAACGCCATAAATAAATTTAACAAGTCTAGCAATTTTAACATAAAAAAATATTGTAGCTACCTCATTTCTTAAGTTACTGACTATTCTTTTGTAGAGTTTTTGGTAGAGGTTATATTTTAGTTTCTAGAACTAATTGAATAACAAAGCAGTTCAAAATGTTTTGCTGGGGTAATGCTACTCACCACGAATTGTGCATCGATACATCGGAAACCACAGATTTGGTACGTAGATACTGTTTAATAGTTTGTTACCTATTAGAATGTCTTTATATTAAAATATTTTCTCATTGCAAAATTAGTCCTTGCTTTACCTAATACCTATGGACTTCTAGAAAGAACTTATAGGTAACTAACTATCAATTTTTCGTCGAATGTTCTAGTAATTATAAAAAAGCAATTACAGGGCATGAAAGTATTACTCAATTGTATACTTATTTGTGTATGTTGTGTGATAAGCAAATTCTGTTGTTATTGATAGATTGAAGTATTAGACAAGAGATAGGTAAATCTGTTCTTGTGTATAATTTAAATATTTATTCTAAATTACAGAAAAGCAATGTTTGTAGTTTATTAAGTTTGTATTGTTGACATTATCTTCATTATTCTACAAATCATAAAAAAACAACTACATTTGTGGGCAGTGGCGGCTCGTGACATTTTTTTATGGGTGTTCACCAAAGCTATTTAATGTTTGCGGGCCCTACAGACTTCTGATAATCTGAAATTAGGTAGGTATACATATACACCATGCACTCACCACCGCTGGCTACAAACACTAGACACGGGAAACAATATAATTTATTGCTTTCTTTACATCCAATTAACCAAGGCGTTATAAACTATTGTTCTGATTTAAAAACACGCGGAAAAAAATTAGTTTTCGTACTACATTTTTGAGTAAGTGTAAATTCAGGCCGCGGTGGGCCCTTCATTTTCAGTTCGAGACGCATTTCGAGTGTTTTTTAAAAAAGTTTAATAAAAGATACACTGTATTGTTCCATTTTTAACACAAACGTCACGTACAATTTGTACAAACTACTTTTCGTTACTTATTTGCAAAAAAATAACAGATACGCGTCTTACGAGCGAGGCGGCAACGCCATAATTATTTTTACTAAACTACCTATGCTTTAGACCGATAGGTACTTAAAAGATGGTAAACAATCTTGACATGTCTTTTTATTGAAATACACAGTCAAAAAATGAAAATCGTTACACTATACAATTCAATTATGAAAGTAAATGATTTTTTCATACCTAAATTGTAAATAGTAAAGATTTTGATTTATAAAGTGTATGTTTAAATAAAAAGACACGTCAAGATTGTTTACCATCTTTTAAGTACCTATCGGTCTATAGTATAGAACTAGTGTTTACCAACAAACCCGCACCGCGCCGCTGTGAGCGCCTTGCGGTGCGGCGCTCCGATGCGACGTAATTTCTCATACAAATCTTCTGTTTCACGCGCCGGGCAGCGTCGAAGTGTCTCTTTCGCACTCATTGAATTCTGCGTTAGGCATTGGTACTAACTTCGAGCCGTAGGAGCGCATCGCCGAGCACTCCACTTGACAACAACCAAATTGTTTAGAGTGGTGGCGGTGCTTGGTAATATTATGTAGTTTCTGGTAAACTGCTATTAAGAGTGTATTGTGTTGTCTAGGCTTAGTAAAAATAATGTGAGTATATTTATAAGGTTTTAAAGGGATAGGTAGGTACAGATTAGGTATGTAATTTTTATGGGAGTGCACTGCACCAGCGCTCTTTAGGACGAGCCGCCACTGTTTGTGGGTCAATGTAGTGTCGGGTTTAGAATAACACTTCTATACTAGAGACCTTTAGGTACTGATAAGATGCTAAACAATCTTGACGTGTCTTTTTATTTAAACATACACTTTATAAATCATAATCTTTACATTTTACGATTTAGGTATGAAAAAATCATTTACTTTCATAATTGAATTGTATAGTGTAACAATTTTCATTTTTAGACTGTGTATTTTAATAAAAAGACATGTCAAAATTGTTTACCATCTTTTAAGTACCTATACCTTATCGGTTTAAGTAGTTAAAACAATATAAACAATCTTGACATGTCTTTTTGTTGAAATACACAGTCTAAAAATGAAAATCGTTACACTATACAATTCAATTATGAAAGTAAAGGATTTTTTCATACGTAAATTGTAAAATGTAAAGTTTTCGATTTTTAAAGTGTATGTTTAAATAAAAAGACACGTCAAGATTGTTTACATTGTTTTAACTACCTAAACCGATAAGGTGTAAAGGTCTAAAGTATACATTTCTTCTGTGGATGTTGGAGGCAACTAAGAAAAAAGTGCCCTGGTCTCTGTGCTACTGTTTACTCAGAATGGGAAAGTCTGAAACTATAAGCCATGCAAAAGTATATTCTTAGGAACCATCTCATTGCTTTTAAAAACAAGAAAACTTCATACAATTTAAAAATCCGGTATGACTTCAAAATCAGAGCCAGGTGTTTTTATTAGTAAAAGTAACACTCTTTGTATGTATTTAGAAAAATGGCTTAATGCAATACTAATGTTGTATGATATGTAAAACATGGTATGTGAGTTCAAGTTGGGAAACCAACAAAGAGCTATAAACTATAGACACAATTTCACATATCTAAACATAAAAGGTGGTCACTTTGAACACTTATTAAAATAAATTAAAGAATCTAAGAACAATGCATTTTAGGCATCATATTTCATCAACATTTAAAACCAATGCGAAAATAGAAATAGTGTTCTTGTTAGAAATAGTTACTTGGGCAATCACACTCTGCTTTCAAAATAAGACATGATGGAGTGAACCTGTGTCCACCATGTTACTTTGATTTTATTATTTTTTGATTAATGTTCTCGTCCACAACAATGATAAAAAAAATCTTGATTTGTTCTGGATACTGTTATGTAAATATTTTGAAAAAATAACTGTGATAGTTTTTGGCAGAGGGTTGTTCTAGTTAATGATAGTCCAAACCATTGTTTGATTAATAGAAATATCCACTTAGCCACACTTCTAGCATTTTTTAAATATTTTAAGAAGAGATACAATAGTGACAGGTTGCTTCCCTGTCGCCTTAAATTTTCCTAAACCTATATCCTTAGGAAACTCCTATGATGTCAATGAAGAAACCGAGAGGTATTATTCTAAATTCTCCACCACATGGTAAGCATTGACTATAACTTCAGGCTTGTGAAAGTTCATTATTACGATGTTTCAGGTCATAAAACCGACACTTTCAAAATGGCGTGAGAGCAATCACGTGCGGACGGTGACGGCTGGTGAATTCCATGCGCTGTACCTGACCAGCCAGGGTCATTTGTACTCATGCGGAAGTAATGATGTGGGCCAGCTGGGTCGCCACACTAATAACACTGAAGGGGGATCTCCTGGTGCGTATCCTATTAACTTACAAGTATCGTACTAGCTTCATTTGTGTATGTTTATCAGTTTGCAAAATTTGAGACTACAAAATATGATTGAAATTTCAATCATGTGCTCTGTCTACCCATTTGGGTCCAATGCATGTATGCGTATATAACGCAAATTGTTTTTAACAGAATGCTCTTTAATGCTGAATTTTATCCCCAGCTCTGGTGGAGACATTTAAAGGTTGTGCAATATCTGCAATATCATGCGGCCTTCAGCACTCCATGGCTCTCGACGAGTGGGGCCAGCCCTTCAGTTGGGGCTCTGACATAATGGGCCAGCTCGGCAGCAACCTAGGAGCACAGGTCCAAGACAAACCTAAAATTGTGAAGACTTTAGCGACGAAGAATGTCATACAGATTGCTTGCGGCTCCTACCACTCCATCGCACTCGCAAATAGTAAGTGTAATTTTAAACGTGAAATTACCATTTACGTTGTTGTATCGAGTTTAGCTCGACATGTTTTGGGCCAATTCGTGACCCATCATCGGGAGCAGTCGCTGTAGATCAAGGGTTCCCAACCTTTTCTTGGTCGGGGACCATTTTAATATTAGTCTTGATACCAGGGACTACAATTTAGGTTTAAAAAAACTGTAATAACCAAACTTAAACTTGAATAAAAAAATATGTCTATTGTTTTTTACACCAACATAATTCGAGAGAATTCGATTCTGCAGATTCTATATTTTTGCAATTTAATGATTTCCTGGATTTCCTCTGTAACTACAATTTAAATTGTTTTTTTAATTGATTGGTGGACCACATTTTGAGTTCCGCGGACCACGGGTGGTCCACGGACCACTGGTTGGGAACCACTGCTGTAGATAAACGCGC
Organism: Adoxophyes honmai; assembly: GCA_005406045.1. Lineage (NCBI taxonomy): Eukaryota > Metazoa > Arthropoda > Insecta > Lepidoptera > Tortricidae > Adoxophyes > Adoxophyes honmai. The sequence goes on along the minus strand of BHDV01003122.1, from coordinate 120,217 downwards.
ACTACGCGCCACCGCATTTTCCGCAATAGCGGTTGACAACTACCCACATTCGCCATCACATTCACTATTATTGTCAAACGTCGACTAGCACACGAAAGTTGTCGAGTTAATCTCAGTATAAAAACATAAGTGTATCAGTGTAGTGTGTATTTTATTTTGCTAGAGGTATATTTTCGTTGCCTTCTAGCCATATGGGAGGTAACAATGACTTTCATTTTGCTTTTGTAACAAGGATCTTGCTGAGATTAGATAACAACTCAATGACGGTTTTTTATGCATTGTACTTAGCTATCAAAATTTGTATTGTGACCATCTGGCAATTTTTTTCGTATACACCACTCATGAATAATAAGAATCAGCTAATTTACATTGTAATGTAAACCCATTCTATTAGAAGTGGAAAATAAACTACTTTGCCCACTTTTATTATTGTTTAGCATTTAGGAGGCATCATGTTATAATTGGCACTGGAGTTTTGAATTCATGTGCTCTGCCTACCCCTCTTGGGAATACAGGCGTGATAATATGTATGTATATTATAATTGGTATTGCTTTTGTTTATTAACCAAGCCTTTCCTAAGGCGGATATTAGATTGAACTAGAATCATGGAACAAATATTTCACAAAGTTTTGTCACAGCGTCTTTTGCGATAAATCCTGCTATTATTAAGTTATTTTCTACTCATAATCGCAAGATATTTCCATTCCAATAGGAGCAAAAGTGTTGAAAATGGCACACTAATTTTCTGATTTAATCTTGTGTTAGATAAAATAACCCTTGTACAAAGTATGAAAATAGGTACCAAAAAAAATAATTGTGACATCTTTTTGCTTCAAAGGGAATGGAAAAACCTCGTGATAATGAATAGAAATAAAATATAACAGTGGCAGAAAATGTTACAAAAAAACACTGTGTCGTAAATTTTGACAAATGCTCAACTGGTCATGCTTCGAGGTAAACAAAAGCAGCTTTTTAAACCTTTTAGTACAAACACGCCAAACTGTTTACTTCTCTTAGGTCAATGTTTATTACATGTAATATCTTTTTTAGATGGCGATTTATTCACATGGGGAGCTAACTCACACGGTCAGTGTGGTTTAGGGACTATGACGAATAAGGAACTGACGCCCCAGCAGGTCACATCACTGCAAGGCGTGCCTATTGCTATGATCGCATGTGGCAGCAATCACACGTTTGCACTATCGAAGTAAGTTGAATTGCCCTTTTTATTTTTTATAATGGTTTTCACCCTTGATATTACGACAAGGGGTATTTTGCCAATGTTGATGGTAGAGACGCAACACACGTGATGAAAATGTTCGGCTTAGGTAATTTTGAATTTTGAGAAAGAACAGATGGGAGACCTAAAATTAATAATTTTAATTTATGGATTGCACCGACACTACAACTTTTTGATTTGTCTTTTATCAAGACTATGAAGTATGTGATTGCCTTAAAACTTGTTTCGACTAGAGCCAGGGGAGGTCAACTCCGCTGGCGAGACCTCGTGAAAGTTCTGCGGCAGCCAGGTAACGTTAGAAAGAGACAGCGATATCTCTACGCCTAAACAATCTAAAAATGTTCGGGAGTGGGCCTTTTATACAGTCCGGGAAATTGGACGTTTAGCAGGTTGAGATACTTCTAAAATTGGCCTTATTGTTATTTCCAGCCAGTTGAATGACATAAATACTCAATATTGAACTTCATGGTGAAGTTTGTCCTATAATGCGAACAAATTATGAAGGTGGTCAACCTGCTAAACATTCAGATTCCCTGACTGTACTTAGTACTATTTACCTATTCTATTCTGCAATTGCGGTATGATGTGGAATGTATAAATTACTCTTCAACAAACAGAAGTATAAGGTAAAGCTTTTAACAAAAAATAAATGAATAGAACTTACTGTTATCAGCTTACCTGTGAATAAATTTCCTTGAACTATGTTTCTATTACTCTACAATGTAATGCGTATTAAGTACAGCAATCATATCAAACATTCTTAGAATGCTAGAGGAACAATTTGACAATGAATCGCTTTCATGAATTAAATAGAATAGCTGAACAGGCAATATGGCGAGTTGTTATGGTTATGTTTTCTGGGTAACTCATTGTCAGTAAAAATGTGATTTTCTAAAGTCCATAGTAAGTTTGACTTTATTACAATTTAATGTGAATTGTTTCATGTCTTATCTCGTATGGATAATCCCTACTAATATTATAAATGCGAAAGTAACTCTGTCTGTCCGTTACGCTTTCCCGCTTAAACCTCTCAACCGATTTTGATGAAATTTGGCACAGACAATCTTAGACCCTGAGAAAGGACTAAGCTACCTTCTATTGCGAAAAAAAAGGTAATGCCTAAAATAACTATTCCACGCGGACGAAGTCGCGGGAACAGCATGTTTGTAATATTTTTTTCGAATTTTTCGTACCTAAGCAAATTAACTGTATCCCTGTTGTGTGTTGTCCCCTGGGTTACGGCACAGAATGGGTAATAGTGCTAAGGTTCACTCCCAATCATGTTTAGACGTAAAAACGTTGATGTCTCTTTCTACCGTTACCTGGTTGCCGTAGACCTTTCACGAGGTCTCGCTGGCGGAGCGAGCGTACGTACCATCGCGAACAGGGATTATTGAGCCACTTACCTATGTTTGTAACTTGGTCGTGTAATACTAATCGACATCTAGTCTGTCACATCAGTCATTGATTACACGTCTAAATTGCGAACAGTGGCAAGTGGCTCCACAATCCTGGTTCGTGACTGTACCTAAACTGAGGAGACAAAAAAATGAATCAGACAAAAAAAAGTTAGTTTTACAGAATACATTATTCGGATTATTAAGTATAAAATTATCTTTGCTATTTTCAACCGCAACAAACCAACCTATACTATAAATACTTTGCAGTGTCCTGTTTGTGGTTTTGGCAAAACTTTTTAATATAGACTAGGTAATCACATGCTTGTTTGTTTCGAATACTTCAAATTTGAACTTTCAGATCTGGAGCTGTCTATGGATGGGGCAAAAATTCGCACGGCCAGTTAGGCCTCCAAGATAGAGATAACAGATGTTATCCGTCTCATTTGAAAATGTTGAGGAATGCCAGAGTACGTATAACATTAAAATATTAATCTTTCTTCCCTTGAACTCTATCTTGGCGCTCAATTGGCGTAAAACGTGTGACGTCACATCTCTTGGCGTTGAATAAAACTAATCATCCTTTATATTTTGGTTAACACATTCATTACCAAGCCTAAAATCAAAACATCTGCGCGGAACCGAGTAGTCTATAGCTAGTGCAAAATGAACCCGGCTACCGGTTCCTTGGTTCTGAATGTGTTAAATTAAAACTGGTCGAATTGCAGTAATAAATGGAATCACAGTTTTAACCGCTAATTATTGTAATTTCATAATGGATACGAAGTCGAAATTATTTTTACACAAAGTTTACGATGGAAGTATTTTTAGAGAAATAGTCTTGTAATCTATAGATATCTACCTCTTTCAAAGTACCTAACTCCCGTTTTTACCTTCTAGATATGCCACATATCGTGCGGGGAGGATTACACAGTGTTCCTAACGTTAGACGGTGGAGTCTTTACGTGCGGTTCCGGAGAGTACGGCCAAACGGGGCACGGCGCCACAAAGAACGAGCTGGTTCCTAGAAAGGTATGTTTTTCTTAATGTTACTTAACAAAGACGTAATTCTATGTAGAACTCGAGTGTTGGGTATGTAATATAAAAATGTAACGCAGCATGATAGGCAATTGGTATAACGGACTGTATCAAATAGTGCAGTGCCTCCAATAAAATTTGTATGGTTTTGTGTGGGTAAGTTATCCCACGAAATAATAAACATTTAAATTTTGTTGATCACGATAGTCACATCTTTTCACCCGAGCAAACCACTTGTATCCAGGATGCATACATTGTCGATGGTTTGGAGAGCACCACTAAACAATCAAATGTGGTATCATAGTTTTGTTTTTGGCCAAGTCGGAATTTCGGAACTTTTTGAGTAACAACAGTGGGAATTCATACCCTAAACCATTTTCCTTACGACATTCACCGAAGAAATGAAGAGGTGTTGTTCATTCCCGACACCATACAGACTGTAGCTGATTTTAGCCGATTTGTAATCCTTATTGTCGGGTATTGTTACTTCTCTTTTTTCTAAAGATAATGGAGCTCATGGGCAGCACAGTGACGCAAGTGGCATGCGGCCGTCGCCATTTGCTCTGCCGCGTGGGTGAACGGATACTGGCCTGCGGCTACGGCGCGAGGGGACAGCTCGGGTGTCCGCACATGTCCTTCGCTCTGGTACCGACACCCGTAAACTTCACGCCTAACGACGAGTCGCCGGTAAGTTTAGTATTATTTTGTGGTTGTGCTTTCGTTTCATTGTCATAGTTAGTGTTGCCAGTTCGCGAAACTTAAATAGCCGGACAGACCAACCAGTTTGGCCGGACATTTGGGTAAAAAGGCCGGACAAGGGTGCAGGCGACGGTCAGCGCTTTGGTCTACTTGAGCGACCGACTGTTTCGTTGCCTGTTCTCTGTCACGCTCGGCGCTGTTCGCTCCTTTGCGAAATGTAAATAGGCAAAAAAAACGGACATCATTTATTTTGGCCGGACACGCCATCAAAAAGCCTACCTATGTCCGGTTTTATCCGGTCGCCTGGCAACCCTAGTCATAGTCATAGGGTAGGACTGAAAAAACTATTTAGTCCGTCAGATAGATGACCAAAAAATGTTTGTATTTTTTTTATCTTATTTGACAAGCAAGAAATTACGAGGATACGGTGTTCTTAAGTTTTGAGTGACGTTACGCCTTGGTACAATTTTGACCTAGGCGTGACGTCACAAGCCCACTCCGGAAATTTGATGATACCTTTGTTGATGTTTAGTTATTTGTTAAACAAAAAAAAAACGCGTGACTCATATTGTTTCCTAATCTAACTAACGGACTGATTACAATTACATACTTTATACCCAGTCGACATCTCTATTATGTTTGGCACTTATGACAACTCTTTCCATTCTGCTGATCAGTGCGGTTGTGGGATTTTTGTGAAATTCCTTTGGCTTACAATTGTACGCTTTTTTTATCATAGTTTTTTTGTAGTGGGGTTAAGTTCGCCTGGAAACTGCGCGAACTTACACCATTAAAAAAAATCTTACCAAGTTTGATGTGGAGAACTATATCAGTATATCACACGCAATTTTTCATTACTTTATGGCAGTGGTCGGCAACCTTTAAGCAGACATGGGCCACAAATCGGCAAATGGTGTAATGACGGGCCACACTTGAGTATGCTTTTGATAGTATAGGATTACAGGTATTAAGCATAGAATTAAAAATTGAAGGTTCACGGGCCACAAAGAGGCTAGTCGCGGGCCGCGGGTTGCCGACCCCTGCTTTATGGCATTAAAAATTATTGAAAATTAAAAAAAAGTTTGGATTTGAGTGCTTAATGTGAACGTAATGCGCTGCTCCTTCGTCATGGAATACTTTCCATGAGCTTTCAAATGTTAAACTTTTGTGCCTTCTCTAACAGATCGTACTAATAAAATAATAATCATCCATCGAATGTGTTTTTTCATTAATATACTGCTTTTTGACGCAGACTGCCGGTCAGGGTGTAAGTAAGGTAAATACTATAATTTAGAAGAAAGTAGAATAGTGCATTGATTTGTCCGCTCATTCCATTTAGATGCACTAGTTCCCAATCTTACTAACCCATTGTAGATTCAAACGCACTCACTGTGTAGATGAATTTATTAAGGATGACACGATTGAATGTAGTAATATTTGAAATTAATGATTTGGATAAAAAAAACAGATTGTGACAGATATTTTTCTACAATCATTCTGTTGATTCGTGCCAGCTGAGTAATTTCATCTGTCGTATTATAGAATCAATTATTCATATTTTCTAAATTTATCTACTTAATTTCATCGCTACGCACTTGTCTTGTAGTTGACAATTTATATACGGCTTGTATTTCAACCATTTAATTTATATTTAACTTTCTTTAGCTGAAGAAGAAAATGAAGCTGGAGAGTTCAACGATAGTCGCTAAAAGCACTGCAGGGACCTCTAAGCAATCCGTTGAGTTCCCTTTTGAAATTTAAGAACACTACCGAAAATCTATCTCACACGGTTTACTAAAAACTATTTTTTTATTAGCCAGTCGTAGTGTTCTCCTACTGAGGGAATGCCTCTAAAAATATTGTTGCGTAACATAATTCCTAACCTTTTCGCATTTTGACCAAATGAACCAAACTTTGACTGTGTCAGATAGATTTTTGACGCTTTACTAGCCACTTCAATGTCGCAAACTCATACCATCAGAGCTATAGCTTAGTCAAGTAGCTTTAGTACATGCAATGTAGTTTTACTTAACCCTCATGTTCATTTTAACTGCACTCGTAGTTGTAACTTCAAAAAATCGTGTCGGGTTTTGTTTTTCACGTACACTTAATAAAGGGAGTGTCTTTTTCAGTTTTCACCGGCGATATTCAACGGTCCGATGCGAGTGTATGCCGGTGGTGATCACAGTTTTCTGCTGGTGAACGGCGACAAGTCGATGGGCACTGACTTCAGGACCCCAGAGCATAATAAACAAGTGTTAGCACTGAACATCAGTAAACTGTCCGCCTGTGAAGTGTTCAAAGATGCTGATGTTGTTAACCAGGTGTGTAGTACTTAATAGAGTTGTCAACATTTTTACTGCCTTGGCAACAAAATAAACAGCGCAAGAGTTGTGTTCGTTACTTTGTCCAAGATTAGAGTTTGCCTTCCACGGGTTTGCAAAAAACCCCGCACAAAATGTTCTGCATAAGCCGTTTGGTCGATTGGCTGCAGGACTTTGATCAAATGTGTGAATTTCTAGCTTTAATTATTGTCAAGTTTTTCTAATATAACTATTTTATGTTCAATGTTTACATAACATATTTTACTACAACGCTCAATAGGAAAATCTTTAGTGAATGGATATTTTGTCACTGATTTATCAGTACTGACATTTCAAACGAGTTCTTTATGACTTTCGACGTACGTGACATACATTTAATATTAACCTTCAATAATGAGTTAAAATACATTGATTTGCATCTTTATTCCCAGGATCTAATGGCGTATCTGGAAACGGTGTTCGGCTCGCCAGCTTGCATGAACGGCTCCTTCCTGCAAGGCGATAATGACCACTTTGGCTGCAACAAAAACGTCCACGGCGTGGATCTAAAGAAAGCAGAAGAAGCATTCACACTCATCAGCAGAATTGAGAACTCTTCTATAAAAGAACTAGTAAGACATGTTTATTTATAATTATTTGTGTATATATTGCTATTTTCGCTCGTCTCGAATCGTGCTCTCCTACACAGTACAGGCGAGACACTTCGGCGAGTAGGTATACAGTAAAATATGTATTATTTACATACATACATCCAATCACACCTGTATTCCCAAAAGGGGTAGGCAGAGCACACAAAACGATCCATAGACAAAACGATGCTTATATCACGTTTTGTGGCCACTTCTAGCATAATATTTTTTTCGGTTTGATGTGGCAGGTTGCTATCCTGTTGCCTAAAGTAATATACCTTAACCTATGTTCCATATGGTGTCGGGTTTAGAATAACGCCTCTTAATTTCTTCCGTGGATGTCGTAAAAAGCGACTAAGGACATAGGTTAAAATATTTTTTACGCTAAAAAATATCCCTTTAAATGGATAAGTGCCGTTTCCCGGCAAGCCCCTAATTGACCACTTGTGAGCCCCTTCAGTTAGTTTTTTTAACAACTACTAACAACACCCATTTGTGACAGGAACCGGCTGAGTCCGCAATATTCGTAATTTTGTAGCGCTATTCCAGATATTCAATTTGCTGACCGAGAATGTGATAAAGAAGATTAAAATATCTCCGCCCGATGCCGAGGCGCTGAGGATTTTTCTGGTGCTGCCTCTGTACCATGAGATGAGGAATCCGAGACGCCATGCTGAGTTACAGGTAACTTAAGTAAAAAAAGTGGGATTCGATTTGTTTTGACCCCTGAAACAAAAACAGAAGACAAGCACATTAATTTCGAGTGAATCAACTTTTTCTTGTTGTTTACCTAAAGGCTGGTGCACAGGGAAATATGAACCTTGACCTGCTGCTATCTATCTCTGTCACACGCGTGCAGTAACATTGCCATCACGCTCGCACTTGAGCATGTGCGGCGCACTGTGCGAGCGCACGAATTTTGCTGTGCTTCGCCACCGGCATTTGTTAATGTGTATATTGTCCAAGTCACATGTTCACACTGTATCATAGAAAAAACTCCGTTATCCAAGAGAATTCGACTAACCATAGCAATGCGTGACAAGAAAACTCCGTCCTTTTATTTTAATGTCCAGTATATTTTTCATTAAAACTCTGAAAGGTATACTTTATCACAAGTATGCAGATGCTTGGTACAAAATTTCATGTGAAACCAACAGGTGTTTTTTCTGTTGTGCTTGCTATAACTTTTATTTTTTTCAGGGACCATTTGCCGAGGCTTTCAACAAGCTATCAATGCATCCGCAACGCATCGTCCAACTGTGGTGGGAAGCGCAAGGCACAGAATACTTCGAGATGCTAGTTGACATATTCAAGAGCGTCATCGTCTACGAACTAATGCAACCGTCCGTGAGAGCTAACAAGGTATGTTTTGTGATGAAAGACGTAATATGATGAAATAAAGTTTCTTTTTGTCGTATCGGTAAGCGTGTCACAGACTAAGCCGATACGATAATATTTTATTCGAGATGCTTGTTGACATATTCAAGAGCGTCATCGTCTACGAACTAATGCAACCGTCCGTGAGAGCTAACAAGGTATGTTTGCGATGAAAGACGTAATATGTACAGTCGAGGAAATTGATTACTGTGCCACTTTGTACCTTTTCACAAGAAATGTCTCTGTGACGTACAATACTTTCTACTAATTAAAGCAATATGAAACTCACTATGAAAAGATTTAAAGTGGCACAGGTATCAATTTCCTTGACTGTATGATGAAATAAAGTTTATTTTTGTTGTATCGGTATTAAGCGTGTCACAGACTAAGCAGATACGATAATATTTTATCTGCATGTAAATGCCATCTTTCCACATGTCGGTGCCAACAGATACTTGGCGGTAAAGTATAATATATGTTATCTTGTTATCTGCGCTGTGTGTGTTAGCTCATAGCTCATTGAATTGTATAGGGAGCGATATTGACAGATATCTGTTCAGATATCGATATCTTATCGTATCTGCTTAGTGCGTGACACACTTTAGACATAGACGAAAAAACTATTTTTGGATTTCATTTCAATCCATTAAGACCCATTCTATTAAAATCTGCCAGAAAATTATCAGAACTGCGTTCTTTTCTAACTGTACGCTTATACATTTTAGTTTCGTAACGTTTTATTTTTATTTGTTACAGAAAATTTACTTTACCCACAGTATAGTTCAAATATTGAATGCACTGTCTTCGTTGAACAAGATAAACTTCACGAATCCCAAAAAACCAAAGATACCAGCCGAGTGCTTCTACATCGAAGACCTTTGCAACTACGTGGACATAGCTACGGATTATATCAACTGGCTGGCAGACCAAGATGTAAGTCCCACTGACTAATTTATTATAATTTCTTGATTTTAATGACGCCAGTTGTCATTGTGATGCCTCTTTGGTAACCTAGTAACAGAACTGTTTTCAAGAAGGATACTAGTCTGCAACAAGTTGGAGATTGGTTCATTTTCAAAATCTTTGGCTTTGATTTCATTATGTATATGATACGTATTATATTTCGTTTTCCTAGGCAACTGTATTGCTTTTGTCTCCTGAGTTACGACGTAGAATAACAATTTTTCTTACCCAAAAACCGTTATCTTACAGTAAGATGGAAAAAGCGCTAGAGTGTATCGTTACGCATGATGTAGCTACAAAAAGTACAGCTTTTGAGCAACTGTATTAATATCTTTTTTCAGTCGTCACAACCACACATGTGTAACTACGCGTTCCTTTTCGACGTGCAATGCAAGTCCCTCTTACTGAAGATCGATCAGCAGCTACAAATGCAGATGGCCATCACTCGGGCCGCCACGCAGATATTCACCAGGCTCTTCATGGATCCGACTTACGAGTACCATCGGGATCAGTTCCTCAATCTGACCGTCTCCCGGAATCACATAGTGAGGGACACCATGCTACAAATTAGCAACCATGACAGTTCGCAGCTTAAAAAGCCGTTGAAAGTAAGTACTGTGATTGTTTACATACATATACACATACATATTCTCACGCCTGTATTCCCAAGAGGGACAGGCAGAGCACGTGAATTCAAAAATCCAGTGTCACGCTTAGCAATTTCAGGGTAACCAGATGGTTAAACTTGATATTACAGTGGCAGGCTGCTAGCCCATCGCCCACAATACACTAACCCTTTCCCAGAGTCGACTCTTACGACACCCACGGGAAGAATAGGGGAGGTGCTATTCTAACCCGGCACCATTGGATGGGATGTGATTTTTTTATGGAAGAAAAGGAAGAAAGAAAAACATTAACACATTTTGACATAGATAAAACATTATTTATGGGATGCACAGTGTAGGATTAGTTGCGGTCATCTTTAATTTATTTTATATTATAGCCAGATTATGACGTGTTTTGTTGTAATAAAGCCTATAAAGTTTTCTGCGCAATTTTGCAACATGGCCGCATCTTAAAGTTATCGAGCTTTTTTTTGTCGTGGTTTTTAGGTGGAGTTTGTAGGAGAAGAAGCAGAAGACGCGGGAGGCGTCAAGAAGGAATTCTTCCTGCTGCTGCTCAAGGAAATATTCGACCCCGTGTACGGCATGTTCAAACAGTCCGAGGAGACCAACATGATATGGTTCTCGAATAACCCGTTCGAAGACGACGTTATGTACTATTTGATCGGTGAGTCGGCGTGCATTAAAAGAGAGAAATGAAAGAAATATATTCATTAGCCCTTGAAGAGATGCCCTCGGGCATAAGTTCATCTTTGTACATAAAGCTGTTATCCTGTAACTTGTTTTATGTAACTGTTGTATGCAATAAAGAGTCGTACAAAACAATGCAATACAAACTTCACCATGAAGTTTAATATTAAGTATTTATGTCATACAACTGGCTGAAAATAGTAATATGGCCAGTTTCAGAATTATCAATCTACTACACATCCAATTTCCCTGAGTATACCTTTTATAAAACAAACGCCACTTAGGTGGATGATTTGGTTATTATTATTATTTTTTATAATCTCGCTCGGAGTCTGTAGTCCGAAAGTTATTTGCATGTGGTAATTTTCAGGTGCTATATACGGATTAGCGATATACAACTCCATAATAATCTACGTGCCGTTTCCCTTGGCGCTGTACAAGAAAGTCCTGGGCGAGTCCATAATGTTGGACGACTTGTCCGACTTATATCCGACGCTTGCCAATAGCCTGAAGAGCCTCCTCGAATATCCAGACGACGATGTTGAGGATGTAAGTGGGTAGATCAAGTTCTGGAATCTAACTTGGCAAGATTTTAGGTCGTTTCCATGGAAAAGTGAAGCGCGAACTTACCCCCACTACTTAAAATTTTGCCACGTTATTTACCAAATACTGGGGACTGTAAATTAGGAAAAAAAAGATTTTGCTTGCTATGGCGTATCTGGACTAAATTGACAAGTTAACTCGATTTTGGCAAAGAAATCCATTTTATTCAGCAAAGTTTTAAAAAAATACCTTGGTAATTCCAATTTTCCAATGCTGATCAAAACATTTACACACCGCTTTTTGAAGCTCTCCTATAGTGAAAAAAAAACGGTTATGCTCTCGTCTTTATATCGAGATTAGCTCGACATGATTCGGGCCATTCGTGACACATCTTTAGGAGCAAGACGCATTCTTTCTAATATCGATATAGAAACGTCAGTGTATCTGTTTCATTTCACTTTAGTGATATATTACATTTCCCAGGTATACAGCCTCTGCTTCGCCGTAAACACAGTAGTCTTCGATCAGATTCAAATGCACCCTTTGAAAGAGAACGGCGAAAATCTGCCCGTGACGTCAGAGAACAAGGAGGAATACGTCGAACTATACGTGGACTTTCTGCTCAACAAGTCCGTCGAGAATCAGTTCAAAGCCTTCAATCAGGGATTTCAAAAGGTTAGCATTTTATACATACATAGCTTTCCGCCCGCGACTTCGTTCGCGTAAATTTCGGATTTTGGGGTCGTAGGTTTCTGAGCCTATTCATAACAAACAAACAAAGTTTTCCTCTTCATAATATTAGTGTAGATGTAGATATCTAAACCCAAATATTTTACGGAATCCTCTTTTTTTCAAAATAAAATTTAGCCTAAGGACCGTATCGTTAATTATGGAAACAGGTTTGTAGTACTCAAAAAAAGTTATATAATAATATAAATATAATATATAAATGTCAATCTGTCAAGTATTGAGTCTAATATTGGATTCAGTACAAAAAATATTGAGAACTGTTGAAAATTTCCAAGATGAAGGGTCTATCCGCGAAACAACGATTTTCTATTGTGACCAAATATAGCGAAGGATCGGGTATGACGATGAGAAAAATTGCAGAAATGGAAGGTGTTAGTCTGAAAACAGTTTATAGCACTATCAAACGGTTAGGCATGAACCATACTTTCAAAGATTTACCTGGTCGAGGTAGAAAACGTGGTCCTTTGCATCATAATTTGGACAAGAAGACATGCGGGCAGTTTGCGAGAAATTAAGGTATTTCCACTCGAGATTGTGCGAAAAAATGCCAAACTTCTTTAGCAATGGTTCAACGTGCCAATGAAAGCAACATGCTGGTAACCTATAAGAAACAAAAACAGCCAAAACGCACTAAAACCTAGGAATCTACCGCTAAAACTCGGGCTAGAAAACTGAACGATAAAATTTTAACTAAAAACAAACAATGTATTATTATGGGCGACGAAACTTATGTCAAACTTGACTATAAACCCTGCCTGGGCCGCAATTTTATACCGTAACGAAAGATGCAAAGGTCTCTCAAGAGGAAAAATCAATTTTTTGCAAAAAATTTGGCCAAGAGGTAATGTTTTGGCAAGCTGTTTGTCAATGTGGGATGAAAACGACTCCGTTCTTCGTTAAGGGTAACTTGAATGCTGATATTTACAGGAAAGAAATGTCTTCAGAAGCGAATATTGCCACTTATTCGCAAGCACAGAGGTCGCACATTATTTTACATCGATTTAGCTGGCTGCCACTATGCTCGCCATGTGCTAGACTGATATAGAGGGAATAACGTCGACTTTGAACCAAAAACGTTCAATACCCCTAATTGTCCTCAGATAAGTCCCATAGAGAGATTTTGACCTCTGATGAAGGCAAGATTAAGAAAACATACTAAGCCAACAGATAAAGTCGAGGAATTAAAAAAAGACAGGATTCGTACGTATAAAACCTTCAACACTTTAGCTGTCCAACGGTTAATGAAAAACATTAAAAGCAAGATCGGGAAACTGGCCAAGGGGACCAGTAAATAAAAATAAGTTACTCTAATTATTGTGTTTGCACACTCATATGTATATGAGTTTAGTTGTTTTCCTATAATATAAAATGTTACCACAAATTACGAGTATTTTACTTGTTTCCATAATTAACGATACGGTCCTTATGTTACTCGTGGATAATGTGGCTTTCGAATGGTGCAAGAATTTTTGAAAACGGTCCATTAGTTTCTGAGCCTATTCATTACAACCAAACAAACAAACATACAAACAAACAAAGTTTTCCTCTTTGTAATATTAGTGTAGATAATATTAGTGTAGATAGTGTAGATAACGCCTGTATTCCCTAATTGGGAAGGCAAAGCACAACGCCACATAGAGAAAACCATGAGTTTCTAGCATATTCTTTAGTTTTAAGTAAAGAAGTACAAGAGTGACACAAACATACATCACGCCTGTATTCCCAAATGGGGTAGGCAGAGCACGCCAACGCTACACAGACGAATCCGTCAGTATTTAACGTTTCGTAGCCACTTGTAAAGGCCGGTCGCGGAGCACAGAGAAATTCGAGCGTTGACCGGCTGCTATCTATCTCTGTTGCACGCGTGCTGATATAGATAACGGCGGGTCAACGTCGAAATTAGCTGTGCTTCGCGACCGGACTTTAGCATATTTTTTAGGTTTTAAAAGGTACTACAGTGACAGGTTGCTAGCTTGCCGCCTAAAATATGTAATAGCCTCCTAAAATATACCATCGCATATTTCCTTACGATGATGATAGAGGAATATTTGCAGGTGTGCGGCGGCAGGATCATAAAGCTATTCAGGTCCCACGAGCTCATGTCGGTCGTCATCGGCAATGAAGAGTACGACTGGGACCAGTTCGAAGCCAACTGCGAATACAAGAACGGCTACTCGCAGAGCGACGTTCAAGTCAGGTGAGGATAGGTCACATTGTGTAGAACACCCTTTATTTAAATCTATTGTTAACGACAGCGCTTACGCTGCTGATCTACATTTTTTACAACCATTGTTGAACTTGCCTTGTTAGTAATGTAATATGTCCCAATTTCCGATTGAGTTGAAATTTTGCATGTAATTTCGCATCTCAGAGCAATGTTATTACGATGCGGAGCCATCGAATTTGGGTTAGTTGCGTTAAAAATACAGCCTTGGCGAAAAAATCTGTAGAAAATAATGCAAAAATACGCAGAATTTTTTGTCCGTTAATAATCCATCAAAGTATTGATTTTGATGAAAAATCTTATCAAATAAACATATGTATTTTTAATCAAAGCGAGCTACTGCAAATTTTATTTACACCGTCACAACGGCTAAAAAATACATTTAAAAATGTTTGACTTTCCTACGGCAATGCTCAAGAGTTTTGGCCAAGGTTGTAATTTAGGCGTTATTATGGATATCGATATTAATGTAAGTTATTGTTTATATTTTTTCCCATTAGGAACATTTACTTTGTTTGCACTCTAGTTCTAGTAAGTTAGGTACCAGATATAAAAGTACGGTTGCTAAAAAAGGCTCGTATTAAAATATTATATTGTTGCTTTGTATGAGTTACATATTGAAACTGTTTATTACTTGTAGGTGGTTCTGGGAAGTGTTCCATGAGCTTCCATTAGAAGACAAGAAGAAATTCCTACTGTTTTTAACGGGGAGCGACCGCGTTCCCATACAGGGTATGCGAGATATTAAAGTAAGTAAACACGTACTTAAAAGTTAAATTATGCCCACTTTTACCTCATTAGCTCATTTTTGACATAGGTATCAAACATGACTGTATTTTTTTTTTTTTTCAGATAAGAATTCAGGCTGTGGCAGATGACAGGTACTTTCCAGTAGCTCACACGTGTTTCAACCTGTTGGACCTACCACGGTACAAAACCAAAGAACGCCTTAAGTACTACCTGCTCCAAGCGATCCAACAGACACAGGGCTTCTCCCTTGTATGATACCACACAACCATCCCTAGAGCGACTCATAACGGTTGAAGCAGTTTGGCGTCGGACGTGAAACTAACACATTATTTACACAACACTATAAATATGCTCATCAAAAATATTTTTCGAGCTTGAGGTTTAGAAGCTTTTTATTTTTGATACAATTTTGAGTCAAATCGTCGTTCTCATCCGACGCTAATCGTGGTAGATAACTCCTGTAATGCAGTCAGTGGTCGAAACGAATAGACCGCGTATATACCTTGTTTGATAATCTATTGAGTTGATAATACAGCCGTACGTTAACTAATGTTACTTTTACCCACAACAGTATTATCAGCTCTGTTACATTCACCGAAATTTAAATGAACGCGGTTTCAACTTATCCCGACCACTGAACATATTGTTAATCTATAATTTGCCGTAATTACAGTTTTGGGCAGAATAAGATTGAACGGGATGGTCAATTTTTTATTTGCTTGCCGCCGAGTGAGCTTTGTCATACCAAGTTTTTACGAGATTTATTTTTTCGAGTCATTTTGAGATGGATTGTTGTCAAACAGTACTATTTTTTATTTTACAAAACGGAAAGTGAAACATTACGCAGCATCTTACCTTCTTATTCATAAACGTTGTTAAACCTTGTTCTTCATTTTCGTAAACGTGATCTTACTATACTTGCTTTTACCCATTTTGTTATACGGGTTTTTATTTCGTTTAGCAGATAACCGAATAGGGGTTTCGATAAGAGGTGTGTCAGAACAAACAAAAAACCACCGATATGTCGCTAGCTTTGCATAGCGTAGCTTTCATATTGGTGTTTTACTTACAAAGCCTCAGTCTAACGTGGGCATCAACTTGTACCTTGTTAAGTTCCTATGTGATACTCGGTAGAACCGTTTTGCAGTTGGTCACTCCAGACTTTTGAAAAAAAAAAAACTAAGAACAGTAAAACCTCCCTGCAATAGAGTTCTATAGAGTACAACTTACTTTTGTCAAAGTATAGCGGAAATTACACTGAGTCGTAAGCATGTTGCCTGCGGCGAACGCAAAGGTGTAAAGAGCACGGTAGTCTGTCGCATTCGACGAGCGACACTGGCACGGCCTGAGTATGTAACGGCGGTCGGCGGACAGTCCAGTGTAAAAACGATGTTCGTTGACCGCTGTAGTTTCGACTAATCAGACTCAGTACAATTGCCGCCTATAGTTAAACTCAAGGAAATGAGATGTGAATAGGAATGAGATGGTTCGATTCGTTTCGATCGCCTCAGTTGCCTCAATGCTGATCAATACGTTAACGGTTATAGATTAGAACAAAAGTGGAGCAAAACTGGAACAAAACTAAGGAGATTTAGTGGCTCATGATGAATAAGAGGTTGAGCCTTATGCTAGCCGGATTGCAGCGACGAAAAAACTAAATGATGTACATCTCGTTTCATATTTCGATTGTTTGCTAAGTTTTGTATGCTGTTAAATAAATAATAATTGTTATTTGTTGACTGAATGGAATGTTATTGTTTTTAAATTTCATCTCAAGTTGAAATTTGTAGTGATAATGACCGCGAAAATAAATAAGTGCATAATTAAGTAATTCTAATAATAATGTTACGAGTTTGGACAGCGCTTGAAGGGGACATCTTGTTCCTTCTGAAGAGCATGGATTCATCAAGATATCCCGTTTTGTGTATGTATACGTACATACTTATACAGTCCATGTGATTCTCAAATAATGTTTTTAGTGGTTTTCGCAGATACTTTGTTAGTGCGCAATGTAGAAAACGATGGTTTACTGTGGAAACTAACAATATTGTATTTTCTGGCACAGGAAATGCGAAGACGCCTTTGTATTCGTTTTATCTCACGGACTGTACAGTACATTGCCTGTGCCTGTGGTACTGTTTGGATCTTAGCGTCTATAGTACATAGTCTTTTTTTAATATTAGAGTCTGATTATTGAAAGACGGCCCTTTAAATAATAAGACAGCGGCATTTCGTCGTAATACCATGTCGTCATTTTTGCTCATATATTGCTTGAAGTCAAAGATCTTTTCTTTTCTTGATTCAGTATGATCCAATGGTCCTTCGGCAAGGCAAGACCCACTCGTTCAAGATCGGATGAATGTTTGACTTAGCTCCTGAATCCCCTTTTATTGTAAACAATGCTTGATCCTTAGAAAAGCTCTAGAAGCTGTATTAAAATTAAAACAAGGTATTAATTTGATAAGTTTTATGTAAATACTGCCCACGTTATTGCCATAACGTTTTTCAATAACCAGACTCTTATATAGGGCATGCGAGCAAGTAGGTTGTATGATGGCAAGAGGGCAGAACTGGGTACCACTGTGATATTATGGATATACCATTATTAATTTGCGCCGATGTACCAGACGCTGTGGTTGAATTTGGGTTTGCCGGAATCTTTGTACAGTCGGTATAACGTGTACGGTTTCTTCCTTTTTGAGGCCGACTGTATTCTTGGCGAAATTGTAGTTTTTTATTGTTGATGCTGCTGACAATACTCTGTTTGTTAATAAATTCCATTGTAAATCGGGACTTCGATCGGTTATGTTGCGATTATCATTTTATGGCATTTATTAGAGCACCTCAGCCTAGCTGAAACGGCGTGGTTTGGACACAATGTAATATAATTATTAATATAATATTTTCATACAATCTTGCAGTTTCATTGAATTTGGGGAGGTCAGGGATTGGAAGGCAGGAAATGACATACGAGTACGACGAGTACGTATGCCTTTTGTCGATTCAGATGCGACAGTAACCCAGGATTAGTTTAATATAATTGCATCGAGTAATGGTACTTGATTCCCATCGCACTCACCGTCTCTTTCTCACGCCCGCCTTAAAGCGTTTATAGAAAAAGATGGCAGATGCCCACAAAGTTTACTTTTAAGTTTTAATTTGCTGCATTTAATACTCAAAGCTCTGTGTCATGATCTCAGTAGGTCAGTGAGTAAACCCACGGATAAAAAAGGGGACAAAATTAAATGTTCCTCGACGTGTCAAGCGAAGTCGGTCGATTTCGCCTGACATATCTGGCGACATCGCGCGACTTATATCCGCGTACCCATATACACGTTGCTGGGCACACGTGTCGCGGGACATTTGTCCCCTAGTGTATCCTTGGCTTAACCAAACACTTTGTTGCACGAAAAAAACGCAAAATGCAGGAATTTGACAAGTAAAGTATTGAAGTTGTAAATCGGGCTTGTCTAAAAGGATATGTTACAGTCAACCTTAGAGACAGATAGGAGAATTAGAGCCGGGTAAAAAGAAAGGTTTCTCCAGTGAAATACGACTGGGGATCAGTCACAGCGTCACGCAATAAAAATGCACTCTAAGTGTTTATTTTATTCTCTTCGTCATAAGGTTGATATTTATAGTACCTAGTGCGCATTACGGGGAGATTCAGATTGATGATCGATAGATAACCTTTTGTGACCTCATAGGAATTTCCTATCGCTGATTACGTCACATATGCACGTAATGCTGTAAGCTGGTCTTTGTTCGGTGACATAACGATCGAGGGAAAGTAAAAGTCCGATAAAAGTTTTCGAATAATTTTATTTCTTAAAAATATACATTATGAAATACCAAATAAATAAATCGGTAAGGTAATTTCAACAAATTATATACAAAATATTTTAAAATCTCATTGAATGACTAGGTAGCACGTAATTTTTTAGCAGAGACAAAACAATTTAAAAATCATCAATAGCTCGTGTTATTTGGCGAAGCGCAATTTAAATTACAGAATAATATTTTAAGTACAGCTTGGCAAAATCACAAGTATACATTCTTTATTAATAAGCATTTATCGATATGTTTTATAGTTCGCGTATAAATAAGCCGCACGTTTAATCGAAAAAATAATCGTCGAATAATTAATTAATATATGCAGATCAATGTGGTTAACTTAAACTTAACATCTAATTAATGATTTAAGGTTATGATTACAGTTAAATTAAGATTATAAATTAATCTTTTCACGTACATGCGTCAAGACTTTATACCTAAAGTCTATACAAGTACTTACTCTACTTCTCCTGGCTCTTTGGAACTGACGTTTCCATATTTCAATGACTTTGATTCTGCTGTCTCTTCAAATGCTATTCAAATAGAGATATCATTTGAACAATCAGCAGTTACCTACTGGTACGTATTTCATCGAATCCTAGTGACATGGTGAACCTTAATGGTAGTTTTAAGCACACACACATCTTCCTAATGTTTCGAACTTTCAGTGCATGTGCTCTGTTAGTAACTAATGGTTCTGTTAATAAGAGGATCGGCCCGAGTGGTCTTCGTAGTGTTGCGTGCCGGGCGGCGCGCGGTAGCCAGGGTAGGTTTGGTTGAGCGCGTGCGCCGCGAAGAAGCTAGAGTAGTCCTTTTTGACCTGCAATAAAGTCGATAGTGTATTGTCAGATTAACACCAAAAATGTGTGATTCGTGATCGTCACGATCCTAGAAGACCTAGGTGTCAAATATTTGTATTACAATCATTCGGCTCCAGTTCCATTAAATCAAATTCAAAATTAAATGAAGCACAACATGTGTAATTAAACAAATATCCACCAGATTGTCCTAATAGTGCAGTCAATGAAGCGAAAAATATGGTCTTACCTCCGAATTTTTTTACTGTGAACCGAATTGCATACAATTTTGGAATT
>BHDV01003122.1:54631-98717 GCA_005406045.1 Adoxophyes honmai | reverse complement strand
GATGAACCTAATTCCAAAATTGTATGCAATTCGGTTCACAGTAAAAAAATTCGGAGCAGTAATGCTTCATTGACTGCACTATAAGGCCAATCTGTGTCCACATTCATGCATGTGCCTAGTCTCAAGACTACGACGCAAAGCGTTGCAGAAAGTAGAGAGATGGTATCGCATGTTTGATTATGTCTATTACGTGATGTCGAATGATAGAAATTGGCGGCTAACGCGTGTCCGCGTACTACTAACTGCAAGTCATAAGTGCCGAAATCTGTTAATAGAAAAATTGACGGTGTTCATCACAAACGATTCAAGGGACACAATTTTAAGGATTAAAATTAACATTTGTCTAAATTTCGATAATAAAAGAGAGAAAGAGAGGGGGGATGTACACGGATAGTTACGCTTTCTTTCTTGACGAATTCTTCTCCAAGAAGGAAAAAGGTTAACGATGCATGATGCATGTAAACATTTCCCTTATAAGTGGATAAAGCAAAATCCGCCCTATTCTTGTGATAATTTGATTCCGATGTAGAGATTCATTAGTCCTATCCAGTACCTTTGGAAGGATACAATCACATCAAGTTAAGAATTTGAAAAATCAAATCGAATCAAAAATCGTACCGAAATTGCATCCCAATTCATCTGAGATTTACACCGTCAAAATATTATCGAGAAGAAGGCACACCGTCCAAGCGTCGACACTTACAACTGTAGGTATAAAGCTTGTATACCGCCTACACCTCCTTCATGGCGATTAGCTCGGCAAGCGAGTATTGCCGCAGCTAAAATAAAAACAACCGTTGCGTTCAAAATTTACAAAGCCTTCGTTAGTGCGCCGCGAAAACTTTCCTCCTATTTTGTTTAGTTCAGGGCCCCTAAATTCAGTGCCACCAGCAAACTTTTACTTACAAATTAGGGACAATTCGGTAACATCATCTCATAGGTGTTTTTGGTAAAACACTGCCTGTGGGAATTTATATACAGCATGCATTCTGTTAATAACTGCCAAACACACTGTATCATACATAGGTGCAAAGGGGAATAATCGAACGTAGGTACCTACTGAAACCATCAAAATTAAAGACGTTCAAAAGCACACAGGAAAGTGAAGTGAATTTCTTTTGATTCTGGACGATTCTATTCCCCTACCAGTTTTGTACTTAGAATGGATTTTACAACATCGAAATCGATTAGATTAGAAGGTGCGGTTTGGTCTTAGTAATCCGTAGGACCCAATTACCTATATTTGCGTTGTCATTACTTGTCACAAATAATTTAACCACGGCCTTGCCGATGGCAATATTCGTCAGATTATCCTCATGATATGTTTATCATTATCAATGCGCCCTCAATATTATTTCCTGTTTACTATTAGGTACCTCCTCCTTAGGTAGGTATACCTACTATAAGAAAAGTGAAGGAATACTCGTAATTTCTTCATATCGTAAGATGTATTTTTAATTCTACTTCAGTCTATCCTTATCCTAAAAATATATGAAACTTTCATTATGTTTTATTTATTTACTTTACCAATGACGCCATAATCATTGTGGTTGGAGACTGAATTGTGTTGGTTCCTTTTTCACAATTAATTTGACTGGATTTGAACATATTTTTTTTTCGCTACATTTGAGTATGATAATTAGCCTTAACGTAATTACTGCCTCTGCACAAAGCAAACGGTTCCAATTACATTGTAATATTACTATATCGACTAACCGCCAACACCTGTCTCATCAAGTCTCATGTCTCATAACTTTAAAGATATAAATCCTTAATGTTCACTAAAACTGGTGTTAGAACGGTAACGAATCACTGCTACTAGCTTTTTATTGCGAGACATACCTACCTGTAAGGAGGTATAGTCGTCTCATTTGCTCACGCTTGGTTAGAGTGGAATATTTTCATGTCTTCGACTTGAAACTTAGCGTATCGGCAGAAGACATGCTTTTAATTAATTACCTAAGTATTTTAATGTTTTTAGTGTCACTTTATTGTAGATAATTATTGTTATGACCCTACTATAGTACATATTAAAAAAATGGCTCTCTAACAAGTCTCTTGTAGCGTATTCTTCTTAGCAATGACGGTCTTTTCGAAGCAGTGGAGTCTAAAAAGGCTTGTAAAAGTGATTTTATGTCTCCACGAGTGTTGACACAAAGAATTTTTTTTTTTAACTAAGTCCATAGAAACTAAGAACGTGCTGAATCATATTCAACGCTTTTTTATTTAGGTTAGAAATGTCAGGGGCCAAATAAAAAGAAACCTATTGCGTGTGATTAACGCATTCCCCAACGAAGCAAGCGTTTTCGTGACAGTGCTGCTGTCAAAAACATGTGCATTACCGCTAAGGCACAACCTGAAGATGGTTCAACTCTGAGAGGTGTAAGTGTATAAGTTAAGTAGACGCGTGTGTTAGAAAAGCCTGTTCGTGCTAGGTTACCTTGCGCGGCCGGCAGGCGGGCCCCCGGGCCAGCTGCACTCGCGCCTCATTCTCTGCGGCGACGGCTTCGCGCACGTTCTGAGGCGGCCACTTCTGATCGCCACGCATGTTGACGCCTCCTGCGCACAAAACAGTATAGTTTTCTATGTCCTGCGGCAAAAGTTTATTATAGGCCCAGCTGGATTAGTATAGCAAGGCGCGAGGAGAGATGCGCGTGCTTTGCGCGTGTGATAGAATATATCTGTCACTGTCTAATTACGACGTCTGAAAGTGACAGGTAGTTTATGCAAGTTGTGTAGACTGGGCAAATTGTGTTTAGCCATAGAGGATAGAACCTATAGAGAAACAATGTTCGCAACCCCGGTCCGCAAATAGTTTGTTGATTTCAACATACTAAACGTCACCGTCACTGTCACAGAAACTGTACAGCGCCAATAACCGTAGAGAAAAAGGCACTAGCGTTACGCGCGATCTTGGACCGGCCAATAAGAGCACAGCGATCACTTCAATTGTTTTGCGGAATAATTTCCGAACAACCAAGATGACAGTACTCTATAGGTTCTATCCTCAATGTGTTTAGCCTATTGGATCTTAGACATTTGGGTTCTTAGGGTGATTTCAGATTAGTTCGCTTTTGGAAAAATTCGTCTTGCAGAATAAATTTTAATTCAAACTTTGTAGAACTGACGCTATGCCGTAAGAAGTGAAACGAAATCTATCGTGCAGTCCCCGGCATCTAACTCGGCAATGTTTTAAAACCTGGCCAAGTTTGGTGTCAGAAACAGGGATATTGACAGTTATGGCTTTTGCACCAATTTGTCACTTCACTTCAATTCAATTTGTTACTTCAGTAGGTAAGTAGGTAGGTATACACTTACCTTACCTACTGGTAAGGCAACTTTATAGAGGAATTTTCTTAATTAAGTAGGTATCCCAGTCTAATCCAAATAGAATGTCAGAAGTGTCGAAAGCAAACCGGCGACAACGTATAAACTTTAAATAGGTAACTATTTTCAGTCCAGGTTGCCTACCAAATTAGATCGTATTTATGGTAGGTGAGTCGTTTATTTATAGGAACTATTACGATTCTGTTCTCGGCATCTTTGACCTAGGTTTTTTTTCTATGAGACGGATACCGAACTGATAATGTTTACATGTTTATGATACCTGTGTGTGTCTAATAGAAAACTACTTTTAATCATTGCCCACTGATATAAATGGAATACCAGTTGTCACTATTAAATTGTCCATCAAAGTTTAAGTTTCATTCAGCACTAGTAAAGTAACTTTTCTGTGGACTTGATGGATTTTTTACGCCGTCACTTCCCTAAAGCGACAATGCGACATAAACCGCGGGATAAAGTGCACAGAAGCAATTTCAAAAACAATATAGTAGCGTAAGATAGCGAAAATGACGCATTCAAAGTATTTTACGCTTTTTCGTATAGCTTAGGTATAGGAAAATGTACCGATCTAGCCCACAAACGTTTGAGATCTAAAAGTTCTGAACAGTAAAAATCTATGTAGGGTGACCGCACCAGTAATGGACATAGAACCAGTAATGGACAATGACTCTTATTTACTACCCACTAAGGAAAAGTCACTTGTTTTACAACAATCAATTCACAACTCTATGGACTTTAAATTATGAATGAAGTGTCCATCACTGGTGCTTGTCAACTTAAACCGTCCATAACTGGAGCCGCCACCCTAGGTATAAAGTCCCGTTGTGCTTTCTAGCATAGAGTGCAGAGGTTGGCTACCTATTTACTATGTAGAAACACTGATTGACGGGAGAAAAATCATGATTTTTGTGGCTCGTTACCGCGAGCGAGCCTGCTTTTTTTCAAAACCGTGGGTCAAAGCAGAGACACACACGCGCGAGCTTTACCAGCTTCTTTATAAACCACTGATTTACTTGCTCGTCGATTAGTGAATCTAGAACAGAGGGGCAACATTCACTGTCTAACTCAGGAGTTCCCAACCAGGGGGACACGCCCTTGGGGGCGTAGAGTAATCACAAGGGGGGCACGAAACGTTTGTGTTTTTAATAGAAAAAAATATTTCAATGTATACAAAATCAAATGTTGTTAAAATAATACTACTAGTTTTATTGTGAACAATGAAAAAAATATGGGGGGGCATGAAAATATTATTTGTGATCCGGGGGGCTCGACGAAAAAAAGGTTGGGATCCCCTGGTCTAACTGGAAGAGCCAGAAGTAACAGATAGTTTATATTTCACACGTGACTAGACTGGCGCGCTTTACTGCGCTTTTGGTAGCCGTATAGGGCTTTAAGGTTCGCACAACAATCTTTTTAATTTTCTAATTCGGGTTAGGTCCGGAAAACTCATGATCCCGAAGCACTATGCAAAATGTTTACTCCCAAAATGTATACGACTTTCATGTAGGTAAATGTATGTTCCGTAAAAGTACACTTTCTCATACTGTGCGGTGCGAGTACATTTTCTCTATTTGAGAACATAGTTATGCTAATCGGGAAGTACACTTTCTGAAAAAGTGATCTCGGTAAGCGATCCTTACAACTACCTAATCAGTGTATTTAGAAAATTGCACAGTTCGAGAAAGTAAGTATTCAAAGTCGAAGTCGTCATATCATTAGATTCAAACCTTGGTAGGACGCTGTAGCGGGTTGACTGGAGAACACCGGGGGTGGCTTCTGGTGCACCGGGGGTTGTTGGCGGAGCTGGATGGTCGCCGGGGGCGGCTCAAACTGTCTCTGCGGGGGCTGGTACTCGTATTGCGGGGGATACTCCGGCGGGGAGTACTGCGGCGGCGCGTAGTCCGGTTGCGGTGAGTATTGTTGCTGCTGCGGTGAGTATTGTTGTTGAGGCGGTGAGTATTGTTGTTGAGGCGGTGAGTACTGTTGTTGAGGCGGTGCGTATTGTTGTTGAGGTGGTGAGTACTGTTGTTGAGGCGGTGAGTATTGTTGTTGCTGCGGCGAGTACTGCGGCTGCTGATTGTACGCCGGCTGCAAATTGAGATCTCATTAACATAAATGGGATTCGGTGTGCTCAGATTCAGTTGGCATTTTAGGAAAAAGCTTCCTTGGTTGATGTGTCAAGGGTCGATATTTAGGAATGTTAACACAATTCTGATTTGTCTGATTAGATCAGTAGTAAACATGAAAAAAAAACTAGATTTACACCTATGTGTATGTATAGTTGTTACCACATAAACAAAATTTAACATCTTTGATAAACAAATATTACAATTGAAATTCGTGGGTAAGTAACAGAAAAAAACTAAATAAAAATCGAAATGTCTAGTTTCAGTCTTATGAAACAATGCTAAATTTGGTTAGCATCAATGTTAGGACTCGCATCATGATATTCATGAAACGAGTAAGTAAAATAAATAGTTAAAGCGGTACCCAAAAACAAGTGCCGTTAACTTACCGCAGCGTTAGTGCAATGCGATCTTAATAAAATGCATGACATATCTAAATCAACAGCCGAATAAGATTAAACGTAAGCGTCCAAACATTGTTAGTGATGAGTACGAGTTTACGTGGTACCTGGGGAGAGAGAGGGGCAGGTACGGGTGCCCAACGGGAGCTGGGCTGTCTAGGCTGAGCCACGTTAGGGGACGGTGGGCCCTGACGATAGGCCGGTGCAGGAGCAGCGGTAACTCCTGGCCCGAAAGGTATCAGCTTACTCAGCCCTGTGGCTTCTTGGCGCTTGCCGTCGCAGTAAGCCGGCTGGCTCTGTTCCTGAGGGTTGTGGTACTGGGGCTGGGGACTATGGTACTGGGGGCTTTGGTACTCGGGTTGCTGCTTCGCGGACGGAGAGTGCGCCGCGTACGCAGGACTCTGCTGTTAAGTTTGGTTATGTTAATTTCTACCCAAAATTACCTGAACAGGGATGTGCTGTAGGTTTTTAAGGTGTAACGTACGAACACCACTTCATTTCTTCCGTGAATGTAAGAGGCGACTAAGGGAATAGGTTATGGTATATTTTAGGCGACAGGTTAGCTACCTGCTACTATTGTTCCTTCTGACTTAAAACCTATAAAATATGCGAATAGTCGCTACAAAGTCGAAATATTCATATGGTTTTGACTATGTAGCATTTCGTGTGCTTTGCCTATCCCCAAATGGGAATACAGGCGTGATGTGTACGCAATTTAAAGGTAGGTTCAGTTAATTCAGTTAAAGTGAGTGGTAATTTATTTACAATAAATATAATAATAAATAAGCATGCAATTTCAATATCGGTAATGCGGAACACGATACTTCTTAAGTGCATTTGTGCGGACGATATTCGAAAGTGCTTTGTACAACGTGCCTCCATTCCGGTTCCCGTAAGCTTGCTTGTTAAATATTATGTGAAGTATTAATTTGGATAAGATACCTGTTGTTGATGTTGTGGTTGATGGTAACCGTTGGTTTCTGGCACTGGCGGCCACACTACTTTCTTCTGACCTGAAACAATATGATTCTAGGTTATATAACGCGTTATAACAAAGTCCGTTGTGCACTGGATCACTATTTTTATGTCGCAATGAAATATTGTGATAAAAACAACCGTGGGTTGTGTTGAAAATGAAAATTCGAATAGCTTCCTGTTAACATTGCCAAACAGAAAGATTTTTATAAAATTACGTGATGTTTTTTAAACCGTCAGCAGATGATGAATCTTATCTCCCCCTTTTTATCCTGCAATTTCTTGTAAATTCACGCTATTCTCCAATTTATTTTGTAAGCTTTACTTATCTACGTTAATAAAAATTCTTGAGTTTGAATGATATCTGTAAAAACAATCTCGGTGGTATACCTACACGCGATGCTATCTGGATACACATTACAGTATTCAACACTTTGAACTTATTATGAGACACTTCGCTTTAAATTAGTTCGGCCACCAAGCTCTTGGATGGAAGCCAGATCAGAAAAATAACGAATGAATAACGAATTTCTGAGAAACCGAGCCGTGTATGCAATGCAGACTAATATCATTATTGATATAGTTAGGTAACATATCCAGTTGTAAAGATTATCTTACTCTACCTCTGCATTAAAAACATTAGTTGCTGAGTAGATGAATATTAAATTTCAGTTTGGTTTCACTTATTTTTCTGATGAAAAACCACTATGCGCGTCGACTGCCATTTCTTTTTGACAGCCAGATAGCACAGTGCTTAAAGGTTTGTGTGAGCTTAAAGTCCCAGGTTCGATTCCCGGTCGGGGAGATGTTTGTATGATGAATACGAATGTTTGCTCTTAAGTCTTGGATGTTTATCTAAGTCTAAGTAAGTTTATCCACTGTCTAGTACCCATAGCACGGGCAATAAATTGCCTGGTTTGGGATTAGGTGATTGGTGTAAATTGTACAATGTTATCCTTAGTTATTATCTTTAAGAAGTCTATGTTTCATTTCTTTGACATTGTTTTGATTAATTATAAGGTTTGGATGTTAAGCATGGTCATTAACTAGTTAACTACGTTTTAACAGTTAAAATGGATTGGAGTTTGGGTTGTTTGGACAACTGTGAGCCCCAAATTTAGTCCAGAGGCTAATCCCTTTTTGATGGTGATGATATATGGGTACAATCGGTGTATAAGTAGATGATTTACTACTGGATATTTATTTTGAGTATGATATTTTAAAAATCCTGTAAAAACATACTAGTGGAGTAATTTTGGTAGAGTAAGTAAGGTAGGTAAATTCATAATATGTATAATATTTTTGTGCAGTACCTACCATGTTCAAATTAGGTAATAACTGTTTTTCAAAGCCAATTTCATTCACTGTGGAACATTTCGTAACTTGCAGAAATAAGTTTTTTCTCTAAGTGGAGTTAGTCGCAAGATTTGAACTATCTTTCGTAAATTGTAGCTATTTTTTTTTTCAAATCGATGTAACAGGAATTATTTGAGGCATCAACATATAAAGTAAGTTGTAGCAATTTACCTAAGTAAGTAAATTATTTGATTATGAATTAAGCAATTATAGAATCAAGACTATTCTGTAAACAGGTATAGTCCTGGGAGCTGGGAGAGCATTCACAAGGTTTCCCGTGTCAGGTACGTTACGTCCATAATTTTGTGGTTTCTTGTAAAGTTGTGTGGCTCAGTTTCCTTCAACCCTTAACTTCCGTCTAAAAGTTGCAACTTAGAGTTGGTTTAGATATGTATTTACCAAATTTCGGTCTTGATACTTGATATTGCGTTGTCTGCAAGCATAACGAGTAAGTTTATTTCGCTAAATAAGTATTATAGATAAGTAAAGAAAGATAGGTTAATTAAATTCTGATTTTATTTGATAAAAAAAGAAGCTTGATGAATCGGACACTAAGGAATACATTAACGGATTCACATTTTAGATTAATAGATACTATGCTCAAGTTTTCTTTGCAAAATGCAAAAAATTAAACCGCTAAAAAGGTAACTGTTTAGAGATTTATTCCATATCAGATTACTGATGGGAAGCACCATAATCACCTTCAAACAAACACCGTTAACTGGGTATATAAAACAGTTTATCAAGTAAGCACGAGTGTCTACCGGTAGAGCCACTATAAAGCAGGAAGCTAACTCACAGATTGTTCTGGATCGTGAAACTATTCAGGTACGCGCCGACCGCTAGCCGTCAGGACCACAACTAGCTGGCGGGGCCAGGTGCGCGAATATCTACCGCATATTATATTTTGAGAAGACTCATTTTTAGGACACGGCTCGCCGTCTCACTCGCTCGATGACGGTCTCGAAGAAAATTGGACACACCTCCCACGAGTCTCTTGCATGTTGCAACGAGTCACGCACGCCGAGATTATATTTGCAGTTTTTGGTTCAAGACTGAGTATCGGCCGTGTGCTTGGGAGTCGACTGACGACGTCCTTGGTCGAATGTTGTTATTGTTATAGTTTGTTTGAACACGCTGTCTCATGGACAAACAGATAGGTACATGGACACGTTGAGAGCCTTTTTTAGAGTCAAATTTTGTGACCTATACTCCGTTTTTTTTGGGTTGAGAAATTTAACGGTCACAATTTGAAATTATCTCTGGAATTCATTAGTAAAACTGGAAATTATTTATACAAATACACTTAACATTGTTTGTTATAATGTTCTTAAATCAAACATCATCATAATTTGCGCCGATATATTGGGATTACTCAAAAATGTGTAAGGATTTGACAGTTAAATTTCTCAACCCAAAAAAAACGGAGTATAGTAAAACCTTGACTAGGTTTGTTTTGATTTTATTAAAAATCTTTTATAATGATAATTTTGGCGACTTTCGAATATTTACCCCTGTATGCTGTATGTAACTATCAATCAAAACTGCGATTGATTTCGAAAACTTTAGAAAGCCCTGTTTCTGAAACGTTGTCGGGAAAAGCAACCAAGTAAAAATTGAAGGACCTTAGTGAAAAGGGATACGTGTGATAGTCATGGTTTTGTCTATGTAACGTTTAGAGCGTTAGATATGTCTATGGTTTATTCACGGAAACAAGTTAATGGGAAAAACAAAAAATGCAGAGTTCAAACTTAGCTACCTTTATTTTATCAAAAAACTTTTGACAGATTGTAACTTCATCATAATAATATTTTCGTACAATTTTAGGTTTTTAATTATTATTTATTAAAAGGACTTCTACCAATAAATAAAGTTAAATAATGTGTCACTTAAAGGGTCGTGCAAAAATAAAAATAAATCACTTTGAATGAGAAGACTATTTAACACCATTATTATTATGACGAATATAAAATTGTAAACTTGAAACAGCCTAAAGTCTATTTTAGTAGCCAGGTGTGAACTAGTTTTTCGAGATTGTCAAATGTCATAGACTTTTTGTCTTTGTCCTTTGTATGGGATTACGTGACAGAGAGAGCGCTGTATTAACTTGTTTCCGTGAATGAAGTATAGTTTGAAGATAAGTATAGGCTTGATTGCGTGATGTTTATGTTTTTTGGAAAAGTGAAATTTAAGGTATTTGGATTTTTGAACCCGTGTAATAAGTAGTGTATGAGTATTTAATTGAACCTGAAGATCAGTGCTACCAACATGGTACAGTTGGCAAAAAAGTGTACCACAAATTCAAAATGCCAGTATGCCAGGACTACATCTTCAAATTAGCCACCGAATTGGGACGCATTGAAAGACAAAGAGCAATTTCATAACAATTATAGTAGTAATTATTTCATTGTTTAAACAACAAGAAACAGGTGTGCATTTGCGTAGAACAATGCCTTCATTTTTGGTCGAGCTCGTAGTTGGATCTTTGCCTAAGATGTGAGTAATACCGTTCGTCATATGATATATCCGTGCAAGTGTATTAACCTACCGAGGACTCCAAGTGGAAGTATTAATACATGCTCTGTCACACCCTGTTTGATGTCTTACCTGGTCCACTTCAAATGGACAGCTTAATCATTTCGTTTAGTTGTTTACATTTGTTTTCCGTCATCCGCAACAAAACTATAATTGAACAAGGAATAAAGACCACGAGTTTGTTTTTTAGCTCTACATAATAAATATGGCTGATATTTACTACGACTCTACTTTACGTTTTTTAAGTTTCCCGTCTATCCTTTTGTCTACTTGTAGGACAAACGTAAAGAAAAATCGGAAAACGATAATTGTATCGCAAAAAAAACCAGACCTGTGGGCAGTTGGTCAAACTAACCGCGACGGATGTCGATGAAGGGACTACATTTATCCAATTGCAGTCAAAATTGTCCCTCAACTTATAATAGATACTTTCGCAGGTAAATACGTAATCAACCTGTGTAAACAAGTATGACTCCCACTTTTTTTGCTAAGGAACTCTATAAAACTTCAAGATATTTAAATTTAATGCGATTCTCTTTACCACATCTTAGAAATTGATAGCGGATTATAATCATGATAGCAATTACTTTGACTGTTGATGCATGTGCTTGCATATAACGGCGTCAGCGGGTTAACGCCACGGCCACCGCCTTGGATAATAATATGTTATTAACTTGTACCAGCTAATTATAGTTGAAGCTTATAGGGAGCACTCACTTTCAAGCTTAGTAACATATTAGTTGAATATGAGATAATAGTAAATTGAAATGTAAATTTAGTATTTCCATTTAAGTTTGCTACCAAATGCTGCTTTGCTTTACCCGTCGAGTTAAAACATCACGTCTCTATTTCTTTCGTGGATGTTGTAAAGGCGACAAAGAAGGTAAATAAGTTAAGGTAGGTACATTTTAGGCGACAAACTTGCAACCCGTCACTATTGTACCTCTTAAAGTAAACCTAAAAAATATGCTAGAAGTGGGCACTAAACTAGAAACAGTCACGGTTTTGTCAATGTAGCGTTTCTTGTTTTAACTACCGCTGGTATGTATTCATTTATCTAAAGAGAAATCAGGACAGGATTGAAAACTTTTTTCACTTTTTTTTTAACTTCATAGTCATAGAAATGGCACACCCATCCCATTATGCGGCAAATGCGTGGAGCTAATTTCGCTATAGGGCTAAGAAGATGACACTAGCGTACCATGTGCGCGGAAGCAGACTGGCACCGCCATTTTCTTCTTGAAAACATTTTACCAATACATAAAAAGCAGTTACATGAGTACATTAGCAAACCATGAATTAATAACCTCCCTAAAAATATTCTATTTGTGTGGTCTTGTTTTTATTTCGTTGACCTCACTAGCGTTGATAACACACAATCAAGAAAACATTAGTCCCAGCGTACACGGTAAATACCAATTTGTCAGCCGTTGTATTTTTCAGCGGCCGGTAAAATTAGACATTGATTCATGAAGTGTGTAACGGGCGCGAGAATAGACTACATCGGAAATAGGTTGTTGCGTCAATGAGAGCATTTTATTATTTCTAAATAACAGGTTTTTTACGATTCGATGAGTGTTCGGCTCACCTGGTTGTTAGGTCTTAAATCTTGGCTCGCGGTTATAAAGCTATTTAAAACAAACGCTGCACCGTACCAGACTGCGGTGAATTTTAGCGGATCCGCATCGCACGATCGCATTTATTTTCAGTATTTTGCAGGTGCCTGCAGTCTGTTCAGTGTTTTGCATTAACTCTAGACGAAGTTAACAACAACATCATTTTGACACCATTCACCTTCTAATTCTCGTCTAAGCTCTAAATAATATCCCACCGAAACATCTTGGGATACCATGTAACCTTTCAATCCAGATTTTAATTTAAGTTTCATATAAGATTCTAAATTCCGATAATTCCGATACTTTCATGTGCCTTAAAATGTATCAAACACCCAAACATCTATTTAACGCTATTCTTACATTAGTAGCAATAGTTAATATGTTCATGTGTAGCCCGGACTTCAAAATACAAGGAAACTTGAAACTAAACGGAAACTCAGTGGACGTCTGCATCGTAACTACGCGACTACGTTAATCCGTAAAACCAACAAATGACCGTTCAAAAAACAACTGAATCACAAATAAATGCATCAACAACGAATCTTTAAAAGCGGATTCTTTTGAAAAATAAAACATTATTCACAGCACAAAGTAACACTTTACCGATAATCACTGCCTCAGGCATGTCGGTAGTCGTTATTCCCTCGTTGTCGTTCGCGAACTACCAGAAACAGAATCAGGTACAAACACATTTTGCGTAAACTCTTTCTTTGCCAAATTCTTCCCACTAATGAACTGAACAAAATCCGTCACGAGTTCGTGGCCAAATGTCGCAACAGGAGCCCGACAATAGAAGGTCTCGGACGAATGTATTCGGACATTAAACTCTATCGAAAATAGTATCGTGTCCATTCATTACTATTGAGTTCAGTGATTCTTTGTAGACAGGGCTAACATCTTTTACGATCACAGGGAGTGATTGTAATCATATTAAAAAGAAGATATTAACGGGCTAAGTTGACAACACGTTAGATTAGATCATGATTCTACATAATATGGCGTAGTTATTTACATTTCAATGGAATTCCGATGAAAAAAATACCTAAACGTTTAGCGAATCAATCAAAACAAACAATCAATGTGGCGTAATGATAATTACAATTCAATTGAAAACGTAAGAGAGCGATTGATGTACAAATAGTTATGTCGTGAGAAACACGCTGTATACCTTTGCTACCTTTGTGGGAGTCCACAAGGTGTGATTGTGTACCAGTGGCGTTTAGCTGTCCGTCCCAGCTGTGGGCAGAAGCCATCCCTTGCGGTGGCCAGCACGAGTCAAAGCGGTGGTTGGCGCGGACTTTGACAACCCTTATAGCCTGCGATCGGGTTGCTACAAGCTTTGCTGAAGCGGGGTGGATTAGCTAAGCGTTAGTAAGCTAGTTAGAGCACACATATTATATAAAAAAAAAGCAAGGTAAAATAAAGCAGAGGTCCGACCACTTGTGTTTGAAATGTCTAATTAGGTTTTTGTTGTGTAGTTGGTCCATTCAGACTTTCTTGTAAAGTTAGATCTTGCGGCCTTATCATGCAAAGGGTCGTGGGTTTGAATCCCAGGCTCTGAATCTTTCAAAATTTATATGCGAAATCGTAGGTATTTGATTATTTACCACGGTCAATTCGGCGAAGGAAAGCATCGTTGGAAAACCTGCACACAGCGATGGAGTCTTTCAAAATTATGGGTAAACATTATTCATTTATTAGGTAGAGACCTTTAAAAATTTAAGAATAGTTAAAGCAGGTTGTTATGCTATGTAGTGCGCGTCTGTCCGCTGCCGTGGCGCGTAGCTCCAGATGATGGGTCACGGATTGACACGAAACATGTCGAGCTAATGTCGGTATAAAATACGTGAGTAGTTCCGTTGTTTCACTATCAGGTTTTTATATATGTTATTGTTGTCTGGAAACATTAGCATACATAAGTAATACCACGACTTGGTTAGGTGCTGGTGTTTATGTCTATTTTACTTTGATCAACAATCTTACAGGTTTAATTTATACTATGGAAAAGACTCCAATAGAAATCTCTCTCCTGACGCTATGCCTGAGGACCGAAGTCCATAGAGAGAAAGTTGGAAGTTGTATTATATGCAACCGATTTTCGAAACTTTGGCGCGACGTAGGATTGTTTAGTTCAGCTATTCGACGATAGGTGGCGCTAGGACGCTACAATACTATCAAATCATTGTACCGTGCAACACTATGGTAAACTGCATTTTCAACTTACCAGGGCGCCTGCGTCCGTGTTCCTCTTCTTCTAGCAGACGCAGTACCGCCGAGTTGGCCAAGTTGCCAGGCTTATTCGTGGTAGGGTCGCTAAAGTCGATCCTAGAACAAAAACACTATTAGGATCTCATTGTTTAACTTTAATATCGTCTTTATGCGCTAATGACCTATATCCTACCTGTTCTGTGTAAGTATGTAACCAATTCAGTTTCCTCTATCTCAAGAAGAACACAGAAATGGTCGTAACACATCTTACATTTGCAAATAATATCAAAATGTCAGCTTATAGGTAGGTAGATACATTTGGCTTATGTCTCTTTCTACATACTACATTGACCTAAAAAGTTTCTTCCACTGAAAAGTTGTATCAAGAGGGATTAGACTGAAACAACACAACACTCCCGACTAGAATCCAATTGGTTTTACTTCTAGGGTACTTCACATCCATCAAAGTCTTTGACAGTAATATTTTCTTTCCATCCTTTACTTTATCAAATAGTGGCTGCTGTGAAAGATATACTCGTACTTGTAAATATTTACAAGTATAATAAAAATAAACTGTAGGTGTAAATGTCTTAAAATAAAAGTCATAAGTTTTTAATTAACTTGTCATCATCGTGTAATTTTATTGTAATTGTCAAAGCGCCAAGCGTTCGACTGTTCAATTACAAATTGGTAATCTCACCACTTGCGTATGGTGATATACGTGCAATTAATCAACTTAATTAAAAATGACAGCGAGTAATTGAAAGAACTGTAAACAGTTCGTACGGCAATACAATATTAATATAATAACTGATTTTAACGATGGTGATAATAAAATTCGAGTGGATGAATTTTTGAACGACATTGGGATGGTAGAGACTTTTTGCTTTCGAACAATTAGCAAATATCTGCCTCTTTATTATGTTAACGTACATGATATCGATCACTCAGTTAAACGCAAATTTCCTAAAAAAAAACCGCCGTTTTTCCGATATTCCATTATATCTATGCGGAAACTTCGTTGTGGGAACAAGCTGCAAAAAGTTAAAGCGAAACGAAGTGAAAGAGTTGCTGATTGTTTTCCCTTGTCTCAATGAACTCGATTGTTTCTGAAGTTTCTCTATACAAAAGTACTTTTTGCTGCATTTTACATTGCGCTGCTTTAAGTGATCAAAATTCGGTGCATTAAGAAAACCTAATGCAAGAGCAAAACAAATATTGACTTTTACAATCTTTGCAAGACTTTGCTCCAAAGCGTCTAACTTTCTTGTTTTAATGAATCTAGTAACAACAAAACTTGGTTCAGCTCAACACTTTTTTGTTAATTAATTAAGCCTGAAACAAATCGCTTGTTTAGTTAAACGATAGAGACGCTTGAAATATTAAAATTTTCATTAGAAAGAAAATTGCAAAGTTGTACAAAGTTGCAAGAAGTTCCATTGCACTTAGGTATTCAGTAAAAGCTGTTTTTATATAGTCGTAAATTTAATCACAAATTTCCCGCTAAATCATGTATAAATGTCATAGAGTAAGAAAATAAATAAAACACATTTTGTTTCAAGTTAGTACTTGCTCCAATAAAGACGGTCAAAATTTCTTAGAAATTTGTAACAAACTAAGTAGATATCTTAAATCTTACGGAATAGCTACTGATATCACGCGGGAAATTAGTTACGTCGGCTTCGTGAGGAAATGTTTTTTCTTCGAATACTATCTAATTAAATTATGAATGCGTCGAAGCATAAATCATCACTATAATCAGCAGTCATTGCCGACTACCGCGTGAATAAATTACGAGTAACTCGAGTAAGTGTTGTGCTTACTGCTCGACTGTTGTCTTTAAAAGCCGAATAGTGGCGACATTGTTTTGGAAACAATCTACTATTGTTTAAGACGTTACGAGTGTGATTTAATAGGCTGACGTAATTTAACAGAAATGAGTTAATCTTTTATTTCACGTTATTAATTTAGGGTATCTTGAAACAAACGAGAAATTTCCTCTGTATTTTGAGTTGAACGTAAAGATAAGTAATTATGTGAATATTAGAAAGAGCTTTACCGTTTTTTGTATTATCCTCATTCTGAGAAATCGTAATTTTAGGATCTGGTCTAACGATTTTATTAGGGTGTTTTGGATTGTATCACGTTTTTTATTTTTCCTAGATAAAGAGTTACCGATCAGCCAAAAACATTAAAAATGTTTAAAGTAGTGATAGGTTGTTAGTGTGTGACCTAAATCATACGTTAACCTGTTTCTTTAGTTGTCTCTTATGATGTAGTTACCTACTAAAAAAATATAATGTTAGTGACCTTACCACAAGCTGTCCAGTCTGGGTAACCATTTGTACCTTATGCAAGCAACTGCCTTATAAAGAAATCAAGTATACGCTCACCTCACTGCCTTTAAGGTAACGTGATCGACCGTCAATGCCAGGATAAATATACTTAGAGCGTTTGTAAAAACAAAGTCTCGTTATATCTGTCAGTAAATGAGAAGAATTCAAGATAAACTGGTGTAAAGTATGTTCTAAATAAAACCCAGAGTTATTATGGTTTTAACATCATCTATAGGTGTCTTCGTAAAAACGCGGAGACCTGATACCTGTTCAGTTTAATTAAAATTAAAATCTTTTTACGTGTGTGGTGTTGGGTTTAGAATAACACCTCCATTTTTTCCCATGGATATCGGATGACTGTGTAGCGTTTCGTGTGCTCTGCCTACTCTGTTTGGGAATACAGGATTGATTTATGTAGGTATGCACCTATGTATCGTTACCATGATAATTACGAAGATAAAGGTTTATTTAGTTTTTAACTCTAACGCAAAAATAGGGTGGTTGTCTGACGTCAATCTACGTTTGTATCTTTTGTCATCTTAACTCTCAAACAAATGGACCAATTTCATTTAATTTTACTCAAAAGCCAGTTTCTTAACGGTGGTTCGTAAGCTAGTGTAAACAATATTTTTATCAGTAGCGTTTAAGATATTTTAGTTTTAAATTAAAAGGTGAACGACTAGGTGTATCGATTAAAGACAAAAATTTGGGTCATCAAATGAACAACCATAAATCGATCAACGAGTAAAAATTAGTTAAACACATTTACCTACACAGTGTAACATTTATTTATCTACATACATGCATTTGCACTATACCTAATCATGAAAGTAAATATTCCCAAGACATTAACGTGTGATGTTTTTTTCTCTAGGTACCTACAATAAATACAATGCAACCTACACACTTAATACAAACAAACAGTATGAAAACTTAAACGCACTTGAAACAACATCAAGTCGCAACGTTATTTTTCTAAGTTCTTAACTGTTCAGGTATAAGAACAAAAACGATGTTGTGAGCTCGTCTCTTGCATTAATATGAAAACATTTATAACTACAAATATTAAAGTCCTTTGATATAGTGAAATGCTCACCCATTTGTTTCGATGATCGTGGCCATGTTGTCAGCGACCTAATCAGCAATTAATTAAAGTCGTTAGATGTTCCACCGAAATATTTATAGGTACAATGCCGGATGATTTACCCCAATGACTCTACTGACTTTATGCCAAAGAGTGATTCACAATTTCCGATATAGAGACAATCACGTGGGGTTGATAAAACAGATGAAATACGATTTAAACAGGTTTACTACCGAGATAGAAGTACAATTTTGTTTTGTAATTTTAATTTAAAGTTTTTGTTTTTCCGATCGTCTTTTTTCACGGATGCGTTTAGCGCAGGTAAGTACGCCGGTCGGCTCGCCGCGATCGCGACTGACTCGTGCGCACCGCCTTCCTATTTTGCTTATCTGATTTTTTTTCTTGTCTTTCCACGGCAGAAAAGACCGTTGATCAACTAGCTTGTGGAAGATGTATTACTTGCACGAATGCCCGTTGCACCGGTTTACTTTTGAGCTAATAGTGGCAACGGAGAAGTGTGCGTTAGATCTATGCGTGGTACTTATTTTTATTCATATTTTATTGTATTTTTTCTTATAGGCAATGCTCGTATTTAGGTACGAGTACATACTTATTTAGCCAGCCTATTTGTTTTCAGGTTAAGAAAACAATTCTACTACAAACGGAATATTAAACTCCATTTATAAATTCTAAAAATAAAAAGCTCTACTAAATATTGAACTAACAAGCGAAAGTGCGACAAGCAAAAGACACTTTAGATGACAGAAATATCTTAAAATTTTATGCCTTCAGCCTTTAAAATTTCTCACTTAGTAAAGCGATCAGCTTAAAAAAAAACAGAGGTGTTATTTTAACCTACCATCACACAGGAAAACAGCAACAACGCGACGCTTTTTAAATGCAACAAATGCTTGTTTGCGTAAAAAGTTAAGGGTTTGCATGGCCAATAATTGTAGTAGGGACACTCCCCAGCTACCAACTCGTTCAAAATTACCATAAGATTAGGCTAAGTCATGAATTTTTAAATTTGATGTCCACAAGAGAGACTTCTCCCACAGAAGAGGGGAAGCCTCTCTTGTGGACATAAAATTCATGACTTAAAAAGAAGGATTCAGTGATTGAGTTAGCATTTGTGAAGAATCGCATGTACAGGAGAGACGTCCCTTACAGGACAGAGCTCCCTTACAGGGCAGAAGAACTCTCTCCTCATTCAATTCATGACAAATTATGATTTAGAAAGAATTATGTTGATATAGAGAGAGTTTCCTGTATGGTGTCGGGACTGTCGGGATAGAATAACACTTCTCCATTTCTTTCGTGGATGTCTTAAGAGGCGGATAAGGATATAGATTCAGGTATGTTCTAGGCGACAGGCTAGCAACTTGTCACTGTTATACCTACCAACTCTAAACCTAAAAGAAAAATGCTAGACGTGGCCCCGTGCAATAGATAGTCATGGTTTAGCGTTTCGTCTGCCTACCCCATTAGGGAATACAATGTATGTATGAAGTATGTCAGAATAGAAGCGAATGGCGCTCTATTGTCTCTGCCTCCCGCAGGGAATAAGGTGTGACGGTTATGTATGTATGTATGTACTGATTGAGTTAGCATTTGTGAGGCATGTATTTCGGCGCCACCGATGGCACGTGCGTACCGGTATGCGGCCGGTGAGTGCAGCTAAATTTCAACCGCGTAAATGTCAGTGGCCCGGTGGCATAGACTTATATCGAAATAGATACCGCGAGTTCTTGCATTTGCATGAAACCAAGCGTACCACTTTTTCTCTACCTACTGTAACATGAGAGCTTTAGTGATAGGAATT
Source organism: Adoxophyes honmai (assembly GCA_005406045.1). Lineage (NCBI taxonomy): Eukaryota > Metazoa > Arthropoda > Insecta > Lepidoptera > Tortricidae > Adoxophyes > Adoxophyes honmai. The sequence continues at coordinate 78,913 of BHDV01003122.1, read as the reverse complement.
GACAAGCCGAGCGAAACCGAATCAATGGTGACGCCGACTTATTCAAGTTGTCCTGTCTCTAGGAAGTTAAACTCAGTAGTAAATACAAGACTAAATGAAATCGCGTCAAAGGATGAGCATTGCTCTCCCTTTTGGCTCTATTTTGGCACGCGAAGTACATACATTTGAGTCATCTATTTCGATATAAGTCTGTGCCAGGTGGAGTGGAATCCGCAATTGATCGGTCGGTCAACGGCATTCAAAATCAGCCCAACCCTGTTTATCTTCGGACTGCTTCAGTGGGATTTTGTACAGCGGGTGTTGTTTTAGCTTAAGGCCGGCCACATACATTCGGAATTTTTCCGTTCGGAATCTCGGATCGGATTGTCCGAACGCAGTCAATCCATACAAAATCAATGGACCGCCGCATACATTCGGAAAAATTCCGTTCGGAATTCCGAACGCAAAGCTTCCGAATGTCCATAGATTTTGTATGGATTGACTGCGTTCGATTTTCCGGTTCGGGATTCCGAACGGAAAAACTCCGAATGTATGTGGCCGGCCTAACACGAAATAATTGAAAAGTTTGTGCTCTATAATGGTTATGAAGACTGTAGAAATTAAAGTTGCATCTTAGGAAAGTTACGTAGGTACATACGCGTGTATTTACAAATAGGGTTGGTGCGCATACAAAACGTTAGTTACGAAACTCTACATAGTCAAAACCATGACTACTTCACGTTTCGCAGCCTCTTCTAGCATATTTTTAGGTTTCAAGTCAATAGGTACAATAATGAGAGCATGCTAGTCTGTCGTCTAAAATTTACCTAAATTTATATATTTAGTCAATTTTGGAAGAAATGGAGAAGTGCCATCCTTTAAAGTAAGTAGACGATCACCTGTTGCTGTGAAATATGCGATGTTTCACAATCTACACTAATATTATAAAGAGGAAAGATTTGTTTGTTAGTTTGTATTTTTGTATGTTTGTAGTGAATAGACTCAAAAAGTACTGGGCCGAAATAAAAAAAAAGCACTATTAGAATGACATAGGCTACGTTTCATTTTGAAAAAAAATAGAGTTCCTTGGTAATCGTCAATAATGTAACCAAGGATGTAAAAAATCAGCTCAATTTCCAAAAAATAAATAATTGACTACCCCGTGCGAAGCCGGGACGGGCTGCTAGTATTGGATATCACAAAAGTGCTAATTTTTATCAGAAACTGAAACTGCCATACACTGAGTCCTTCACCAAATGCGTCGCCACAGGTGTTCCGAACTACTTCAGTCAACGAACATCGTTTATACACTAGACTGTCCACCGACCGCCGTCACCTAAGTCGGCCTGTGACAGCTGTTGCTTTACCGATTAGTTTACTTACGAGTACTTACCTATACAAAACGTCGATGAAACAAAATGCAGGTATTTGACTAGTGCCAAGTTGTAGATTTGTCTTATGTTCTTTAAGGCATCACATTTTTGAACATTGGGATCCTGTTTTCGGTTTTCAAGTCACTGTAATTTACTTAAAGAATCGTAATTACTTTTATTTTTGTTTTTGGCAACAATACTCGTGGCTTGTTTAATATTGAATAAAAGATATTGGGTGCTCTCAATTTATAGTCTGAAATTTATTTACACGTCAGCTGCCGTCTTTCACTCAGGGTTTGTTTACAATTCTTTTTCATCAAAGAAACGGTCTGTTTAAATTTTAAAACACTACTCGGACATTTTCAATTCATTCACAAAGTGTCTACTAGGCACAAACGTACCTTACTATTGTAAATCATTATTGTAAATTATTACTCTACTCGACTCGACTTAATCTACTCGAGTTTCGTGAGGTGTCGAGTTTAGAACGCCTTTCCATTTCTTCCGTGGAGGTAGTAAGAGATGACTAAGGAAATAGATGAAGGTTTAGGCGACTTGCTAGCAACCTGACACTATTATACTTGCCAACTTACAATCTAAAAAAAAAACTTGAAGTGGTCGCAAAATGTGAAATAGTCACAGTTTTGACTATGTAGCATTTCGTGTCCTCGGCCTACCCCATTTAGGAATACAGACGTGATGTTATCTACCTAGAGGCATGTATTGATAGGGGAGGTCCACTCCGGAGTTTAGGGTTGGCCCCGCCGGCGAGACGCGAAAGGTCTGTGGCAAAGAGGCAACGATAGAAAGAGACCAATAATTTTACGCCTAAACATGTTCAGGTGTGAACCTGTGACATTGTGAAGTTTTTTTTTACGTACATAATAATATATAATTACGAGTATTTGTTCGTTTTATTACATTGTAAGTACGTTTGTGAATTTCTCGGTCTGGCTAGATGCCCACCTGGGGCATTGCCAGTAATGGAATAGGCATACTTAAATTCCAAACCCATGTACTGGAGTCTGGTTATTTAGACATTTATTAATATAATAAGCAGGAATCATACTTTTTCATCAATTTTCTTGTGTATGACTCTTTATTGCACATAAAATAGTTACCTACATAAAACAAGTAACAGGATAACAGCCGTGTGTCATTTCACGTCATAGCACTGAGAATGCTAGATAAAGTAGGAGGTACGATCGCTGGTAATAAAATAAGATAGCAAAACTAATTTAATTTAATAAACCGGTTAAGTAATACAGCTTAAAAAACAATACATTTATACTGACTCAAAATGTACGCGCAGTTGCAGACAAAAGTAACCCGTCAAGTAATATTTCGATACTTACCTTTTCCCTGCAACTGACCGTACTACGAAAATTCCATAATAATATTATGGTTGTTCTTTCACATAAGAATTCGCGGTAAATTTGTAATCCAATTCCGTAATAACCGAAATACCGCTCTGAATTCCGAACCATTTGGAACCACTTTTCTAAAGTGGTAGAATAAGTTTCAGTAGCATTCAGTCGCGCTTCTTTTTTTGGAGATTTTACCTAATATTTCGACGCTTTGCCTATGATATTAAATGCTTTAAAATTTTCCTGTGAAGCTTAGTTACACACATTTCATAATATATATACTTTTTGGTTAAATTTGCATATTAAGTATGGAAAAGGCGCTAGAAAATTAGATGAGGTCGTTATCAGAGTACGTATTAGAGTAAATTAATAAACAACCCATAAGAATTAGTTGAAAACAAAAACTATTTGTTACATTTGTTCCTCTCAAAAATAACACTTTTTTGCCCAATTTTAAGTCCATTGCTAGCCTGCCCTTAGAAGCATACTTTTACCTATTTCCTAAGTCGCCTCTTACGATATCCGGAGAAGAAAATGGAGAGGTGTTATTCTACGAGTGTACCCGACACCACACATAAGTATGCTAACTAATTAACAATTGATTTTACAGCACCCTGTAGTTACTAAAAAGTAGTATTTTTATCGAAAGGTCAAAACGGAGTTATTATTGAATACACAAAGTTTACTATTGTTTCACCTGAAAATAAATGTCTCCTTTCATTGAGAATTTGAGATTACTGTTTAATTGGTTATTTAAATATCTCCGAAAATTATTTTTTTAATATCTAGTGATTGAAAATAATAGCGAATAATGTATAATGCTGGTTTTATTTTCCATTCATTGACTAAATGCTCTCGTAATAGTCATGGTTTTGTCTATGTAACGATTCGTGTGCTCTGCCAACCCCATTAAAAAAACAGGCTGTGATGTTTGTTTCAAATAACTAGATGCTCAATTCTATTGTTCTACTGGGAAAATATGCCGTACCTACCGTAGGTAGTATTGTCAAATCAATTGAATCCTGTCCCACCATAGAACCTGATTCCACTAAACATCATAATGATGAAACATCATATGGCACGGCGAAATATTTTTTTTTACGTTAAAAAATTGTGACAACTGTGGTGGGTCAGGAATCCATTAATTCAACTGTTTCTTACGTATCTAAATAATAATATCAGATGACGATTTTCTGAGAAAGTCCTCGTTTTGTCTGACCGAGTTATTTTATTGTTACTTTATCTTTATTACGCACGTACAAAATTCGCGAGTAAACGTGCTTTTATAAATGGGCGAAAGCAAAAGTTTTTATCGGCGCAAACAAACAAGGCTTGGGTGGCATTTTAAGTGTTATTTTTGTTTCTTTAAAAAGTGTATTTTTTTTTAAGTTTATAAATGGAATACTTACATTCATTTATTTGCACGGAGCTCTACTAGGACAACAAAACTGGGCTGGTAATATTTTACTATAGGCTGCCCAATTCTTTCGCGCTCTACATTCCAAGCGGCTACTGTTTAGGTAATGCCATTTTGAAAATGTAAAGCGAGAAAGGATGTACCTATTACTCAGTTTACTCTACATCTAATTAACGCTTTGTATCACGTGCTTTGAGTTGATTCATATTGTAAGCATCACGACCAGAATCACGTCAGGTGGATAGCAAAGATGTAATCTAAAATGAATCACACTGTGTAGCTAAAAACTTATTCACCCTACAGCTAGGTTGAGCCATTTAGCAAATTAGGGAACACCGATACATTAACTGCTTTCGATACAGTTACAGATGTAATACAAATTTAAGTGGATATAAAGTACCCTCTGTATCTGCATGACGCACGTAATGCGTTTGTTGGCTCTGCTTACATTTATGATACATTTAGTGCGTTTATTTTCTTTATCAAGAGCATGGCCGCGGGTAAACATTTAGCTTTCCGCTATGTTGAAGCTTTTGGCGCCACCTGCCGTGAATGTCTGGCGCCTGTTATCTTTGGAAGAACTACAGGTAACGACGCGTGCGCTGCTTTTCTATCCCAGGCGCAGAATTTTGTAGAACTATTATTTAGTAAAGTACTGTCTACTTCGCACTCATGCGATTAATTTGCTTCTGTTAATGTAATTTGTTCTTTTGTAGTGTCGGGTTAAGAATATCACCGCTATATTTCATCCGTGGATGTCGTAAGAAGCGATTAAATAAATATGTTTAGGTACGCAACCTGACACTATTGTACGTCTTCTATCTTTTATATCTAGAATTATGTTAGAAGTTGCTAGGAAACGGAAATTATCCATGATATCGTTTTTGTCACGTTTCGTGTGCTCTGCTATACCCCATTTGGGAATGTAGGCGGGATTGTATGTTGTTATAGTGTTTTCTGTAGGTACTTTATTTATTTATTGGCTTGGTAAAATACTTTTGTATCTGCGGGCTTGGTAACGATCACCCAAGCTTATGGTATGTATTTTTGCGTATTAAATGCCTTCATCGTGACTTAAACTCTCTTCTCACAGAGTTTCATCAAAATCGGTTTAGCGGTTGAAGCATCAAAAGTTCACAAATAGATAGAACGAATTAGTTAAGTATTTAAAACATTAGTAAGTATATTTTTATTTAGCACGACTGCGGGAAAAATACGAAATTAATTTCGAATTTAAGTTACAGTCAAACATCACAAAAGTTACACAGTCACTTTTAATATTACCTATTTTTTTTACTAAAAAGTACAAAAAGAAATCTGAACTTATGTAACTGTAACTCAAAGAAAAAATCGTGCGAATTGTAAGTAAGAAATGGTAAGCTGGTGAGAGTTAAACAGGCTTAAACCATTAACAAGGAGTTGCGTGCCGTGCGGTCCCCGAAGAGCTATCACGGTTTGCTGGTTGACTCGTTTCGCAGATTACTTTCCCTAAGAAATACAGTATCCTTGTACTGTGTACTCCTTTTTACGAAGAGGCTTAGGGTCTAGATAGGTATTTAGATTTGTAAAAGTATGGATCTATCGCGCGTATCTCAATAGAATTTTTTATTTCGTTTTCAAGGAACAAAATTGTACTTTTTGAAAACAATAACTACCTACGGTTTCAAGTGTATTTTTTTCTTGGTAGTAGGTTTGAGTCATTAAGAAATTTGTAAACAGCCAAAACTGATACATACCAGTCATAAAAGCCTGATATATCCCTATTTCCCTAATTCTGTCTCACTGTTACTTCGTCATACTTCCTCTATTGAAATTATATTCCGATGGAATTTGGCATGGAGATACAGCGCATGTATTTTCTAAATGCCACTCGCCAATCTTTGGCAAAATCGTCGGAATTTAAATTTACACTAATATTGTTATAGATTCGTACATATGATTAACAAAAATATCCATATTATTTTTGAATTCATGTGCTCTGCCTGCCCCTCTTGGGAATACAGGCGTGAGAATATGTATGTATGTATGTATGGCATATTATCAAATATGTTATTGATATACGATACATTTTTATCTACATCTTTTACTACATGTTCAGATGCGATTATGCAAATGGCTTACATTAAGAAACCCGTATCCTATCATAGCACTATAATACAATTAAAAAATCAATAACGATACTATTATTGTATTTTTTTTTCATACTCTAACGAACGAACTAATAAGAATTTTTTTAACCCAGTACCTACGCAAGCCTATTTTTTGGGTTAATTTCTAAGACTACCTACTCTCGTGTATACCTTTACTGCAGTACTTAATATTAGTGTAGAGCTGTAGGGCTTTCGAGGACAGAGCAAAAGAAACGCAATCGAACTCACCCGACGGTTCCATTGTCGAGGTTCTGCAGGTGCTTGTTGAGGGTGTCCTGGATGTTCCTCTGGGAGTACAGCCCGATGGGCGAGTTGAACTGCTTGTGCACTATCTTCGGGCCGGTGGCCATCTTGAGGTCGTTCGTTCAGCGCTGGAAGTGGGAAATAGCATGATCAGGTACTAGCTTTTGCCCGCAGCTTCGCTCGCGTTAAGAAGTATTTTAAGGAATTGGGGGGATGCGAAGAATCAGAAAATAGCCTATATCACTCTCCATCCTTTTAACTATCTCCACCCAAAAAATCACGTCAATCTGTCGCCCCGTTTAGCCGTGAAAGACGGACAAACAAACAAACAAACACACTTTCCCATTTGTGATATTAGTATGGATATACATTTAATATTACGTAGGTATATCTATTTCCTTTTTCTTTGTACAATAAAGGGAACACCTGAGGTGGATGTGGCACACACCAGAGTTATAACTTATACCTAACTGTAGTTGAATGTTACAGGTTGCACGTGTTACAGTTACAGGATTAATGTTACAGTTAGTTAGGTATTTATTTGTATCTTTTTTCTTTGTCGTTGTATTTGTTGTTATCTAGTAAAACCTAAAACTTAAAACATAAAAAATATGATAGATGTGGCTATGAAGCGTGAAGTAGGTAGTAATGGTTTTGACTACGTTACATTTCGGGTGCTTTACCTACCCCATTTGGGAATACAAGCGTGGTATATGTATCAGGTTTATATCAGTTAAAATCACTGTGCTTACACGCTGCACGTAAAATTATCCCAATTACGGATTGTGGTCATAAACGCAAATGTCACAACTCTGCTCACAAAAGAGAACGAGTAATTCAATTTTGAAATATATTTGAGTTATTCTATTCGTATGTTACTAATTGAACCTATTGAGAACGATATTTCTATGGTTGTTGTCCATATTATTATCATGGCACTGTACTTTCAATATGCAAAAAGAAATGCTATTTGTAATTTAAACGACAATAAGCATAATAAATCAAAAAGCATAATAATTATGTGTCATAAACTTGCTTTGTAGCGTATAATATCGAATGCGATGTGGGAAAATGTTTCTTGTAAGGCCAAGTACACTGTGATTTCTTGTGATGCAGTAATTTATCGTTTACTAGATGTCACAAAAATAGGTGTATTTACATGAATGCAACACCTAGGTACGTTAAGTTTCTGTGTCAATATTATCTTATTACCTAAAACGAAAAAAAAACCACACAGATCATGCCTTCCCAGCCCTACGACTTAGTTAAAACAAAATACCTCCAAGAACCCACATCTAAATTGAGATTCAAAACAAATGAAGTGTTAAAAACACCTTCAGTTATTGTTAGCTCGTATTCCTGTAGGAACATATTTCTTTTGTAACGTAAAGGTGAAACAGCAGTGCTTAAAATGAGGTGTTCAATTTTTATCCTCCTCATGAGATAATTTTATTACCCTCGTAAGATTCACGCCGCGGGCGGCAGGCTCCGTCTTATTGCGTTTTTATTACTCTGCCATCGCACCGCCGTCGACTATCATATTTTTCCCAAATTATGTGCAAAAGACACGGCAGCTTTGAGCAAATAACCAAATAAGTTTTCGATATTAGCGTCTCACGGAGCAATATTAAGGATAAATAGCAACCATATTGTAGACACGAGTTGTTTCTGCGAATGCCCGTGTAAATCAAACGTTACGAACAACGAGTACGTTCAACTATAACTCGGAATAAGAATTTCCAAGCTTAGGTGTTCGACGTATTAATTTAAAAAAGATTTGAGCAACTGCCTTAGCTAGACTCGAAGATAAGGTAATGAAATAATGCTTGTTCAGCGGGCCGTAAATAAAATAATCTCCAACATGAGAATTTTCTCACGACATTCCACTCAAGAAACGTAAACAGGATTTCAGTCGGTTCCGAAACTAGCGAGGCGCATTTATTTCGCTGAAGTTATGGACAAGTGTCAACATTATGGTCAAATATATTATTTACGGATGGATTGCCTATTTAGGTATGTATTTATGTTAGGCTCTACAATTGAAATAAGTACTATTTCATATCAACATTTAATTTATTCGATCTAATTTCTTGTCAGTATAATTTAAAAGTAGCATAGTGCGAGACATGTCTTAGATTTAACGACCAGTCTGCGACGAAAGTTATTAGTAATCTGCGGATGTCAAGGCTGTTTTGAGATTATAGTGTATGCTAAAACTCGCATAGTAAACCCACGTGTTGGCAAACTTGTCCATGCCTCTGTACAAAATAGCTACTTTTATCAACTACATTTTATCTCACCGTTACTTTTGTTATTTTGTTATTTTGCTATATTTTTAATTTTTTTGCATGAAGATTTCAATAGTTTTAATAGCACTAATCAAAACCTAAGTAGTTTTCCATTTCAGTTCGAAATGGTGACACAGACAATAAAATATCACGCTCATTTTAATTACCTCGACGCTTCGGTCGACGTAACAGGGCCGAATCGTCGACGCAATTAAAAACATAACAAAACGAGATTAAGTCCCGCGTTTCTATAAATATGAGGAAGAATTACGAAAGTTTAAAACACTACAAAGAAAATATCAGCTTTGCCATTGTTTCAAATTTATCACATGTAACCATGGTAAGTAAATTCAGATGTCAGCAAAAATTGTTAGTTATCTAGTCGTATATTACACCGTCGACACTTCGAGCCCATTCACATTAAAGAGAACGACTTCGCGTGACCGCGGTGTAAATAGTTTGACTGATTTATTTGTGTATTTTGTGCGCGACACGAGCTATTGCAAAATGTGCGGAAGCTCTCCAACTCTATTTACCATCGGCTGTTTAAAGAACAGGTGAGTGTTGACAATAACAGACACCAAATTAACAGATGTGCCCGTTCCACGGTAAAATGTGATTACGGACCAACGAATTTAGTAGCGAAATCGTATTACTCTCATTCGAAAACTTGAGATTTCTGATAAAACAAAAACAACCGACCAACATTTTCCCACGAAACTTTGTCACTTAACTATAGGTACTAAAACGTTAATGGTCAACACGACTGTTATTAAGACCGTTTCAGAAGGAATTAACCTTTGTACAACACTTAAATAAGTTCGTTGAACGTTTATTTGGCTTCGATACCTACATTGTAATTACTAATTAGTGTATTATTTTTACTGTCCTGCAAAAAGTTTGGCGCGTTTTTACAACAGAATGTTGAAACGTGGGTGTACGAAAAACAGTCTGCTATAATGCTCTTCGGAAGATACGATACGAGTATAATAAGTAGACGACGAGAGATTGTCTATTTTCGTTCTGGACTCCTTGCTCGCATACGAGAAATATTTGCCAACCATGTAGGATGGTAAATTGGCTGCTTTTGTTTAAGACACTAACACTTCAAATTGTTTTATCCTCTAAGATCCATTTTTATTTTATATACAAATACTCTCGAAATAAGACGTGAAAGTAAACAAGTATTATCCTTGGATCAGGGCAGACGGAACACAAATTTTACTAATAGTTGTAAGGTCAGTGAAGTCGTTTTCTAGAGGAGCAAGGTTAACAATAGCGTCATCAAGGTTGAAAATAATTCCGGCGTGTAATTCGGAACAGTTATACGCTGCACAGAAATAGCATGTTGGCTATTTATACAGAGTGTTCATGACATGCTGTCTCACGATTAATATTATGATATCGGTGGCAGGTATATGATAGCCTGGGTGTGAAAGCCGTAGCGTTATCGCAAGTTAAGAAGCTGAAACCCCGTGTGTTGGTACCTGAACAAGGCCGCGGCTGTTTGATGCGGATGCTAGACGCTGGCGCAGCATTTGTTATGCGCGAAACGACTTATTTCAGGCTCGTGAAGTCACGCACATTATTTTTGTAACTGAACACCTCGTTCGTGAAATTAGTCATAGATGTCGAGGTCGCCAGGTGATTAGCGGGTGTGAGAAGTGGGTAAACGAAGCTTTTATTAGTGCTATGGTTTAATGAAGCGATGTTTAGCGGTGTACCTTGTGCGGCGGTCAGGTTCGTGCGAGCGGCTTGGGCGCCGGTCTCTAACTGAAGCGGGAGTCGTCGCCCACGCCGGCCGCGCTTATAGACGCACCTGCAACGTTTCACCAAATAGCCGAATATTTTGGAAAAAAACTGGAGTTATAGATAAGATTGTTCAACTAGACCACCAGGAAATTTTGAATTAACTCATAAAACCTGAATGTCAACTGAAGTTGCTACCTTAATGTTGTCTGAAGTATCTTTCGATTGATTTCATTTCGAGGTAAAAACTCATGTTTAACTTACCAATGCTCTAAAGTTTATGTTCAGTCGTTGCGCATATGTTTTATTCATATTAAATGTTAACACAGCTGCTTAGGGAATCTCGAGTCTATTTTTCTATTCCAATATTTCCTTGCTCTATTTCGTATCAAAATATTTTGCAGATGAAAATTTACCTTACCGTCTTCGGCTTATAGAGGCATGATTTATTTGCTCACTTACCTAAGATATCACAGATCACAAATGATTTGCGGCAGTATTTAAAGATAATTTTAGTAAGATTAACGTGCCCGGCAAGTCTGTGTTGGACACGGCAACCAAACCGCGAATGAGCCACCGGTATCCAGTCACTATCGCTGGATTTGATTAAGTTTACGCAAACAGAGTATTTTTAGTTCGCCGACAACAAAGATAAATACTGGACGTCTATAGAGAGTTCTTTTTCTGTTCGTTCAATGACTCTTAAATTCATAATTACCTGTCGCATCTTATTTGGTTTCACTGAGATATCTTTGTACTCGCTTAAAGGATAAATTCAACCTATAATTTTATTACAACTATACATAGATGAAGTTTTATTTAATAAGCTAGAATATTTTTGACTAGGCATAACTCTCTGTCGATTCTACTATATGTATTTTCCAACGTCAAAAATTAAGAAATACCATGTCAGAGAAATAGGGATTCTCTAGAAGTAGGTACCCCAAACTATGGAAGGGTTTTTTGATAGTCACAATGCGATTCGTAAGTGAACAGACAACTCAAGTAGGTCTATTTGGGTATAGTACATATTTTAAATGCGTTAATTTTTTTAATTTACATACGATCAATATAAATACATACCTATTATAAATTTAATATACTTACTTGCTTACTTACTAGATGAGTTGACCCGAAGTGTATTTCGTCCTACATTACCACACTCCGCCATGCTTTGTGATCCGCCAGCTCTTTTCAGTCTCACAATTTTTAGAAGTCTTTATTAAAAATTTAGGCCGAGACGAGTTTTTTTAAGGTTTTAAGTTAAATAAAAGGGTATAATAGTGACAGATACTAGCCAGACGCCTAAAACATCCTATTTCCCTTAGGCGCCATGCCACGGAAGAAATGGAGATATGATATTATAAACCCTATACAACACGGGTAACTATACGATAGGTGTCACTACTATATCTTCTTTTATCTATCTTTAAACCTAAAACTTATTCTAAACTGCCTAGAAATCTAGAAAAAGTCATGGTTTTGTCTATGCAACGTTTCGGGTGCTCTGCCTACCTTTAATTCTGGCCTGATGTATGTATGTATGTTCTATAGTGTGGAGTTGCCCGTACGTCAGGGTTGTCACGCTGACGTATGCACCGCTGCTGCTAGATTAATCACGTCAGGCCGTGAAACGCATTCCCTACCCACCTGTTGCAACTGATGCATCTGTATTTACTATGAACTATGAGTCTATCATGGCTTAATGATATGCTAGTTAAATTTTTTTAGGCATCTAACGAACCTATGGCGAATTTTTTCTTGTCTCATGTAATGAGCAAAACAATGCGCGTGTGACATATTTGATGTTGCAAGCGTTTCTAGGCGCGTATAGTGGCCGGGGTAAGCTTTTGCATCGCTTTCATCTAGAAAAAGCGATGGGTGAACTTAGGTACTCGGTTCCACCACTTATCATCTGGCCAAGTTTATTGCCGACCACTATAACGTCGATTACTAACGCTTGCAATTTCAAAGGTATCATTCGCGTATTGCCGATATTGCACAAACCTTTCTGCACCTATTGTGACAATATTGAAGCTGCACCCGTGTGGCGTCGGGTCTAGACCTTATTCTAGAGTAACACCTCTCCATTTCTTCCGTAGATGTCGTAAGAGGCGACTAAGGAAATCGGTTTAGGTATGCTTTAGGCGACAGGCTAGCAACCTGTCACTATTATACCTCTTCCATCTATTTTCAAACCTAATATTACTTACTATACCTATAATTATGGTTTAGCCTATTTCATTATTCGTATCTGCCTACCTCATTTGGGAACACAGGCGTGATTATATGTATGTGTGTACGTAAGTATGTAAAATTATGGGAATACTAAACCAAATTCAGCTATTCGCAAAAGTCGTAAACAGAACTGTGAATCTATTATATTCTGATTATTCCCCTTTATATCGCAAGGAGGCTGCCGGTGACAGATTGACAACTACGGCAAGACGCAAGCGGCCAGGGTTTGGGCTAGACTTGCTTCTTACTAATTCTGCCCTACAATGCATAACTGCAATAAGTAATTAATTCTGTATACCAGCCAGATCGGCGATGTACTAAATAGAGGCCAAATTAGGAGTATCCGAAACCGTTGAGCGTGTATGACGAGAGTGATGAATGTGAGTGAAGCGAGAGAAGTATGTCAGAATAGGAGCAAATGGCGCACTGTTGTCTCTGCTTACCCCTCAGGGAATAAGGCGTGACAGTTATGTATGTAATGTTCTGAAATCACGTAATTTTTTTACTTAAAAGGCCGACTGTGAGGTATCGATCGATCGGGACTGTTTCAATTGTTTGCAAATTGAAACTATCAGCATTATCATTGGCTTTTTACATATATAGTAGATGGTTTAGGCAGCTTCCGTAGCATTTCAGCACTTACCCTCATGGCTAGTAAGGCCGATAGGAGAGCGACAGCTGAAACCGAAAAGTTGGCAACAATAACCAGTCGTGCTCAGCGAATATGTTTTATGAAACTGTAGTATTAATATTCCGATAACTGCCGATGATTACCGAGCGGCATAAACAAAATACATATGTACATACATACATATTCTCACGCCTGTATTCCCAAGAGAGGTAGGCAGAGCACATGAATTCAAAAATCCAGTGCCACGTCTAGCAATTATAGGGTAATCAAATGGATAAACCATAAACAAAATGATTCACTGTAACCATAAACATTGACAACGTGCATTATACTCGTAGCCATGGGCTTTGCTAAATGCTACTATACAAGTCGCAGCGTGTTTAAATTAAGATTATTTAGAGAAATATGATTCAAAGCGCGGCAAAATATAAAAAATCTGCGTCCCCTCACTACCCACTGGGAAATCGTTTTGGTTGTCTTGGTCTTTACCTACTTGCGGAGTGATTACACTGGAAATCCACATTCATACTCATACTCATACTCTTTATTTGGTAATAAAATTATTATTACATGTCATTTTACACAATACATTATGAAATCAAATTAATAAAATTGTTTTGAATAAAAAAAAGATAAGAAAATAATAAGAATAAAATAAAAGTAATAATTCTACGCTTTTAAAACGCTTTCTAATTCAAAAACACCTCAGCAATATGAACAGTGTTTAAATACTAGGTGTAGAGAATTTTATTATTTTTAACTTTGAGAGGGCGCACACATTTTTTACGAACGTAATAATAAGATCAGGTGGGGGAAGAGAAATTCAGGGGCAGGGCAGGGGTAAGAGGCACCACAGACCATAACTCGTCGAGTTATGAGTGATTATGGTCTGTAGAGCCCTCTTATCCCTGCGTTTCTCTTCCCCCACCTGACCTTAGTGGTTTTGGACCAATGTTTAAAAAATCGTGAAATGTAAATTAACTCATATTTAGCCATAAAAAAAATATGGTTAGACTAAACATATTCTGTAAATTTACAATAAAATTGTTTCATTTGTAATTACATTAAAATCAATGAGAAAAAAAATAAAGTAATGGTTCAACTTTCAAATTATGTAAAATGATATTTGAATAATAAAAACCAATAATTTGATTCATGTTAATCCGTTAATCCTCAGTAGACTATATTGTCTATCAGATAATAACAAGTTTATATCGTTTATGGTAAATTTTAATGGCAAATTTTCAAGTGAAAGACAGCTCTGACGCGTATTTTTGTGAAAACCCTTCAACAAATTGGCTAAGTAAAAGAAATCTGTGTTGCTAATAAAATATTTTTTTCCGTTAATCCCTAGAAAAAGAGTTTATTTATATGTTACAGTAGTTTTTCTTTAAAAACTTAAGGATTTATAGCTTTCTAAAGCATTGGAAAAACATCAAAATCACCGAATTTTGTGTGCACGCTCTTAAACAAAACTTAAGCAAGTAGGATTGGAGCTGCAGGTACGGAGATACCAATACTTTAGGGAAAAACTGACTGTCGGCGACAGACACATAAACACAGGTTTGGCGGCAAAGATATCTTAAGGCAGTACTGTTAAAACAGCCTGTCCAAATCTATGAAAATCCTTTCTAGGTACCTAAATCCTTTAATTATGTTACGGCGTACTTTTATATAAAATGGATACCTATACAATGGATTCATCCGTGGATTCGTACTTAAAATCTTTTTAAAGAGTCCAACTATTTTTTTTAATGTGCGATAATTTAGTTCCAAGAAATGTACCAAATGTACTGTCTCAATCATCTCATTTTACGAGTGTCATAAAGGCCAAATGTTTATAACACTAATCTTCCTTTAAGGATTTGTATCTTGAAATCTCGACAAAGTCGTGTTTCTGCAAAATACACAGCAAAATAAAATACGGCAGCTATATATCCATTAAATACGACATTGAAATACCAAGGGGTGTCGCTCCTAAAGTCTCTGCCTTGGCTTCTAGCCCTCGGGGCGTATTTAAATGCATCGAACACGAGGGCATGAAAGCAATTTACCTTATATTAGTTACCTATAACACCGCACGAGTGCCTCCACTAACGCCCAGGGTAATGTTGGAATTTGCGTAAAAATACATTAGACCAATACCATTACGTTAACCACAGAAGCACAGGAAATGATAAAGATTTACAGGGGTTATGGAGGTTTTTCAGCTTCTATTTGTCAATTCTAAAGAAGACTATTTGATATCCGTGTTTCTCTCTTGTTATTGGAATTATTATATTTGGCCAATTCGAGTATCTATACCATTTGGCTAATTGGCATTAAAAATTACCGCTCAGATTCCTCTAGCACCTTTGCACACAATTTATTTTTGCTGAATGTCTGCGTCGGTAAAGTGTCTGCTGTAGGTAACTATTTTCCGAACATCGTTTTTTTTCAAGTGTACCTATACTAGGCGCATATTTTACTATTTTTTTTTCCTATAACGTTTCTTCACAGTATCATTTGTCAACACAGAAACTTAAGTAGATTTAGGTTATGATAAGAGCTCATTAGGTCCGTAGGGCCAAATGTACGTAGATGTACTCGTAGGCGCTCTGCGTGAGCGGAGCGCCGTCGCGTAGATAGGTTCATCATCGACAATAAGTTTAAGTGAAAAATAAGCTTAAGTAAAAATCCATAGTGGGTAAATAAGTATTTGGTGTAATATACGACTAGTAGATATTAATCAATACTAGGAAAACACGATTTCTGGAAAATACATTGTATACTCACTCTAAATTTACCCGTAATTTTACCCGTGTGGTGCCGGGTTAGAATAGCACCTCCCCCTTTCTTCCCGTGGGTGTCGTAAGGATCGACTCTGGGAAAGGGTTAGTGTATTGTGGGCGATGGGCTAGCAACCTCTCACTGCAATATCACGTTTAACCATCTGGATACCCTGAAATTGCTAAACGTGGCACTGAATTTTTCAATTCATGTGCTCTGCCTACCCCTCTTGGGAATACAGGCGTGAGAATATGTATGTGTATGTGTGTATGTACTCACTCTAAATTTGTTGTTACCATGTATGACTTATGTTATAATGTAGAGTCAAGCGCCTTAAATCTGAATTCGTACATAATCTAGGTTCCAACATTTATCATCCAATTATTCCAAGGACAAGTTACTGTCCCGACTTGGTCACTTCGCCAGTCGGGGATTCTGCTTGATTAAAATGTAATTATGTTTAGATAAACCTCCCCCTAGAGGTTTTTAGGTAGGTATAGCGACGCGCCGTCTCGGATACAACTCCAGCCGACAAGGCGCGACTCGAATCTCACTCAAGATAGACTACGCCTGTCACTGTCTAACTTGAGATGTTAGAAAAAGATAGATGTCTGTCTCGCGAGCTTGTTGTGCTAAGTTTACAGCGTCTCGATTCAGTCTCATTTTCGTAAAAGCAAAACAAACAAGGTTCCTTCGTTGATTTTAAGGATAATAAAAACAGAAAAGTAATTTGGAATTTAAAACCACAACATGGGCAGACGTTATAAGTCATGATTGTGAGACGGTGGCAACGTTGAATCGGATTGTGAAAACTAAATATGTTTATAGAATTAGGGGATTGATACTAAAACTACAGCATATGTTGGCAATGTTTTATATTTCAACTCATCATTTGCACTATAATATCTATACAAAATTAACATAGTTTTACTACACTTAGTGTACCTAATTTGCCATGACATTGAAAATATAACATTAGCAATTTTGCTTCGAGTTACAGCAACTATTACTTTAAAACTAGTAGTACCTATAAAAGCGAAGAAGTTTTACATTTACCCAGCTCTTGAAATGTACAACTCTTCGCTAGAAAATATTTATATATCTGTATATAATATTTCATGTAAATCTATGCGAGAGATCAACGCTGGAAACTTAAAGAAGAACAGTCTTAACAATAATATTGACTAGAGTACCACTGGTCTACACGAACATATTCGCCGGGAGATCGAGTGAAGTAGAAGCACAAAACAATCTGGGAATCACAGTCGAACCATAGCTACCCGTGAAACAAACAGGACTCGGAAGTTAGCTCCATTAGAAGTATAATTAACAACATACAATTTTAACTATTCAGAGTATTATGTACACAAACTTACGAAGTATTTGAATAACATTTAAAAATTGATATTTAATATTTGACACGTAGAATGTACGTCGTAGGTAAATATGTTGTCCTTATCGTTAGTTAGAGTACGGGTGCTGTGTGGATGGGTGTCTATTGGCTAGAGCGGTGAAGTCGCTTAGTCCTGTTGCCTGTTGTCCTCGCCGGAGCCGGCCTTCACCTCCTTGGGCAGCGCCGACTGAAACAAACGACAGCTCGTTCTTAATCTAACTAAATATTCTATTCGTAACTTTTTAAGTCAGGGAGGCCCACTCAGCAGTTTGGGTACGTTCCGCCGGCGAGATCTTGTGAAAGGTAATTGCAAGTAGTCATTAGTATACTATTTATAACAAGTTCGGGAGTGGAACTTCTGTACTGTCCTATTATTACCTATTCTGTGATTTAGTGTTCTTGGCAATATGATGGGATGGCATGAAAGGCTCTTGAAAAAAAATCTAATATGTGTTCTGATTTTACACTTTCTATTATTTTATTTTGCATATTATTGCATAGCTTTTCGCATTAACGCTTAGAGAATATTCAGTTTTGTTACGGAAAAAATAAATCATAATAATTATGTGTTTATAAGGACTTCAAGAATTACGCATCGGAAACGGCGCATTATATTTCATTACCTTACAATCGTAATTTACCAAAATGTGCTGTCATAGATAGTGTATTACTAAAATATACTATTTTTTATGAACTGTATCATTTTCATATAATTTGGAGGATAGGATTTCCCATTATTTTAACTACTTACAATAAATCAAGGGTGACTTTTGTAGTTAAAGACGATAGCTTAAAAAAAAAAAAAATATGTTAACAACGACGATTATACTTCAGGCTTAAAAATGACCCCTATTCTAAACCTGGTTCTATATCTTAGGTACTTACTTCGAAAGGCAGTAAGAACATGTTGTTGTCAGATCGGCGGCCGAAACGGAGTCGCATAGACGGGGCGCGGGCAGAGCGATCCTGCTCCTGGGGAACCAATAATACTTGTTAGTTCACAGCTATTTGAGTAACGAAGACAAGCAGTGCACAACATGCCTTATTACTCCACACAACCCCTTTATCACCAAGACAGTTGACAAATGCATGTTGAGGAAAATGGGAATGAAATTGACGTACTGTTAGCTCTCTTTCCCTTGGTGGGTAATTGATATGTTTACTCATTCGGTGAGGTAAGTACGTCAAAAATAGATGTACATACACATATACACGTTACGCCTGTATTCCCAAATGGGGTAGGCAGAGCACATGAAACACTTCATAAATTTTTAAGTAAAGTGGTAATATAGTGATAGGTTGCAGGACTTGCAGGCCTGTCGCCTAAAATATACCTTACCCTATTCCTTTGTTTACCTCTTACAATATCAACGAAAGAAATGAAGGGGTTTTATTCTAAGCCTGACACCACATGGGAATAATAATGTATAGTGTGTATCACTAAAAAAACGCATATTACTATTGGTGCTACGAATTTGCGCTTCAGTTTTTAATCACCTTCAATCTAATCAGTTCAAGTTACTAAGTCAAATCGGAGCATTGCTGTAAAACTAGTATATTATCGTAAAAGTGTGATAGTGGCTTGTTAGAGGGAATAACCTCATTACGAGGGTTTACGCCGCATCAACATTTTACGAGACCGAATGTATCGGAGCAGCGGGCGTCGGCGATCGATGTGTCTCATTGAACAACATCGCAGAACTATGTTGGACTGGGTGTGTTACTTACTTTTTAAATCATAATTAGAGCCAAATCTTTCCTTTCAATAATTCTTTACTTGCGAAATATTTGGCCCTATAGAATTCAGGCAAAACGCGCGAATAACAGGTTACACTATTACTACTCGGGTCTTTCCGTGATAAGTCGGCAGGACAGTGTATCTATGTGATAAGTGTACTAATAAATTATCTTGAGAGTTGTATTTTCTTTTGCTTTCGCATCAGATCGCAATTAAACAGTCGATAGAATTTTCTTTCCGCCATCAAAGTTTTTATATATTTATGAAAATTACTAAGAACTCCAATACCAAGCCTAAATTTTCACTTCAAAGCTAATGGAAACCGTACAAATTTTTCTCGGGTAGCGCCAAAAAAAAATCCGTTCTGTAACTAGATGAATAAAGCAATACAGAAAAACAACTCCCATTTGGTGCCGGCGTCAGTTATCATTCTCCTTAGCAAACACTTTTACTAGGGAAACATAAGTAAATAGCATCTGTTTGCCAACCTCTTGCGGGAAGATATGGGGCACGGCGCGTTCGTCCGAGCGGCGGCCGAAGCGCAGACGCACGGGCGTGCGGATGTCGCGCAGAGAGAGCAGCTCCTCCATCTCATCCAGCTGAAACAAGCTCCTTGCTGGTTATTTGCTCCTAGTACTTCGGTGGCGATATTGAGCTTAATTGGCGAGCATAAAACTCATAGAAAACAAAACTCGTATAGAAAATATTTGTAAGTCTCCTAGCCTTACGAGTACCTATGTTAAATTATTTTATGTAGTACCTAGCCTATTATAAAACGGTATGCTACGAATTTAGCTAGAAAGTCGAAGCATAATATATCTAGTACGTTGGTACTGTTACTGTAGTAGTTTGATGTTATAAATCAATAACCGAAAATTAGATACCGTATGAAATCATCCTGACGAACGCTTTCTGCGGTTTCAGCACTAGACATGAAAGGGCGCAAGTAATTCAATCCCAGCCATCCATCCCATGCCTCACTACACATACATCTCGTCTGTACTATATGAACAGTGATTAGTCAAGAGCCACCGAGACGGAGAAACGTTGCTGGCAAAACGCTAATACGTTTATTTCTATTAGCATGTCATCACATTTCCTTCACTTGATTCAGTAATCTGTTACCGTAAGTTGATTATCTCGCCATTAAGCTAGCGAATAACAAAATTAGCAAAATTTATTCAGGCTCCATCTATTCGGATTGAATTTACACGCATAAGTACTTCGGATCAAACAAATTGCGATTCAGAAAAGGCCCTCGTGTAAGCTACAATCCCACAACGGCATTATCGCGATCCATCAGACAGACGCTGAAAAGATCCATTCAGCAAGATAAGGGACTTGCTTATAACTTATGTTGGTAAATGGAGCAAACAAGTAAATCGTTTTCAGACAGCTTTAAACGCAAATGAGGGTAACATTATCTGGTGAGTGCGAACATTATCCACTCGTGAAATTCTTAATGCATTCCGCCGGGTCGCGCGGCTACCGGCTCGCCACAGATGCGTACGGGCGGCCGCGGTTACCGTCAAGTTTGCGT
This sequence comes from Adoxophyes honmai, assembly GCA_005406045.1. Lineage (NCBI taxonomy): Eukaryota > Metazoa > Arthropoda > Insecta > Lepidoptera > Tortricidae > Adoxophyes > Adoxophyes honmai. The sequence continues at coordinate 58,038 of BHDV01003122.1, read as the reverse complement.
GTTAATTAAAAATACCGAATTGTGGATGCTCTCTGTAACTCAAACTTAAAGTTGCGGTTTTTAATTTTACTGCGGGCGTGAAACGAGCGTGATAACACAAAAGACCGATGGGTCAGTTTGGTGCTGAAACTTTAACATTTTTATAAAATAAACATTTTAGTTTCCAAAATTTGTGTTGTATCTTTCAATAGAACCTATGAATTTCTATAAAATTATGTGGGCTCAGATCTACGGATTTAGACGCATTTGAAAGTAAACTTTAACCACCTTCGGTTGCCAGTAATAATTCTTAATGCCCATCCAATAATAGCCCATCGTGCTTTAACAATTATGTCGGCATTAAATAATTAATTATTTAGTTTTGAAACTATCCCTCCCATTTCTTTGTATACCTACTCGGTTGCCAACTAGGTAAGTACAATTGAAATATCGTGTAGTAGTTATTATGAAATATTAACTTAGAACTAAATCCTTCGTCGCCTTTCAAAAGTATTGTACCGTAAGTAGTTACCGTAAAATATACCGCAGTTAAATTTCAGTTGAAGTTCTCCGACATTCACGATATTGTTAAGTATCTACCAAATTCGCGTTGAGAGAGAAATTTGTCCAAACATGTGGAAATTATTACACAAAGGCATTGTTATAGAGGGTATGTATCACTGGCAACTATTTCGGTATTTTCAAACTCTTTTGGGGCTCAGAAAAGCTATTCGTATTTTAAAAATAAGTATTAACACGTATATTTTATTACCTAATATGAGCACATCTTTCAGAGACTTGTGAAAGGTATTAAACTATTTGCAGAATTCATATCATTAAATTTATGTTATACTCTGTCATAACACGAGCGAAATATAAGAGTAGGTATGTCGTTCTAATACTAGATTGAAACCACTAGATCTAGATCTTAGAATGTTACTATAATATCTACCCAACGGACTAGATGTTTATTCAGTGCTCAGACAAATAGACCGAGAAAATGCTATAAATGCGTCACCAAAGACATAATCACAAGATACGAAGATACGAAGGAAAATATGCAATATACATTTTACCTATTTACTATCGCAAATTTCCCGAACACTATATTCGCTAGGTATATAGAATATAGGTACTTACTATTGAAAACGTTTTTTTATGTAATAGGTTTGATAGAAATATAACGTTGTCCTATTTTAACAAACCCCAAGTGAGCCAGTCCGAGGTTTATTTGTACATTCAAATAAGTATAATCCTCTTACATATGAAAGCAGCGAAAGCTCTATTATTTTACAACCGAATGAGATTTAACAGCAAATTTCACCCTTAAAATAAACACTAGTAATTCTGAATTTATTACTGTTAGAAATACATGTTTTAAGCCTTAAGGCCTTTTTGCCAAGTAACGATGCCTCCTCACTATAACAATAACTTGTTTTCTCACGTAATAGCAATGAAATCAATCTAGATGATAATTATTGTTGAAAGATACCTCCGGCATCGTAAAAAGGGAATGGATTGAATTATGTATGATAAGTCCCGACCTAATTATGAAAAGCACTTGAGATCAAAGGCTGGCTGGAACACTGAGAGGGCTTACACGTTACTGTTATTTGGAAAATGAAAAAGCAGTTTTCGTTCATAATTCGTTTGCTGTGAAAAATAAGTGATTAATATTATAATTTGAACTAACGCTCAGGAATCAGTCAGTGTGGACGTGACGGACACCTATGTATTTGAAGTGTCCTATGAAGATACTATTTTTACATTAGCAATTTTTATCCATTTGTGTTACTTACTATGGTTCGTTCGGCTAGAGTCTACTTTTTATACTTTCTGAAGTCTTTTATGTGTCACTTATCGGAACTAAATCTAGATTTTTATTGCCGCCAATTGATATATATGAGTAAGAAACCCTAAACTTTAAAGCTTTGTAATCTTGGCCAGTGTCATAGAACATGTTGGCGTGGAAATGAGTACGCGCAAGTATCTGTGGTGTGTCTAACACAAAAAATCAACAATATCAACATTGAGGGTGCAAAACATTCGCATCATTTGATACGAATGCGAATACATAAGGCATCTCAGAGAGCACGAGCGCCAATCGGATTAGGTTAGGAGTCATCAAAGTGGTCGCTGGTCGCCATGGCCGAAACCGGTCGGATCCTTCATTCATTCATTAATTTATTAATTCATTCATCATGGGTAAAGGTACTCACAGGCGCTTGCGGCGGCATGTCGGGGTCGGAGCGGCGGCCGAAGCGCAGGCGGCGCGACGGCGACCGCACGGACTTGCGCGCGAGCGCGTGCCCGCCCAGCGCGTCGTGCTGCGCCAGCAGGGCGTACAGCCCGCCTAGCGCCTCCCATCCACTGCCTCCACTTTCCGCGGCCGCTGATGCTGTGAAAACCAACATTTGAGTTTTCCGCTCTCTTTTAACACGTTGGCGTCCGGCAGCGTTTCACGGAGCCCTTAAGCTATGCCGTCGGAATTATCGTGGTCACAGCAACAACATGGTCACAGATATGTGTCACTGGCATAGGAGTAAGAATTTTTTGGTCACAGACGTTGTGTCACCGGACGCGAACGTGTTAAGGTCCAAAAATAGTCTAACTGACGGACTGAACAGTTTTTAGTCTTCTTGCCTATTATAAAAGTTTATGTTGTGGACATGTCAATCATCAAAGATCTAAGTTGACAGGTCTGGCTCGTAACAAGAGCCTTTTTCCACAACTCCGTGCGGAACGGTTTCAGGAAATTGAGGCCCGGGGAAGCTGTAAACTGTAGGGTAGGTCCGTCATATCTGATTTAAAATAATAGTATCTCATACGTTCAACACTAATATCGAAGACTTTTTGGAGCTTAATGTAAGAGGAACACAAATAAATCAATGTCTATAAAATAATAAGTTCCTACAAACTCTGAAATAACTCTTTACTGTAGCTTTAGACAAGGACTAATCATAAACTGCCGACCTTCAGCTACGATTTTAATCACTCGTTTTAAAGTGAAATTTGTTCCAAGAAACTAATAAGTATAACAACTGAGTTGAGCACTTCCTCTTAAATTTAATTTCAAAATGGCAGGTCATTATTACAAATGGGAACTCTGCACTTAATCACACAAGACGGTATCGATTATTTACATCTTCGTCTGCCTACATAATAATTCATTGCGTGTAAAATATTAGGGTTAACTGTCGGCCGGGCTGTCCCCTACGCCAGTGTTCCGCAAAGTGTGTACCGCGGCACACTGGTGTACCTTGGTCGTTAATTGGTGTACCTCGGAAAAATAAGGTGGTCTTATAAACTTATACATACAGGGTGACACATAAGACGTAATACGAAACAAACTTATCCGACTCAGTTGTTGAAAACTAATGTAATGCAATTAGTGAATCATTAAGATTGGCCTTGCTTAACTTTTGTTA
>BHDV01003122.1:12266-52072 GCA_005406045.1 Adoxophyes honmai | reverse complement strand
TGTTCCGACAATCGGCTGCATTGCAATGCAGTATTTTATTGATTTCATTTTGGCAATGAAAATATCACACGCGTTTGCGACGTAAGCCAGTGCGCGGCAACCACTGAATAGGACTCATCGATGAGGCCGCCGGTATGTACTTGTAGCTCGGCGGCGGAATGGCGGAGTGACACCCCCCTGCTAATATCATAAATCGGAAATTGAGTTTGTTTGTTCCGTTTTAACGCCGTAACTACTGAACCGATTGCTTTGAAATTTTGCTCACGTAAAGTTAGAAATCCGGATTAAATAAAAGGGTACTTTTTATCCCGGAAAAAATGGATAGTCCCGAGGGATTACAAAAATACAGTTTGAAATGAGAAGTTTTCTTTTAATTGTGCTTTATAACCGAATTCCACGCGAGCGAAGCCGCGGGAGGAAAGCTAGTTCTAAATACACGTGCTATTCGGTGAAGGAAAAACATCGTGCGGAAGCCTGTATAAATTTTAACTTCCTGCAAAGTTTGTAATGCTTTCTTTTTGAGTTTCTCGGGTCCCACTGAAAGCAAGCATGGCTGCCGCGACACCAAGCTCAATGCGGTTTTTTCAACGCTATTTGGCACGGATTTTTACATTTTTGTACATCACGCCTGTATTCCCCAATGGGGTAGGCAGAGCACACGAAACGGTCCATAGACAAAACCATAACTATTTCAGATTTTATAACCTGACCTTTCTAAAACATAAAATAATAGTAGGATGACGGCACCAGTTATGGACGGTTTAAGCTGACAAGCACCAGTGATGGACACTTCATTCATAATTTAAAGACCATAGAGTTGTGAATTGATTGCTGTAAAACAAATGACTTTTCCTTAGTGGGTAGTAAATAAGAGTCATTGTCCATTACTGGTTCTATGTCCATTACTGGTGCGGTCACCCTAGGTAACTTTAACAATATACATGCTACTAAAATGTGGTGTCGGGATGGAATAACGCCTCTCCATTTCTTCCGTGGATGTCGTAAGAGGCGATTTAAGTATGTTTTAGGCGACAGACTAGCAACCAGTCACTATTCCACCTCATCCATCTTTGCAAACCTAAAAGTATGCTAGAAGTGGCTGCGAAGCGTGATATAAGTGGTAGGTACTAGTCATAATCATGGCTTTGTCTATGTCACGTTTCGTGTGCTTTGCCTATTGTATGTGCACATTATGTGTATGTAACATTATTTTTATACTTTACATAATACTGCTGTCACCGTATTGTGCTAAGGCGCACAAACTTTATTTTACCGTCAATTCCGTTCAGAAACGTACTCAAATTTAGTTTGGGAACCGCAAATGTATCTTTGTTCCGCGACAGTCATTTCTTAAGCTAAGCGTCGACTTGTCGGTATCGTACGCATCGGACGTATCGCACGCAACGGATCGTAGTATTCTTTGTATAGAAACTCATATAAGTGCGTCCACCTGTCCGCATCGTACGCATCGCACATCGGCAATACCGACACCGTTGCTCCGAGAGGCAACTTTTGCGATGCGTGCCGATGACGTCATACGGAATGCCGACCAGTGGACGCACCCTGCGCGCTAATATCCAAATACTGTTTCCTTTTTTTAGCTTTTTTTTTTCAATTCCTCCTCATCATCCAAATTGTTCTTCATCGCTTTCGTCCATTCTCGCAGAGTCCACCCGTGCGCTCACTACGAAAATTCGAATGTACTGGCATCGTCAATCCGTCTGCTAGTACCATCACGAACAGGGATTGTTGAGCCACTTACCTATGTTTGTAACTTGGTAGTGTAATACTAATCCAATAGCTGACATCTAGTCTGTCACATCAGTCATTGATTACACGTCTAAATTGCGAACAGTGGCAAGTGGCTCAACAATCCCGGTTCGTGACTGTACATACTCACCGTCGGTAATCCGTACGCTGCCGATACAGTGGACGCACTGTGAAAAATTTATCCGTTTGATGCGATGCGTCCGTTGCGTACGATACCGACAAGTGGACGCTTACCTTTAGTGTTAAATTAAGGGAAATGCTTGTTCAGTGACAAGTTTCGATTACGTTACCTGTTATTTTAATAACAATGATTATTTTATTGATGCGTAATTATATAATTATATTATAATTATATAAAGTTATTAACTTGTCGTAGTTTACGTAAGTATCAATATTTGCTTCTAGCATTTCTTTTTAGGTCTTAAGTTGACAGGCATAATAGTGACAGGTTGCTAGCCTGTCGCCTTATATATAATCTTACTTCATTAGTCGCCTCTTACGACATCCACGGAAGAAATGGAGAGGTGTGAAACTAAACCCGAAACTACGCGGAGATAGTTATATGCTAGAAGTGGCTACGAAACGTGAAATAGCCATATTTATGAATCATATTTTAAACTTTCGTGATTCTCACTCACATTTACTATGACGCGGGACTTAATCACGTATAATTTTGGTTACCTCGACGTTTCCAAGTCCACCACCACTAGTGACCACGGTCGCTGTAACGCCGAAACGTCGCGGTAATAAAAATCACCATTGTAAATTTCCCGTGTGGTGCCGGGTTGGAATAGCACCTCCCCCTTTCTTCCCGTGGGTGTCGTAAGAGTCGACTCTGGGAATCTGCCAATCCGCACTGGGCCCGCGTGGGAACTATAGCCCAAGCCCTCTCATACTGAGAGGAGGCCTGTGCCCTGCAGTGGGACGTAGGTATATAGGCTGGATGATGACTCTTTCCAGCCAGTTGCATGACATAAATACTCAATATTGAACTTCATGGTGAAGTTTGTCGTATAATGCGAACAAATTATGAAGGCGGTCACCCTGCTAAACATTCAATCTCCTCGACTGTACAACAGGTGACTTGCTTAAGTTTTTCACCTATAGCAACGTGATTTCGTCAAAACTTCGGGATTGTTATTTAATTTGGGTTTCACAACAGAACCACGTGGCCCACACTTTTTCGAGTTTCACGTTGTTTTGCAATTCGGACTCCTTTTTATGACTAAGTACTTCCTTGTTTTTCAAATTCTTTTTTTAACCTTTTCCTCCGTGTCGGGTTTAGACTGACACCTTTCCCTTTTTTCCGTGGATTTCGTGGATAGCGATTGTGAGGGTCTTAATTGTAGGGTAAATTATCATGCAGATTTGTACACAGATACTATTACAGATCATACAGATACTGTGTGGTATCGGGTTTAGAATAACAGCTCTCCATTTCTTGGATGTCGTAAGAGGCGACTAAGGAAATAGATTTAAGTGTGCTTTAGACGACGGGCTAGCAACCTGTGGCTATTTTATCTTTTCTAACCGTTTTTGAATCTGAAGTTATGCTAAAAGTGGCCGCAGAGCGTGAAGTAGCCACGGTTTTGACTGTGTATCCCTTCGTACGCTCTGCCTACCCCGTTTGGGAATATAGTCGTGATGTGTGTATATCTATTTTAAAAACAAAATAAAGACCTATTTCCTTATTTCCTTAGTTGCCTCTTACGACATCGACGGAAGAAATGGAGACAGGCCCTGTGCAGACGACAGGCTCCGCAACGGACTGTTTAGTCTGCGAAAATAGATCGTATGGAATTATATGCATTAACGCACACGACGCGCAAAAAGTCATGCAGACTTTTTGTGCGCCGCAGACTCGATCGCACAAAAAGTCTGTCATCTGCGGTGCTCTATAAGATGATTTTCTAAAGTCTAAATAACACCACAAGGTATTATAAATTATAACAATGCCTTCCCTATTACCATTTATTGGTAACGAGCAAAAGTAGAAAAAAATATTTTAGTAGGTATTTGTTGTAATTGCAGCAATATAAATACATAGGTGATTAACTGTGGTCATATAAATTGTCTAGTTATAGCGATACTGAAGATACAGTCACGAACCGGGATTGTTGAGCCACTTGCCACTGTTCGGAATTTAGACGCGTAATCAATGACCGATGTGACCGACTAGATGTTAGCTATTGGATTAGTATTACACGACCAAGTTACAAACATAGGTAAGTGGCTCAACAATCTAGTGTATTCAAAACGATGATCGATATCGATTTCGTTTGCGAATCAACGCGGAATTGTATGGAGAGGTGTCGACCGCGGCAGTTGTGCAAACGTTCCCCTGGGGGCGCTCTCTCAGTTTCCATATCCATCGATTGTTTGTTCCGCTTTCACGCCGTAACTACTGAACTGATTGCTTTGAAATTTTGCTGAAGTACAGATAAAAATAACCGGATTAAATAATAGGGTAATTTTGATCCAGGAAAAATTGATGTTCCCGAGGGAATGTTCGCTTTATACCGCAATATAACCGAATTCCATGCGGGCGAAGCCGCTTGCGGAAAGCTAGTAAGGTTATATATTGTTTTAAGTGGAGGAGAAAAATAAATAAATTTCTATTATAATCACAAATCTGTATGATAATTCACCCTACAAATATGACCCTAGATCGCAATCGCTATGATTGCTCGCTCCTCGTCACCATAGCGTGTTGATGATACGGAAAAAATGGCCATTGTCTATTGCTAATTAAACTGCAGTTATTAGTCCTCGGGCAAGGCCGACTTATTTTCCGGGATTCAATATGGCGTATTTTTTCTGATCGATTCAGCCTCTTTTATTCAAAAACTGACGCAATATTCTCTGACTTGTCAAACAGCAATCGTTTATTTTGAGGTGACACTAGAGCCTTGCTAGACTATGTTCTAAATCGCAAACAATACAACATGCAGTCACGCCTGTTCCCAACTGGGGTAGGCAGAGCACATGAAACGTGAGCACAAAACCATGATTATGACTATTATAGTCGCGCTTGGCAGCCACTTCTACCTTTCTGCTACGTTTCTTGAGGATGATGGTCTTTCCGAAGCGCTGGTAGATTCGAAAATGACGAGTAAAAGTGCTCTTAAAGAAAGAAAGAAAGAAAGACATTTATTGACGAAAATTTGACACAGACATAACAATGAACTTATCTAAAATACATTAGCCTAAATAAATAAACAATAATAACTTAAAGATACGCATGTCACTTCCGTGCCAAATAGCGCCAAAAGGGCCGCACTCAGCATAATATTGCGGCAAGCCGCAACGCTGATTTTCAGTGCAAGTCCCATTGCAGTAGCCCATTTGCTTCAAAAAAATGAATTTTGAAAAGTAGACTTAGCCTGGCACCACAGAGGGCAGATCAACTAAAGAGTCAATGTCATTGGATTTGTCCGAAAACGATTCCGCCAAACCATGGCGGCGTTCGCTGTGCTCTTATTGGCCGGCCCAAAATCGCGCGTAACGCAGTGGCTTTTTCCTCTATGGTTATTGGCTCTTTACAGTTTCTGCGACAGTTTGTAATGCCTCATTTACATTCAGCTGTAGTGAGCAGGGAAGTGGGCAGGGAAGTGAGCAGGACGAGTATGTAAACGTATACTTCTCTTGCCACTGCTTAATGCCACTCGCGCTACCCAGCGCTCGCTCTAAGAGCGGTAAGGGAGTTATTGCCGGCAGCGCGAGGAGCAGCGATAGGGGCTGAATGTAAATGAGGCATAAGTGGTAATTAGCCAACGTTTTGCGGAACTAGGTGGTCATCATTGTTTCTCTAGTTGGTCTGTCCTCTATGGCCGGGACCACGTCATATTCTAAGGTTTCTAGGTAGACAGTGACAGGTACAGTCTATCTCGCGCGCGAGTCGTCTCGCCAAGCCGCCAGAGCATGCGAGAGATCTGCCCCACAAACATATCCCACTTTAGAATCCGGAGCGATATAAATACTCTTGCACTTGCACCGTTGACCAGGGATGGCAATGTGTGGAATAACCGCTTCTTAATACATACATACATCATCATCCAGCCTATATATACGTCCCACTGCAGGGCACAGGCCTCCTCTCAGTATGAGAGGGCTTGGGCTATAGTTCCCATGCGGGTCCAGTGCGGATTGGGAACTTCACACACAACATTGAATTGCTTCGTCGCTGTGTGCAGAACATTACATACATACCATCACGACTGTATTCCCCAACGGGGTAGGTAAGGCACACGAAAGGTTACATAGAGAAGCCATGCTGATTTCACGTTCCGTGGCCACTTTCAGCAAATTTGGGTTTTATAAACAGATGTATAATAGTGACAGGTTGCTAGCTTGTCGCCTAAAACATACCTACCTAAACTTATTTCCTTAGTCGACTCTTACGACATCCACGAAAGAAATGGAGAGGTGTTATTCTATTCTAACCCGACACCACACTATAATTTCTCTTAATTTGTTTTCGAGTAGGTACATCTACACACGAGATTCCTAAAAACGTTTCGCGTAATATGGCAAAGAAATTTTTTTTTTACTCAATATCTAAAATGCATTTCTACATGCACCAGCCCTGCTTAATAATGTATAACGGTATAAGTAGGGATAAAATGACAATCGACGAATTTTGTTTTTACATCTTACTTACGCAAACTTAATTCGATTTGTATTTTTTATTTTTGGAACTTGCAGAATACATAGACATCCCACCTCACCCTGTATTTCAGATGAGATGGTATTTCGTATAAAGGTAGGTAGGTTGGGTAAATTCTTGAACCGGCTGAGTGAATTGCTACAGTTCCATTTGTACTTAAGAGGAAATATGCCGGTCGAGGGAATTGAAAAATAGGTATTTGCTAAATCTGCTGCTGTAGCTTGCTGTTGCGCCGTGACCTGCCCAGACGACGTCGAGTGCGATAAGAACAACTACAGCTCGGACCGAAAATACCTATGAAAATTATTCAAAAGCAACGTTTCGTAGTCCCCTGATTTCTTCTCCAAAACTTAACCGATTAAATATGTTTTTTCATTAAATGTTTAAAAAATGTCATAACTGTGTTTCTATGTTCTTATATTTTGATATAATTGTGTTAAAATTGGTTTCTAGAGGTTTGAACACGACGGAAAAAACTTACCAATTTTTCATGTTTTTGAAGGTTAATATCTCCTTTAATAATTCAATAAAGAAAAAAAGGAAAACATAAGAACATGCTAATATATCATTAGATTGTTGATGTAAAAAATCATTGTTCTACGGGTAATAACCAGCGAGGAATCAGGGGACTACGTTTCCATACAAAATATGACCGCTCCATTTCCTCTAAAAAAAAACTCTGGCCCCATCGCACCTTCACGGAACCATTGTTAAAGCTGGCGAAACCAAAAAAAGGTCGACATATCAGAGTCTCTGTTCTTGCTGTAACTTTATAGCTGTAGGGAATCGAGACTCTGGTTCCATGGGGTCCCAGTTCAACTCTTTTTTTATGAATTGAAAAAGCGCCTGGTCGACGAAACTGGCGACCAACGGGCTGGCAGCTACTTTTCACAGAGAATCAGCATAGCTGTTCAAAGGGGAAACGCTGCCAGCCTTTTGGGCACCATGCCACGGGGGCCCTTTTTAGATTTAATTTAGTTATTTTTATTTTTATTAATAAATATGTTTATAGTCCGTTATTTTTAGGTTTGAGTTGTAAATAACATGAACATTCTTCATAACGAAATAAAGATATCTGTCAATCAAAAAAAGTAATTCTGGGCTATGTCTGTGCAAGTACCGTCTCTAAAATTATTGTTGTTATCATCCCTACTCAAAGAAGTGTGTGTTTTGTGCATGTGCTGAAGAACGTTAACGACCAGATCGGCGATGTTCTAAAGAGAGGCCCAATTAGGAGTACCCGAAACCGTCGAGCGTGTATGACGAGAGTGATGAATGTGAGTGAAACGAGAAAAATACGCCAGAATCGGAGAGAATGGCGCTGTGAACGTCTAGTGTGCTCATTTCGATGGTGCAGTCGTTAACGAATTCGTTTGCGAGTTGTCGCGGAATGTATGGAGTCTTGCCGACCGTGGCAGTTGTGCAAACGTTCCGCTTGCGGCGCTGTCTCGCTTTCCATACAATTTTGCGATAACTCGCAAACGAATTCTTTAACGACTACACCATCGAAATGAACACACTAGACGTACTGTAGTCTCTGCCTAACCCGCAGGGAATAGGGCGTGACGTATATGTATGTATGTATGACGGCCGGATAGCCCAGCGGTTAGAGAACCTGACTGTGAAGCTTAAGGTCCCGGGTTCGATCCCCGGTCGGGGCAGATGTTTGTATGATGAATACGAATGTTTGCTTTCGAGTTTTGGATGTTTATCTGTATATAAGTAAGTTTATCCGTTGTCTAGTACCCATAACACAGACATTAAATTGCCTACTTTGGGACTAGGTGATTGGTGTAAAAATTGTCCAGTGATATTTATTTATTTATTTATTTATTATTTATTAGTCCAGTGATATTTATGTATGACATCCCTACTTACCCCGTTTTAAGGTTCAGATAGTTCTGTATTTGTATTAACCAGGCCACCCATTACCGCGCATGCGCAAATGCTCTGATAGGGAATCATAGCTACAATCGTACTAACTGATGTCTGATCTACCGCGGAACTCTGTCACATACATACATACATACAATCACATCACACGGGTTAGAATAGCACCTCCCCCTTTCTTCCCGAGGGTGTCATAAGAGTCGACTCTGGGAAAGGGTTAGTGTATTGTGGGCGATGGGCTAGCAACTACATAGCGTTTCGTTAACTTTGCCTATATTTGGGAATACAGGCGTGACAGACTTAAGGCGAAGGCTAGACGTTCAATAAATATTGTCAATCTTCAATATTTATCTCATAAATTGTGATACATATTGATCGTTTAGTGCTATATTGATGGAAAATACATTGAATTCATGAAAAGATTGTGATCCATCAGTATTCTCATATCGAAGATAGCCTTCGCCAGTTCCTAGTCTCGGTTCTTATGTAACTAATGGTTAAACATTCAGGGTGAAGTTACATCTATCAGCATCGAATCGCATTTTGCCATACAAAAACGCGCTATTGTATGGATATCCGTCAGCATCAATTCACCCTTCAGCATCGATTCAGCTTCAGCATTAAATGCTTATAAGTGTAACTATCCACTTCTCATGCTGAAGAATGCTTAATCAAGTTGAAGCATGAGAACGGCTGCTTAAAGCGTGAGATTAGATGCCTTCGGATGAGAATAGCTGCTTACGCATGCGACAGGACGCTTGCGATTGATAACGGCTGCTTAAGAGTGAGAGGCGGGATGCTTACGAATGAGAAAGGCTGCTTACGCAGAGAAAAGGAGAAAGAGTGCGAATGGGCGGCCGAACGCGTCATTAATGTCATTATCACAACGTGTTCATCTATCAAAGTGCACAAATTTGTTTACTTCCAATAAATTCAATAATTACCTAAATTTCATCAATATAGACGAGGAAAAATTTAAATTAACATTTCATTTGCGGCGTCGTGATTGCAGATAGCATGCGGCAGCATACGATAGCATGCGGCAGCATATAAAAGTACGCGATAGGATACTTCAGCAGATAAAAATATGATATAGCAGCTGAACGCATGCGATGCGTATAGTGAGTTTAAAATCATCCAGCTAAATGCGATTCGATGCTGATAAATGTAACTTCACCCTCAGTAGGAACCCGCCGAATTCCTCTGTTCCCGCTAACCGCACGCCGACTAACTGTGCCAGTTAAAAATAACCGGGAATTCCGGCCAGAGACAGCGCCAAGAGTTTAACCCTGGTCGTGATGGGGATTTGTAAGATTTCCCCCTTTTTTTTTTTGCAAAATTTTATTCTATTTTTTAGGGTTCCGTACCCAAAGGGTGAAAACGGGACCGTACTACTGAGACTTCGCTGTCTGTCTGTCTGTCTTACTGTATGTCCGTATGTCACCAGGCTGTACCTCAGGAATGGTAGATGCTAGACAATCGAAATTTTTAGAGATGATGTATTTATGTTGCCGCTATAACAACAAATACTAAAATAATAATCACAACAATTAAGGGGTTTTTTTTTTGCTTTTTTTTGGTGTGGAACCCTTCGTGCGCGACACGAACTCCCCCTTTCTTCCCGTGGTTGTCGAAAGAGTCGACTCTGGGAAAGGGTTAGTGTATTGTAGGCGATGGACTAGCAACCTGTCACTTGGATATCACGTTTGACTATCTGGTTACCCTGAAATTGCTAAACGTGGCACTGGATTTTTTAATTCATGTGCTCTGCCTACCTCTCTTGGGAATGCAGGCGTGAGGATATGTATGTATGTATGTATATATGCCTTCAGTGGGTCAGGATTCTATTGGTTTACTGTACCATCGCGAACAGGGATTGTTGAGCCACTTACCTACCTATGTTTGTAACTTAGTCGTGTAATACTAATCCAACAGCTGACATCTAGTCGGTCACATCGGTCATTGATTACACGTCTAAATTGCGAACAATGGCAAGTGGCTCAACAATCCCGGTTCGCGACTGTAGGTACTTACAAAAATAAATTTGTTTCATATTTACACGCAGCATAAATTGGTTATCACAATGGTAACAATAAAACGTTATTGAATATTTTATGGGTTACCTATATTGATTTATTCACAGGACACCTGTAGAATTTACGTTTATGAAAGACTCGCTGTTGCTCGCGAATCTGCGTAGAATTTACCATACCGAAAACTATTTCCTTGGTCGCTAGGGTTGCCGCCTTTTTTTGAAGTTTTTTTATGTATTACTAAAATTGCCTTGTGGTGTCGGGCTAGAATAACACCTCTCCATTTCTTCCGTAGATGTCGTAAGAGGCGACTATGGAAAAGGGCTGAGGTATTCTTTAGGCGACAGGCTAGCAACTTGTCACTATTGTACTATCGAACCAACTGATTCCTGAGTCCTGACCCAATGCAGAACGTTGTCACAATAAACGTCATAAACATTTCCTTTGTCAAGCAATGCAATATCACTATGACGTTCACTGTGAATAGGTTCTATGTTGGGTCAGGAATTTATTGGTTCGATGGTACCTCTTCCATCTTTGCAAACCTAATAGAAGTGGCTGTGAAGGGTGATGTACCTAATCGTAACCACGAATCAGAATTAAGAAGGTTGGATAGGCAAAAGTCACGTAGAATAAAGAGCTGCAATTGGTTCGCACACAGCATCGTAAGTGTTTACGCGAGAGAACTACCCGCACAAGATTCACTACAAACTCAAGTCCGGCGACGAAGAGGGCAGGCCGCGATCGAGTTGAAGAAGCGTGGTTATTTCGCTTGCTTCGTTATCCATTGCGCGTTAAATGTATCTTCTCCCGAAATATTTGCGTACTTCAACAGCAATGTGTATTTTCTGTCTCTTGGCGTAATTGTTGTTTCTACTTAGAATTTCATAATTAGAAATAGTTTTTTCGAAAAATCCGTACCAATATATAAATGTGAAAGTGTGTTTGTTTGTTTGTTTGTTTGTTTGTTTGTTTGTTTGTTTGTTTGTCCGTCTTTCACGGCTAAACGGAGCGATGGATTGACGTGATTTTTTAGGTAGAGATAGTTTAGGGCACGGAGAGTGACATAGGCTACTTTTTATCTCGGAAAAAATTGATGTTCCCGAGGGAAAACAAAAATTATAGTTTGCTTGATAGATCGATATCGATCGATGATAGATCGATATCAATCGATAACCGATCGATAGATGATAGATCGATGGCACTGTGTCGTTTGAAACGAGAAGTTTTCTTAATAGTTGTGCTTTATACCGCAATATAACCGAGTTCCACGCGAGCGAAGCCGCGGGCGGAAAGCTAGTATACTATAAAACGAAGGTTTTACGATTATCGCTGAATATAAACTACTTGTTGCTTGATACTTGACGTCTGACTCTTTAACCTACTCGTAACAATCGTACAATACGGCATTTTCAAAGGATTTTAGCGCAGTTCCGCACTGCGATGCAAACAACATGCCACTAAACAAGTATGAACGCGTGGTTCTTAAACCATGATTGTCTAATCATACCTGTGGTGTCTGCGAGGCGTAAAATAGTCATAGCTCGGTCCATGTAACATTTTGTGTGCTCTGCCTACCCCATTTAGGAATACAGGTGTGATGTACAATCGAACCAACTGATTCCTGACCCACTGCAGAACCGTGGCACAATAAACGTCATAAACGTTTCCTTAGTCAAGCAATGCAATGTCACTATGACGTTCACTGTGAATAGGTTCTATGGTGGGTCAGGAATCAATTGGTTCGATGGTACTTATGTAAAGCTATAAACTCTTGAAAAATTGCAAAATTTCAGTAAGGGGCAGCGCAGACGACAGACTTTTGTGCGATCGAGTCTGCGGAGCAATAAAAACTCTGAATGGCGCGCAGAGAGTTTCCATCCAGAGTTTTTATTGCTCCGCAGACTCGATCGCACAAAAGTCTGTCGTCTGCGCTGCCCCTAAGAATGTAATAGATGCATACCTACTTAAAACATTTCTCACATTGTTACCATCATACTTCCAAACAGATTCATGGCATTTCCATACAGGTACGTAACCACCAAGATACTATTAAGTCATTGTATGCAATCTAAACTCGAATCCCACACACTGACTCGCTATAAAATTGAAAACACATAAATACACGTCACGCACACACGTACGAGTTATCAAAGAAAAGTTCCAAAAATGCACACACAAACTATCATCCTTCTCACTCACACAGGTGCGCTATTTACTCCAAAAATCACTCTCACATCTAAAACTCGTACTGCACGCTCCTTCAGAATTCAACTGGGTAGCCTAGACAAGGATAGCGCACTACTACGTGCATAAGTGCTTCTCTTTCTGTTATGTGGCGAATTGGTCTGCTGTGAACTTGGTACGGGGATGTGTACGCTGCCCACGCGGGTATGTGTGTGTGTGTAAGTGGGTCACAGAGATAGGAGGGACACGTGTTAGAGGGCTGGCCCTTTATTACTGTGCTCGTAGAATGGGATTTTTTTTACATTTTAATTTAAACTTAAACCCTTACTTACCCGTGTGGTGCCGGGTTAGAATAGCACCTCCCCCTTTCTTCCCGTGGGTGTCGTAAGAGTCGACTCTGGGAAAGGGTTGGTGTATTGTGGACGATGGGCTAGCAACCTGTCGCTGCAATATCACGTTTAACCATCTGGTTACCCTGAAATTGCTAAACGTGGCACTGGATTTTTGAATTCATGTGCTCTGCCTACCTTTAATGGGAATACAGGCGTGAGAATATGTGCATTCAGGCGTGCATTCAGGCGGATGTAATGGCAGTAGACGCAACTAACCGGCCCGTAATTGAATATACCCGGTGTGGTGCCGGGTTAGAATAGCACCCCCTAAGGCGTCGTAAGAGACGACTCTGGGAAAGGGTTAGTGTATTGTGGGCGATGGGCTAACAACCTGACACTGCAATATCACGTTTAACCATCTGGTTACCTTGAAATTGCTAAACGTGTCACTGGATTTTTGAATTCATGTGCTCTGCCTACCCTTCTTGGGAATACAGGCGTGCGAATATGTATGTGTATTGAATCTAACTCGTAAAACCCATCGGGTAAAGTTACTTCCGTATTGATATTATGCTAGTTTAGCGGGTATATGTACTAATTTCAAAGATGTATGTGAAGTTCCCAATTTCCACTGGACCCAAGTTGGAAGTGCAGCCCAAACCCTCTCATACTAAATGAAGGCTAGCTGTGGAACGACGTATGTAGGCTGAATTACCACTATTATTGTTATTATTCGTAGAATATCCAATTTTTATATCACCAGTTCTTTCAAAATCAGACTATGATCATTGTTAGGATTTAAATGAAAATAAAATGTTGTCAGTGCGAGCCCTTTGCGCACACTAATAAAGTGCCCGACGCGGGCGCAGCGACAAAACTAGCAGATCGTTCACCCGCCGCTTTGGGATGGGAATACTGTTTTCCGCACCATTACAGTTCTGGGTTTTTTTTTCTGTGTGGGTTTAGAATAACAGCTCTCCAGTTCTTCCGTAGCTGATGTTAAGGTATGCTTAGGGCGACAGGTTAACAACCTGTCACTATTAGACCTTTGTGCCTATATTCCCAAATGAGGTAGGTAGATCACACTTAACGTTAAACAGACACAACCATGACTATCGCTATCCGTAGCCGCGTCCAGCGTATTATTTTAGATTTATAGGAGATACAATAGCGATAGGTGGCTAGCCCGTCGCCTTAAGTGTATATAGCTTAACCCATATCCTTAGTCACCTCTTAAGACATTCACGGAAAAACTAGAGGATATTTTTCATCTCGGATAAATACAAAAAGCGATGGGTGAACCCTACCACTTAAATCTTGCTAAGTTTATACCACCATACTTCGGTCATGCTCATACAAAAAAACACGTGTCTAAAAATACCAAAGTACCAAGGCAACAGAAAATGAAGGTACACCGTGGAAAGCGGTGCGAAGGCCAGACGACACACCGCCGAATTTCACTGAGGCCAACGCCCCGCTGACTTCTACGAACTTATGCACTCCTAGTACCTCAAACGCCGGGCGAGCAGCGAAATGACACGCTTAACCCGTGGTTAAATCTTAACCCCTGCAACAAAAGTAAATTATTAATTTCTGTGCCATTTACCGATTTCGAGGCTATGCCATAAGAAAACTTAGTTTTAAAGCCTTAAACTAAGTTTTAGGAATATCAAAAAAGCAAGCTCAGCACGGAAAAATACGCGTTTCGAATCGCCCGTGAGAGTACGTACTAAGTGTGTGATAGATGTAAAATGAACCCGGCTACGCTCAAAATTTTAAAACAGCGACTATTGAACTATACTTTTTGGGTTTAGGTACTTAAATTAAAGTAAACAAACTTTATGTCAGATTTGACAGGTTAAGAACGTTTTTTTTACTAGTCAACTTTTTTCGGATATTCAAAAAGTTTAGCAAAGGAAGGAAACAATAAAAAATATTTTGTTGGTGCCTAAATTTACCCATACGTTGTCGGTTTAGGTAGTTAAATCAATGTAAACAATCTTGACGTGTCTTTTTATTTAACCCTTAACCACCTACGTGCGGTCTCACAGACAATAGATTACTCAAAATTGTCAATAACTAAACGCGAGTATGTCGCACACGCGTCTGTGTCCTTGTACCTTTGCTGGCCCATCCCGCAGTACCGGCCGTGCCGTCGACTCGTTCAGACGTATGCTCATTTTGATTTGGTGAGTTAAAAAACATCATCGGCGGTCTGTGAGACCGCATGTAGGTGGTTACTGTATTTTTTAACAGTCTCGGAGACGTCTCGGAGACCGCTTGTAGGTGATTATGTCATTTTTTTCACCCACATAATTTTGTTTATTTTTGTGAAACATGTAGAAAAATGGTTGCTACAGGAGGTATTAGATGACAAAATTATGTCAGACGAAGATTGTAGTGACGTAGAACCGATTCAGTGGGGTATGTTGTAAAAAATATGCTGCAACTGCCTTGAAAAATTGTGGATCTTAGGGAATTGCAATTTTGTAGAACTTCACGATAAGTGCTCTATTTTGTTATTTAATTTTGTAGTTGAACTCCTTATTTTATAGAAATGAATAAAAAAAGGTTGATTTTTTGAAGTCCTATATCTATCAGGTCTTTTAATGTAATCGGAGTCGATTTTTGTGTTAAATCTACCAGTCTTGAAAGATTATGCCATATCTCAAGATTTTATTATAGTTTATGTTATTTGAAGTTCTAAAATAAAAGTCTACAGCATAAACGAGTATTTTACTCGTTGAAATGCTATCTTGATATTACAGATCCCGATTTTGAGATGATTATTCACGAGCGGTCTCTAGGACCGCACGTAGGTTGTTATTTTACAGAAATTGGACGTAGGTGGTTAAGGGTTAAATGAAATAAACACAGTGATCTTATGGTTAGCCACTTTGAATTAATTTTACATCAATTTCTTTGTCTGTATCGAAAGACGGGGTTCAGAGCAATGCTGACACTATCTTAAGAATCTTTTTAAACAAAAAATATGATCGCAGCATGACACAACGACGCGACGTGACGTCGTAGCCGGCTGCTTGCGGTCGCGATCGAAATCGCACCTAGGCCCTGCGCCATTGAGGATAGAACCTATAGAGTACTAATGTCATCTTGGTTGTTCGGAAATTATTCCGCAAAACAATTGAAGTGATCGCTGTGCGCTTATTGGCCGGTCCAAGATCGCGCGTAACGCTAGTGCCTTTTTCTCTAAGGTTATTGGCTCTGTACAGTTTCTGTGACAGTGACGGTGACGTTTAGTATGTTGAAATCAACAAACTATTTGCGGACCGGGGTTGCGAACATTGTTTCTCTATAGGTTCTATCCTCTATGCCCTGCGCAGACGACAGACGGACTTTTTAGTCTGTGAAAATATAACCTATGGAATATGGAGTAACGCACACGACGCGCAAAAAGTCCGGCACACAATGCATACAATCTATGCAGACTTTTTGGGCGCCGCATACTCGATCGCACAAAAATCTGTCGTCTGCGATGCACCTTATCGTTTACACTAGCGTTTCGCACGGGTGGCGATTTAAGTATACCACAGAATTACGACATTAGACATTACATAAGAAACATCTAACATTATCAATGTTTCCCTACTTTACTATGCATGTATTATGTGTCATAAACCTTCCTCTTGAATCACTCTATCTACAAAAAAAAACCTGCATCAAAATCCGTTGCGTAGTTTTAAAGATATAAGCATACAATAGGGACAGACGTAGCGGTTTTGTTTTATACTGTAGAAATATTTACTAATTAGAATGCAGTAGTCATGACAATCAAATTATCTGTTAAATAATCAAAAACATCTTAAACATCATCATCAACTTTTTAAAAACTAGCGCCAAAAACAGGGGCACCGGCTTCTCGACAATACGCCCCAACGATGTAGTGTTAGTGTTCAGCGGACTACCAACTTTTTATAGTACCGCAAAAACGGTGCAATGTGGAACAATTTGTCAGATTTTCATCGTAATATATTAAATAAGCGCCGCATTATGACTAACGGTATGTCTTTTTGCGATAAGGTAACACATAAAAAACTTGTTTTCACGGTCACGGGCCGCGGTGGAACCGTGTCGCTTTGACGCCGGTAAATAGCGCGACTGATTTAATAGATTGGCGGAGTCTAGTTGCTTTATTAGAACCAGTGTGGACCAAGAAGGCACTTGAGATTAATCTTATGTTTGGTCTGTAGTCAGTAGTGCCATTTTTCCACCATGTCGAGCGTTCTTGACGATTTTTCAAAATTGGCATGAATTTGCTGGAGCATTGTTGAGTTTCTGAAAAAAAAAGCCTATTAAACAAAGCGGATTTTTTGCAATTAAACAAAAAAGTATTACTCGACCATTTCTATGTACCTATCTCTGTTATGTTATAAAACAAGCTGAAAAATAAATCTAATAAGTTACAATTATGCCCCCTTTGCTAAAAGTGGACTCTTCTATCATGCTTGAAAATTATAATATTTTTTAATTCAGCTATTACGCATTGTTTGTGCCTAAAGTGCGCATATTTTCTTAATAACAGCTCGCATGTGTTAAGTAACATGATGCCTACAACGACATATGCGGGGCCTGTGTTTCTTATAAAAGCTCTATACTTTGCGAATTTCTTTCACAAAATATACAAAAAATAAAAATATTGGGTTAATTGTAATTTTTTTATTTGGGTGGCTGGGATAAGTCAAGTACAAAATAAAAACCTAGTAATAATGTTTCCTAGTTTACTGTCTCTTGCCTGTGCACGCCTTTATCTTCGATCTGTGGAATGCAGCTATGACAACTTGTGACAGCGAGGTATGAATGGATATACGTATACATATATCAAAATTTACTGGAAACGTTACAAAAACAAGAGACTATTTCACGGAGCTAGTTTTAGCACACAACTTTTATTTAAAGTTAACTAAAAGAAGAATAACAGAGGCATGCTACTCGTAAAAATGATAATATTTGAATAAGAGTTAAAAAACTAAGTAGGTAATAAAAACAGGATCTTAAGTAGTCATCAAGTGACAGAGTGCATTAAAATGACTGAAGAGAAAAATGAGACATAAAGACATGAGCTAAAAATAACTGTAAAAATAAAGTAATATTTTATCATTAACTGGTATCATCATTAATTATTTAGTCAGCCGTCAAGTGTTAGTGGAATAATGAATCACAGTCGTAAAATACTACAAAAAGTGTGATAGTAAAATAAAATTAATGATAAGTGGGCGTTTACGACATTTTTGTATTAGGCCTAATTAGTTGAGGCGGAATATGTTAATAACAACTGATGACAATAATGACATTAATAAATGCAGCGGTAAGTTACCGTTGTGAAATGATGAAAGTTTTAATGCATTATTTTTATTATAATGGTTGTCTTTGTTTCAAAATGTGTACCGAAAATATACTTCCTGTACATTAGGGTCAAGGAAAATGACTCTAACTGAGTTTAAGTAGGGTGGTAAATTGCAACAGAAACAATGCATGCTGCGCTAAAAGTACCAGGCGAACAGAGGTCGCGAGAAAGTCTTGGACTTTCCTTAGTCGTGCCTTACTCTTCCGGGTCACGGGTCACGCCCATAAGGCGGTCTCAAGGTTACAGGCCGTCTCTTTCGATTTATGGTGCCCTGGTAGTTACAACTGGGTGCTGGGAGGTCAAAGGTCGAATTTATTGCGGTTTTATTAAATACTGAGATGTCTAAATGATTAAGAATGGTTGTTCTGTATACCTATTTCTTTAACTTATCATACTGTCGATAAACTTCTGGTTGCCTTATAAGGTAAACGTCCGAATACTCGACACTTTATCAGAAAGTAGTTTATATGCGCCCCTATTTTTAGTTTGTTTGATATTTACATACGCATAACGATTGTAGGTACTTTTCTAGATGAAACCCTTAGGTCAGTCTACACACTTGTAAGTTTTAATTGCACAATATTAAGAGGGCGCACACATTTTTTACGTACGTAATATAAGATCAGGTGGGGGAAGAGAAATTCAGGGGCAGGGCAGGGGTAAGAGGCACCACAGACCATAACTCGTCGAGTTATGAGTGATTATGGTCTGTAGAGCCCTCTTATCTCTGCGTTTCTCTTCCCCCACCTGACCTTAGTGGTTTTGGACCAATGTTTAAAAAATCGTGAAATGTAAATTAACTCATATTTAGCCATGAAAAAAATATGGTTAGACTAAACATATTCTGTAAATTTACAATAAAATTGTTTCATTTGTAATTACATTAAAATCAATGAGAAAAAAAATAAAGTAATGGTTCAACTTTCAAATTATGTAAAATGATATTTGAATAATAAAAACTAATAATTTGATTCATGTTAATCCGTTAATCCCCAGTAGACTATATTGTCTATCAGATAATAACAAGTTTATATCGTTTATGGTAAATTTTAATGGAAAATTTTCAAGTGAAAGACAGCTCTGACGCGTATTTTTGTGAAAACCCTTCAACAAATTGGCTAAGTAAAAGAAATCTGTGTTGCTAATAAAATATTTTTTTCCGTTAATCCCTAGAAAAAGAGTTTATTTATATGTTACAGTAGTTTTTCTTTAAAAACTTAAGGATTTATAGCTTTCTAAAGCATTTGAAAAACATCAAAATCACCGAATTTTGTTTGCACGCTCTTAAGGACGCTTTAAGTTAGAACGAGATAGCAACACTCATCTCTCTTTTTAGCAGCTAGCCGCGTCTCTACTTACGAATGTAAAACATACAAATGTAAAGCCGGCTTAACAGGATCTCAGGATTTTGTAATATTTGTCTATCCAATGCATGATTATAAAGTCAGGTGAATTTGTGAGCAAGTTTATTTTTATTGTAATGTAAAACGCGTAGGTGTTTGCTGCCACAAAAATTAGGATTAGTTAAGCTAATACACTTTGTCTTATTATCTTAATCAATGGTAAAAACTAGTATAGCGTCAAATATAGGGAGGTTTACCTTATGAGTCCGTCGCAAAGCTAAATCGTCTTCGGTTAAAAATCTCGTCTACTCACTGTTGACGGTACTTTGAAATGGGTCACAGAAAGTCCACTGAGTACGAATCAGTCACGATCGCATCGTTTTTTCTATAATCATAATAATAAGTGGGTACACGGTCATAGTTTGACAGCTAATCAGTTGAAAAGGATGGAGAGAGATAGAAAAAGCGTCGAGTAACGGGTCTGCCAGATAGAGGGACATAGGTGATACTGTAACGGTAGAGCTCTGTTTTATTTTGCGAAAATTATATATTTTTAACCGACTTCAAAAAAAGGAGGAGGTTCTCAATTCGACCTATTTTTTTTTTTGTGTATGTTACTCGATATTTCGGAGACCCGTGAACCGATTTTCAAATATTTTTTTAATCGAAAGGGTATAACTCGAAATTGGTCCCATTGGCACGAAACTAGGATCTGATGATGGAATCTTGGAGAAAACGAGGGAACTCTTCAAATTTTGTATGGAGGTGTACGGCGTTTTCGGTAATTTGTTGATGAAAGTCAAGAATTTACATTCAGTAAACAGAATACTTTCAAAATATTGCTAATTTGAAGTCGGTTTTTTTTTGTTTAAAATTATAAACATATAACTACCGTGAAACCACAAAACAAGATAGGCACAGAAGTTAATCTCCATACAAAGTGCTTTTGAGCACACGTAAACACCGCCCACAGACACGATACATACATACACACATATTCTCACGCCTGTATTCCCATGAGGGGTAAGGCAGAGCACATGGATTCAAAAATCCAGTGCCACGTCTAGCAAATTCAGGGTAACCAGATGGTCAAACGTGATATTGCGGTGACAGGTTGCTAGCCCATCGCCCACAATACACCAACCCTTTCCCAGAGTCGACTCTTACGACACCCACAGGAAGAAAGGGGGAAGTGATATTCTAACCCGGCACCTCACGGGCAGACACGATATCTCGGAACAATTGGAACCAGTCCGATCGCGATTGTCGTCCGCTTGAGACGCGCGTTTCTGAACGTTTCTGCAACCTTTTCAAGAGCAACTACTGAAAATGTGAAATAATAACAAGAGACTTAAATGTAAATGTTAGCCTTGAAAGTGTTAGCCCATGTACGGTAAAATACCAATGCTCGACGCCTCAACGCCCAATAGATGACACCCATCTGTCACCTGTCTTACTATGACATAAGGTTGGAAGTGCCAAGTATTGGGTCAGTGTCGAGCACAGGGCCGTTTACCTTAGCATCTGCTTGTTGGGGCATAAAATTGCAATGTGTATTATGTATTTCAATACAAAGGCGCTTAAACTTTCCAAGGCGTGTAGAATTCCAAGCGCATTCTTCTCTTATTATTTATTCTGCAGTTGTCCAGTGTTTTTAGGGTTCCGTACCCAAAGGAAAAAAACGGGACCCTATTACTGAGACTTCGCTGTCTGTCTGTCTGTCTGTCCGTCCGTCCGTCCGTCTGTCACCAGGCTGTATCTCACGAACCGTGAGAGCTAGAGAGTTGAAATTTTCACAGATGATGTATTTCTGTCGCCGCTATAACAACAAATACTAAAATCAAAATAATAATAATAATTAAGGGGGCTCCCACAGAAAAAACGTGTTTTTTTTTGCAGTTTTGGGTCTATTTAAATAATTGTAACAACTAAATACTTAAAATGCTCACAGAATATTTAATTAAATATTCACTTTAAAAATAAATAATAAAATTAAAATAAAATTAATATTACCCATACAAAAATTCTGATTTTTTGTAGTTTTTGGTACGGAACCCTTCGTGCGCGAGTCCGGCTCGCGCTTGGCCGGTTTATTTCAAATTGTCCACTAACAACCAAGCGAGTGCGTGAGCAGGATAACATATTTATCTGGTCTTTGTGCTGCTGAATTATGGTCTACGTCCCTTATGTGCAGCGCAGACGGCACACCTTTTGCGCGATCGATTCTGCGACGCACAAAAAGTCTGCGTGGATTGTGCGCCGGAATTTTTACGCGTCGTGTGCGTTACTGCATATAATTGCGTAGGCTTAGGTTCTATTTCCACAGACTAAAAAGTCCGTCACGGATAGTCTGTCGTGAATTGTAGGGTTTAGAACAACGTCTCTCCATTTCTTTCATGAATGTCGTAAGAGGCGACTAAGGAAATTTAGGTGTGCTTTAGGCGACAGGCTAGCAACCTGTCACTATTATACCACTTCCGATGTTAAACTTAAAATTATGCTAGAAGTGGTTGTTAGAAGGATTTGTCGGATTAGGTACTCGACACTTATGCCATTATTGTTTCTTTATATTTTCATACATACCGTCACGCCTTCCCACAGGGGTAGGCAGAGACCACTTTGTTCCACTTGCCGTTCCAGACATACTTCTTTTGCTTCATCCACATTCAATAGTCTCTTCATACATGCTCGTCTATTTCGGGTACTCTTGACCTGACCTGTTTCTAAAACATTCGCGATTTGGTCACGGAACTTCCGTCTAGGTGTTCCCCTCCTAACACACCCATTCACACTTCCCGTATAAAATCTGTTTAGTAAATCTTCTTTCATCTGAAAAAGAAGATTCTATTTTCAATTCTGTGTCATGTTCTCCACAGCTGTTTTTGAAAATTGTGCAGAATTACAAACAGGGAGTAATAATAATACCTGAAGTCTAGAATAACCCGTTTTGCCTACGTCACGTTTCGTGTGCTCTGTCTGTCCCTTTTGGAATTGCAAGTGCGATTGTTTATGTGTTATTCATCAATTTTATTTCTGTACTAGCTGTGCGCGCGACTCCGTCCGCGTGGAATAGTGACCAATTTCTCCCGCTTTTTTCCACATTTTCCACTTTTTCTTCGGTCCTATTAGTCGCAGCGTGATGTTATATATCCTAAAGCCTTCCTCGATAAATGGTCTATCCAACACAGAAAGAATTTTTCAATTCGGACCAGTTGTTCCTGAGATTAGCGCGTTCAAACAAATAAACTCTTCAGCTTTATTATATTAAGTATAGATTACGTTTCGTACGCTCTGCTGACCACCTTTGCTAGTATGAAATATTTCGTTTGTGTAAATAAATTTGTAATTGATACCATTTTGTTTGTTTTTACAAATCTTTCACAATCTGACAGATTTTTGCGGTTAAAATTTTATCTTCGTCTTTGAAATAGTGCCATGCAACAGGGGACTTGTTCCTGATTCGTCATATTCCTGATTGGTCATATGCTTTATTTGACAAGGAATAAGGCATATGACCAATCAGGAATATGACGAGTTAGGAATATGACCAGTTAGGAAAATGACGAATAAAGGAATATGACCAATCAGGAATATGACGAATCAGGAACAAATCCAACAGGGTGCTTATAAATTATCATGTTTACGTAAATTACTAAAAATGTTATCAAAACAACAGAACAAGATTATGCAGACAATTTTTTTACAACGGAAATTTAGGGCAAGTCAAGCGAGGGTGACCCCGAGGAAAGTGCATATTCTGTAGAGAAGACAAATTAGAAGTACCCGAAACCGTTGAGCATGTAGATGAAAGGAATCAACGTGGATGAAGCGAGAGAATTACGAGTATATCAGAATAGAATTGAACGTCGCTCTGAAAGTTGTCTTTGCCTCCCCACAGGGAGTAGAGCATTTGTGATCTTAAAAAGTGCAGAATCTGACAAATCGATTATCTTATATCTCTATTTTAACAGTATTTAAGTGTTTAATCTTCATCACATATATAACATTGACTCCTTTTTACGCGCCATGAATCAATTTCGTTGAACGATATACAATGATAGCAATCAAGTGTTGATTGGTTTGCAAAATAATGGTGGTCTCTTAATCATTCCTTAGCAATCTCGCGTTGTAAAACTTTCTCGACATAACAATATGCGTGTTTATGTGAAACCGATCCTACTTTCGCCCATTTAGCGGCAAAACGGTTTTATTGCAAGCGAATGTCTTAAAAGCAAACAAACAATGGAAAGCAAGGATGCAAAATTGAATCGAATACAAAAACGATTGCTTCTTGGATTGAATTTGAAAAAAAAATGAAAGAGCGGCAAAATGCGGGTTTCGTACGAAAAACGGCAAGTTAAACACGTTTTTTGTATGAAACCCCTTAAAATACTTATTTTATTTTGATTTAATTACTAACTTTTGAAGTAGATTGTACAACTCAATATTCTGTAAATATAAAGTGTCTACTTGTTACCATTATTTTTAACGACCCAAAAAAAACAAATAATCATGATTGCTTTATTGGAGCCTCTCGTAAATGATATTTTTCCTTTGTTTTTAGTATTTGTTGTTATAGCTGCAATAGATATGCATCATCTTCATCTGTGAAAATTCTAATAGTCTAGCTAGCACGGTTCGTGAGATACAGCCTGACGACAGACGGCCGGACGTACGGACAGTGACTCAAAGGCCTCAAAGCCCTTTTCAGCCTTTGGGAACGGAACCTTAAAAAACAATTGCGAGTTTTACATAACTCTGCGCAGCAGTTTTTTAGGGTTCCGTACCCAAAGGGTAAAAATGGGACCCTATTACTGAGACTTCTCTGTCTGTCTGTCTGTCTGTCCGTCCGTCCGTCTGTCACCAGGCTGTATCTTACGAATCGTGAAAGCTAGAGAGTTGAAATTTTCACAGAAGATGTATTTCTGTTGCCGCTATAACAACAAATACTAAAATCAAAATAATAATAATATTTAAGGGGGGTTCCCATAGAAAAAACGTGATTTTTTTGCAGTTTTGGGTCTATTTAAATAATTGTAACAGCTAAATACTTTAAAAGCTCACAGAATATTTAATTAAGTATTTACTTAAAAAATAAATAATTAAAATAAAATAAAATTAGTATTTAAGGGGGCTACCATCCAAAAATTTTGATTTATTGCAGTTTTTGGTACGGAACCCTTCGTGCGCGAGTCCGGCTCGCACTTGGCCGGTTTATTTCATAGTCTTTAGGTACTTAATACTGTCTTGACTTTGTTGGTATTATTTTCTAAGCAACTAACCGGTTCAATAACTGTCACGTGAAACATGATCTTTAGCCTCTGGGTCGGCAACGCATCAGCAGTCTACCCGGCGTTACGGATATCTTTGCGTTCTTTTGGTCTCATTTCCTCGACTGGGCTGATTCCTTAACTTATAAAATGACAGATAAAAGAAAATTTATTTAATTTCACTTTATCTTCCCACGAATTAAATCAAATACAAAATGTTTAATTAAATAATTACACTAACCACAATCAACACTTCAACATGTTCAACTAAGGCACATAAAGTGGTAAAAGCCATAAATTCTTTCCACCGTTCCGCATCAAAAGTAACATACCGTTGCCACCGCTATAAATTTAAGCTCAGAATAATTCAAGGTATTCCACAGGCATTGAGACAACAATCTCGAGCTTTCTGAACTTTCTAAGTTTCCCTTTTACAGGCTTTCGCATGCAAACGGCTTGTCTAGACTCTTGTACAGCTGTGATGGTTTAAAAGGTTTGAGATAAGAAGCACAGACATAATAAAATTGAAATAGATACCGCGAGTTCCCGCATTTGTATGAAAACCAAGCGGGCCACTTTTTCTCTACCTCTGTAACGTCACATGAGCGCTTTATTGGTGGGTTTTGACAGTCCGAGTGAAACCGATTCCAATACGCCGCCTTATTCAAGTTGTCCTGTCTTCTAGGCAGTTAAGCCTAATCTAAGTGGTACAAAACTAAATGAAATCGCGTCAAGCAGCATTGCTCTCCTTTTTGACACCCTTTTGGTACGCGAAGTACATACACTTAGTTTGAGACATCTATTTCGATAGAAGTCTGTGTAGGGAGTACAGTTAGTACACCGAATGGAAGCAGAACTTTTAACTTTGAAGATTAGGAGTACAATCCGTGTGGTTTCGTGTTTAGAATAACATTTCTCTACCTATTTCTTTGGATGTCATAAGAAGCGATTGAGGAAATAGGTTAAGGTATTTTTGGCGACAGGCTAGCAACCTGTTAGGTACTATTACCTAAAAGTGGGACTAAACTTAGTTAATACATACAACGACACGCCTCTTTCCCACAAGGGTAGGCAGAGACTACTTTGTTCCACTCTCTACGATCCTGAATACCTCTTTTGCTTCATCAACATTCATTAATCTCCTCATACATGCTCGTCGGTTTCGGGTACTCTCAAAAAGTTAGTTAATACGAGTAAATAAAAACAAAATCACGATTGCCTCCTTTGTGTAACGAAAACCTACGTAATTATTTTTTAAAACCACTCATGTAGAACGTTCCGTGTGATCTGCCTACCCCTTTTGGAAATGCAATGTGTGTGTACAGTCAAGGACTTTAATTCATGAGCCACCATGGAACCAATTCACAGTAAACGTCACAGCGACATCCCATTAGTTATCTAAGGAAATCGTAATGATTTTTTCTTTGAAAAAGTTCTATGGTGGCTCATGAATTAAAGTCCTTGACTGTACCTACCTATGTATTAGTATCATTCGATTTAACGGACAGTTTTCTATTTACATACACACATTCATACAAACAATCACGCCCGTGTTCCCAAATGGGGTAGGCAGAGCACATGAATCGTGACACAGACAAAACCATTTCTTTTCTTTTTTACTCATAAAAAATAGCCTTTTAGATAGATTTTCATGGAAAAATAGCTACAATATTACAATTTTATTAGTTCCATTGATTTACTAGCAGACTCTATCACATAAATAAAACTACCGCAACACCAACTGTCGGGTAAAGCGCATTTGTGTGGCACAGTTATACCACAAACCGCAGCGCTCCGAATACAGGGAAATGGTCAGGGCGATAACAGGAACAGTTACCCTACAAAAGGGGTTAATGTAGTTATGCAAAATGTTCGCACTGTACCTTAAAATTAGAGGTCTATTCTTAGCACAGATAACACAATTTAAATCTCTCTTTCTATCTCTCTGCTATCTTTTTTTTTAAATAGCGTAATTTTTATTTTAGTGCGACTGCTTAGTTTTGTTTAAGAAATGAGCATGACAGGCGAATTTTATAATCCGCGTGAAATAGTTTTTTTTCTACATTTTCGAATGTTTCTTCGCTTCTATTGGTCGCAGCGTGATATTATACAGCCTAAAGCCTTAGGCTCGATTTATGGTCGTAATATCGTCTATCCAACACAAAAATATGTTTTTATTTCGATACCGTAGTTCTTGAGATTAACGCGTTTAAACAAAAAAACTCTTCAGCTTTATAATATTAGTACGTACAGATAAAAATATGTATAAAAAAAACGGAATTCCATAAATAATTGCGCATCGGTGTTCTTATTTACAAATATTAATTTCCAAAAACGAAGGCTCAATGAGTGCAAATAAAAGCCAGATGTTCTATGATAATGTTAACGGATTCAAGGTCACATAGTAATAACGTGCAACCGTGAGAAATCCTGGTGCCTTAATATACCTAATTGCCATTGTCTATGCCAGCCATGGAGTATGGTAATTGTCTCGTTTTCACTGACCCTGTTACCTTAGACTTTCATCTGATACTCTTGCTGCTTATGCTAGCCTAGTACAATCACCGGCAAAGATATCACAAATAGTAAGAATCCATCTCCATTTCTTCCGTGGATGTCGTAAGGGGCGACTAAGGAAGTTTAGGTGTGTTTTAGGCGACAGGCTAGCAACCTGTCACTATTGTAACTCTTCCATCTCTGCAAACCTAAAACTATGTCTATGTCACGTTTCGTGGGCTCTGCCTACCCCATTTGGGAACACAGGCGTGATTGTATGTAATAATCCACCCTAAATTAGGACATCCCACTGCTGGGCCTCCCTCTCAGTATGAGAGGGGTTAAGAGTTCCCACGGGCCTAGTGCGGACTTGGAACTTCACACACAACATTAGATTGCTTCGTCACGTATATTCTAGCATAATTTCACGTTTAAAACAGATGGAAGAGTTATAATAGTGACTCTAAATAAAAATAAGGGTATCTCATGTCTTAAATCGAGTATAGCTGGACAAGTTTCCGGCTAGCCCGTAGTCCATTATCTCATCACCGCTCTGTTCGCGCTGTATTTCATTCTCAAAATGATCATTCGAATGTTAACTAAATAAATTTTCTTTTGTTACAGGAACCAACATGGACGATTGACCACGCGTAGTGATTGTGAACACTGGTGAACAAAAGACTGATAGTGTTATTTATTTAATTGAAACAAGTGAAAAACAAAATGGCGTACTCGGGATATTTTTTAGCGACGACGGCGTTCGTTTTGTTTGGTAAGTTTAGTAGTATCATTTTAATTATTCTATCTTTTTTTTTCAGTAGATATTATAATACTACACTAGCTTATGCCTACGGCTTCGCTCGCGTTAAGAAGTATTATTACTAATTAAATTAGGTATAGATTTCGCGGCGTTTAGTAGCTTTCTGAATGTAGAGTCTCAGCCCGATCGGTTTAAAATTGACAAAGTTCATACAAATTTTCATCCCCTATTTTATACCCCTGGGGGTAGAATTTGTCAAAATTGACTGTACTTTTTGCCAACTGTACTTTATTGTCTTCCACCTCAGATTATGTGCATTAGATTTCAAGTCAATCAAACCAACCGTTGAAGAGTTCTCTCCATCGGAGACGGTCCCGGCTAGGCCAGCAGAAGTCCACTACTGGAATATTGTATTGTCATCCATGTTACGGAGATATACCAAGTTTCAGCTCAATCGGACTATTGGAAGTACATTTAGTAGGTACACTATAATTGTTTTTTTTTTTTGTAAAAAATAACCATTTTTTTTGCTATAATTTATTTTGATTATTGGTAACTTTTGCTTATAACTAATTTATTTCTTTTGTAATTATTTTTCTTTGTTTTGAAAAAATGACTTTCTGCCAAGTTTCTTGCGGCGCATTCTTCTTGGCAATGATGGTCTTTCCGAAGCGCTGGTAAACTCAAAAAAAAGACGTGTAAAAGTGCTCTTAGGAGCCTATTTGCATAAATAAAGTTTTGAATTTTGAATTTTGACTTAGTTCAAATCTTCCTTGAAATATTGGCAAACATACAAACATACATACAAAAGTTTAGTTAAATAAAATCTTGTAAAAAGTATACAAACAATCAAATCGCAAATGCACCAAAGACCTCTTTTTAGGTCACTAATGTTGTTTGTATGGAACGCGACAGACATTAATAGACATAACAGTGCGCACGTATTCATCACTAGATCTTTATCGCGCTAATGATCTATGGATCAATGATCGATGGCGGCGCGTGCGCGTCGATCCAGTCAATAACCGTTAACGTGACAAGTTTGATTAATTATGTTAATATAGTGTTGGATTTTACACCTCGATTACTGATGATTTAGAGTTCCATTTTTTAAAGAAAATTTAATGTTTTAAAAAAGGCGAAATAACCAGTTGATGTAAATTACATACACATACATACAATCATGCCGGTGTTCCATAGTGTGCGTTGCAAAGACTATACTAGAGACCGATAGGTACTTAAAAGATGGTAAACAATCTTGACGTGTCTTTTTATTTAAACATACACTTTATAAATCAAAATCTTTACATTTTACAATTTAGGTATGAAAAAATCATTTACTTTCATAATTGAATTGTATATTGTAACGATTTTCATTTTTAGACTGTGTATTTCAATAAAAAGACATGTCAAGATTGTTTACCATCTTTTAAGTACCTATCGGTCTATAGTATAGCATAATTGCAAATTCAATAAACAAATTATAGCGTTAAAATAGTAACAGGTTGCTAGCCTACCTCTTATATAACTTACTTTAAAACCAAAAGTAATTTAAGCTTATACGAAACGTGAATAGTCATGGATTTGTTTATGTAGCGTTTTGTGTGCTCTGCTTATCTCATTTGGGAGCACACATACGTACTGCATGTACAGTCACGAACCGGGATTGTTGAGCCACTTGCCACTGTTCGCAATTTAGGCGTGTAATCAATGACCGATGTGACCGAATAGGTGTTAGCTATTGGATTAGTATTACACGACCAAGTTACAAACATAGGTAAGTGGCTCAACAATCCCGGTTCGCGATGGTACGTGAACGAATACGATTAAATTGTTTTGATGAGTGAAACTGGATTATAATTTTTAATTACTGAAATCTATTTATTAATTATCAATCTGTTTTAAGGTACGGAACCTCCAATAAAATTGCTATGTAGTGTATGTACACATATTTTCATCAATTAACGAATATATTACACGTCGTATAAATTAAAATCGTGATAGTAAGTATTTTAATTATGACTCTATCTCGTCACTTGCAACTCATTAATATTTATAATTCATACATACATAATCACGCCCGTATCCATATTAAGATATCTATAGGATAATGCATGATTTCCACCAAACGGCCGGAATCGGAAAGAATTTTATGGTCTTCAAACGATACTGAATCTTACGTTCACTGTGTGTAAGTCTACATTACCAAGCAGCGTACAAAAGCTAGGTGACGTACGTCGCCCGCGACCACGGAATACAAAAATAAGGTAATCTAGACTTAAACACAGTGACCGTAAGGTTCAGTATCGTTTAAAGACCATAAAATTCTTTCCGATTCCGGCCGTTTGGTGGAAATCATGCATAAGACGAACACACATTACATAGACGCTTTTTCGTTTGTCTTTCGTTTCTCGTTCCTTAGTTACTGTTTAAAGTTGGTTAAATAGGTATAATAATGACACGTTGCTAGCCTGTCGCCTAAGGCTCAATTCACACCAGAAGAGCGGCGAAGCGCGGCGTAGCGGAGCGCAGTTTCAGTGTCATGAGAATTTCAACTTTATCATTATTACAATAAGACTTATTATCGCATGAGAAACTCTAAAGATGCGCGCGGATGCCCGCGGATCCGCGGGAATTCCAGCGCATTCCATAAACAAAGCCGTGCGACTGCGCGAGCTGTCGCGGGAATGCCCGAGGATGCTCGAGTAGTTGCGACGGCCGCTGTCAATATGTCAATATGTAAATTCCAGCGACTTCCTACGCATTCCAGCGGCTTCTCGAGCAGTCGCAGGAATCCTCGCGCATTCTCCACGGAGCGGGTCGCTGCGCTTCGCCGTCTTTCGCCGCTCTTCTGGTGTTAATTGAGCCTAAATGTATCTTAACTTGGTTGTCTCTTACCTCCATGGAAGTAATAGCGACTTTAGGCGACAGGCGAGCAACCTGTCAGGGTTACTATTGCATTCGTTCTTCCATCTTTTTCAAACCCAAAATTATGCTAGAAGTAGCTGCGAAGCGAAAAACTGTCATAACGAACATAAATGAACATAGGAGTGACTGTATGTGTGTATGTATGCTATAGGACAAACTCCAGTACGCCTATACCTTATCGGTTTAGGTAGTTAAAACTATGTAAACAATCTTGACGTGTCTTTTTATTTAAACGTACACTTTATAAATCGAAATCTTTACATTTTACAATTTAGGTATGAAAAAATTATTTACTTTCATAATTGAATTGTATAGTGTAACGATTTTCATTTTTAGACTGTGCATTTCAACAAAAAGACATGTCAAGTTTGTTTATATTGTTTTAACTACCTAAACCGATAAGGTATAGTGTGATCAAAACGATCATGCAGTCGATAACAATTTCGTTTGCGAGTTATCGCAAAATTGTGTGGAAACTGAGACAGCACCGCCAGCGGAACGATGGCACAACTGCCGCGGTCGACACGCCTCCATACAATTTCGCGTTACTCCGCAAACGAAATCGTTATCGACTGCATGATCGTTTTGAGTACACTAGACGTATAATACTATCCGCCGCCCCGTTGAAACGAACTTGTCGCAAAAACGTGCAGCGAATCGAATTCTTAATTGGTAGCGTTTTATAGCGGCCGCGAATATTATGCGGATTACCTACTGACCGCTATCCGTCAATCTCACTTAACGAGGAAGAATATATCCGGCAAAAAACGCTGAAGAGCTTAATTCATTCATTCAATCTCCGAATGCGTCGTAACTGTGCTTCGCTATCTAGTCGGTTAATTAAAAATCATTGCATAGTTACTAGTATGCTGTATTACTGCATAATAAAAATAAAGATATAGGGATTGAACATTAAACTACCGTGAGACTCACTCATGTTAAAAAAATTTCGGACACCTCACGTTTAATAAATCGAGTTTAGCTCGACATGCTTCGGGCTAATTCGTAGCCCTTTATCTAGGAGCCGCGGCGGCTGCTGCTGCCAAACGCGCACTGCGCGTCACCGCTCTCTTCGCGCGACGAGTTTTTTGTTTCTGCAAATAAACTTTAAACTTTAATTGTTAGTCTTGTATGGAACGTTAAAAACGGCCAAAAAGCAGTTAAACAATGTAGTTTTGCGTTTTTACCGACGCAAACTCCTCCGCGTCACGTATTCTGTGTTACACTGAACTCTGTTTTTTGCATACAACTTAGCGGTAAATCTCCGGTTACGGGGTGTTGTTTTAAATAAACGTTAGCGTTATAGTAACAATTGCTGTTTGATGTTTTCCCCGTGTGGTGCCGGGTTAGAATAGCACCTCCCCCTTTCTTCCCGTGGGTGTCGTAAGAGTCGACTCTGGGAAAGGGTTAGTGTATTGTGGGCGATGGGCTAGCAACCTGTCACTGCAATATCACGTTTAACCATCTGATTACCCTGAAAATGCTAAACGTGGCACTGGATTTTTGAATCCATGTGCTCTGCCTACCCCTCTTGGGAATACAGGCGTGAGAATATGTATGTATGTATGTATGTTTTCAAAGTCTCTTTATTTCTGTGTTAACTATTAAGTGTAACTGAAGCGGTTACGAACCCTACCCTATTTGGAAATAAACGTGTGAGTTATTTTTGTTTGATTTTGTCTAAAACGTCACCTGTTTCAAAATGTTTGGAATTTGAATACTTAGCCATAATTTTATAGCATCTATCGATTTTGATTTCGTAATGAACTTGACATTATAATGCTACAAGATACTCACAGGTTTTTTAACGTAGCCGTTTGCTTTAAGCCACAGATTAAAAGCTAAAACATAATTCAATTTAACGTAAGACTAAAACTACAAGCGTACAACACAGTCATCATAGTTACCGACAAAATGGTATATTTTCATTACAGACTCTGCCATTAAACATAAAACTACCGCGAGGCTCCTTCATAGCGAAATAAAACGAGCTATACTCGATGTAAGACGTAAAGCAGGCCGCACACCAGGCATACAATTGTCTCTTCACAACTGTAGCGCCACATTTTAAATGCGACACATTTAACACCCCCATACATGCCTACGTGAGTACGCACATCGAGGATACATTTGTAGCGGACACACTTTGTGGCGAGACGTCATCCGCGCTAATAATTCATGATCGAACCTGTTCGTTTTTTGTGTCACACATTGTGGCGACGTAAATGTTCGATACGTGTAGCATGTGGCGCTGGTGTGCGGCCCGCTTAAGTGTATTTTATTTAATAACTCTCCCTTTCCACGTTTTATTTGCTTTTGGACATCACCCTGTGAACGCGCTGCATAGCAACGCGGCTTAGCGCCAACCCACATTTTTTTAACGTCGGCACACAAGGCCGCGCGAATTAAACTCACTAGTATTGTTCTTTTATAGGGTTCCGTGGGAAAAACTGAGAACCCCAATTTCACTGCTAGTTTTAGAACTTACTTAGATAGGTACTAATAATTAAATTGCGGAGTGGTCTCTCCTAATAGTAGTATGTCGATCATACCTTAACCCAGGGGTTCCCAAACTGTGCGCCGCGGCGCCCTGGGGCGCCGCAGAAACTATTGAGGGGCGCCGCGGTGAGTCGATTATTTATCATTATCAGAAACCATTTTCATATTTTTACACATAGGTACATATTTTATTTTCATTTTTATTGTTCTCAACCTAAATACTACTATTATCTGAGCCTATTTGTTCTGTATATTTTTCAAATATGTAGTTACACAGGGTAGGGCGCCAGAATGACAGAATTCTAAACTTGTGGGTGCGCCGCGGGCTGAAAAAGATTGGGAACCCCTGCCTTAACCTATTTTATTTAGTCGCCTCTTAGAAGCTATTGTTATAAATTATAAACTTCTCGCTCCTCCGATACCTACCGAAGAAAATGTAAAAGGCCCTGTGCAGACGACAGACTTTCCGCGACGGACTTTTTAGTATGTGAAAATAGATACCCTGAAATTGCTAGACGTGGCACTGAATTTTTGAATTCATGTGCTCTGCCTACCCCTCTTGGAAATACAGGCGTGAGAATTATGTATGTATGTATGTATGAAAATAGAAATAAAACCTATGAAATTATATGCAGTAACGCACACGACGCACAACAGGTCCGGCGCAC
Source organism: Adoxophyes honmai (assembly GCA_005406045.1). Lineage (NCBI taxonomy): Eukaryota > Metazoa > Arthropoda > Insecta > Lepidoptera > Tortricidae > Adoxophyes > Adoxophyes honmai. The sequence goes on along the minus strand of BHDV01003122.1, from coordinate 17,865 downwards.
AATGCATACAATCCACGCAGACTTTTTGTGCGCCGCAGACTCGATCGCACAAAAAATCGTCCGTCTGCGCCAAAAATGACTGCGCGTACCACTTCTACTTTTGTCGAACGATCTTAGCTCTACTATGTGTGCGGAACCACGTCTATATATAAACATTTATGTATGTTATTATACCACTTTTTCTCGAGACTGGTTTTTGCGGCGCCGTCTAGTTCGCTACCATTCATAGTATAATTTGCCTTTTCTTATTTAATATGCAAATTTAAACAGTTTCATGCGACACTTAAAAAAACTGTTGATCGAATAATTTGCGTTCCATAGGTGATTTTACGTAGTCAGTGCGTGAAATAAAATACATACATACATACATACATACATCACGCCTGTATTCCCAAGAGGGGTAGGCAGAGCACATGAATTCAAGAATTCAGTGCCACATCTAGCAATTTCAGGGTATCCAGATGGTTAAACGTGATATTGCAGTGACAGGTTGCTAGCCCATCGCCCACAATACACTAACCCTTTCCCAGAGTCGACTCTTACGACACCCACGGGAAGAAAGGGGGAGGTGCTATTCTAACCCGGCACCACATGGGCATATAAATATACATTATCTGTGAAAATTTCAACTCTCAAGCTGTCACGGTTCGTGAGATACAGCCTGGTGACAGACGGACAGCAAAGTCTCAGTAATAGGGTCTCGATTTTACGATTTGAGTACGGAACTCTAAAAACTGTTGATCGCACAATTTGCGTTCCATAGGTGATTTTACGTAGTTATTGCGTGAAATAAAAATTGTTTTGAAATAAATGAATTCGGATGAACGTTCATCCGAGTGATTGCTTCATTTTTCTAGTGAATTCATTCGACAGTTTTGTTTCATTCCGTGTTCAGACGTGTCATTTCGAGTTAATAGTACCGAATGAAAGGCGAAAATGAAAGAAAAATGAACCGTCTGATTTCACCTTGCGAGGCGACTAAGGAAATAAGCCTATCGTCATAAATATACCTCAACCAATGTCCTCAGTCGTCTCTTACGACATCCACGGAAGAAATGGAGAGGTTTTGTTCCAAACATGACACCACACAGCAAAAAAAAAACGTTAAAACTAACATTCACATGCATTTATAACAGAGAAAGTAATAATAACCAATTGATTTATTATTCAAATCCTATATCGATTAAGATAAAACTAATTAATATTAATTTGATATACATATTATTGGGCACGTTTACGATCTGGTTTCATTAAAATGATTGATCTTTCCTCACACATTTGTTGAGGACGGCGTGGGAGTTTTATTAATATGTGAGAGTAAATTAAAAACATTATGAGATAGTTTTTGTGTCAAATAAATATAGTATTATATAGCTTGCTTGTCTGTATCGCATAGTGTCGCATTTAGAACAACATACCTCAATTTCTTCCATGAATTTCGTAAGAACATAGATATGAGTTGTATAGAACAATCACGCCTATGTTCTTAAATAGGTTAGGCAAAACATTGAAAAGGAAAAAACAAAAAAAAAAGTAAAAAAGAAGCTCTGTAGTTGTAATTAATTTTAACAGCATATATTGCAGTTGTAAAAACTGTTGTGTCTTTACACGGAGCGCACAGTTTAACCTAAAAAAAAATAATCTAAAATCATCAAGGTACGGCCACGAGTCCGTAGATAAAAATTTGATAAAAAAAATAGGCTAGACAGACTCGAAACGTGACATTGAAAAAACCAAGATTATAATTATAACAATTTCACGCTTCGCAGCCCCTTCTAGCATAATAAAGGTTTGAAAAGACATGGAAGAGGTATTTAGTGTCAGGTTGCTAGCCTGTTTCCCAAAGGATACCTAAATCTATTTCTTTAGTCGCCTCTTACGACATCCACGGAAGAAGTGTTTCGCACACAGGATTTCGTATGAAGCAACTAAGGAAATGGGTTATGCTAGGTTTACACGGGCTTAGTACTTGTCATTAGTGTAGGTGGTTAGGGACTTATATGCGCAGTGACAAGTGGCAAGTAATCGTCTACAGTACATTGGTGTTAGAGAATAGTATTAGTAACAAAACACTTCGGCAGCTTTGACTAGGTAATCTGCTAATCACTAATCAAATTGCACTTGTCATGAAATGTTTACACCACTCGACAAGTGACAAGTATTAGTAGATTTTTACCTGGGGTGGGTGCTTGTCGCTTAGTAAATAGGAACGGCTTCTAATCACTTGCACTTGCAGTTGCACTAATACTAAGCACTTATACAACATGTTTACACACCTGTGACTAGTGTTAGTGACAAGTACTAAGCATTAGCTACTAACCCCGTGTAAACCCGGCATTAAGGTATATTTTAGGCCTGTGCCCGTGTGGTGTCGGGCTTTGAATTACACCTTTCCATTTCTTCTATGGATGTCGTAAGAGGCGACTAAGAAAATAGGTTAATAAAAGCTTATCATAATATATAACATAATGTATCTTTATATATTATTAACCCGTGTGGTGTCGGGTTTATCACACCTCTCCATTTCTTCCATGGATGTCGTAAGAGGCGACTAAGGATATGGGTTATACCTTATATTTTAGGCGACAGGCTAGCAACCTGTCACTATTGTACCTGCCACCTTGAAACCCAATAAAAAAAAATATGCTAGAAGTGGCTATAAAACGTGAAATAGTCATTGTTTGTCTATGTAGCGTTTTGTGTGCTCTGCCTACCCCATTTGGGAATACAGGCGTGATTATATGATGATGATGATCTTTATATTTCTAAAAGTCAACTATTTTCAGTTCTAAGTAGGTAGGTACATACCATCACGACCCGGGATTGTTAAGCCACTTACCTATGTTTGTAACTTGGTCGTGTAATACTAATCCAATAGCTAGCATCTATTCGGTCACATCGGTCATTGATTACACGTCTAAATTGCGAACAGTGGCAAGTGGCTCAACAATCCCGGTTCGTGACTGTACATCTACATTATTACACCTCTACCCTGCCAACTCATAGTAGTATTATATTCATTGTTTTTATGAAAGAAAGTACAGATAATACACAGGCCTGAGGCACCTGCATGTGATTGCTCAATTTCCGAATGCCTTTACCTAGTGAAAAAAACGACGCGATGGACAAATTTGATGTCCATTGAAGGGTCTGTATACTGCAGCATTAACAAGGCTTTACAGTGACGCTACCTATTGGGGTGTACAAAACGTAACATTGATAAAACATTACACATTAAACGCGGCTCCTAGATGAAGGGCTACGAATTAGCCCGAAACATGTCGAGCTTAACTCGATTTAAACGTGAGTTATCCGTAATTTATAAGATAAAACATGTCTATTTCGCGTTTCGTAGCCACTCACAATATTTTTTTGGTATAAAACAGAGGTATAATAACGACAGGTTGCTAGCCAGTTGCCTAAAACGTACCCTACTTACGTCCTTAGTCGTCACTCGCGACACCCACAGAAGAAATGGAGAGATATTATAACATGTTTTATCGTATTTTACTGTAGTTCACCATGCACATTGTAGCCTCTCTTTTTCTCTATCTCACTAATTGAGTTTCCCCTCTGCCTTTTAAAGGTTGGCTGGAAGACATCGAACCTCTCGTCTCTTTTGTTTTTCTTGGATTTTGTAATTTTTTCGTACAATAAAGTGTTTACTTTACTTTGTTACTTGTGGATGTAGAATTCTCTTTACAAATTGTTTACGCCGTCAATAGTAAATCACTGTGTGTGAACTCATGGTACTTAATGTAAGGCCGTGGTCGTCTTCACCCGCTGAATAATAGTAGTAAACGGAACGCCGCACGCGGCGGGCGAAAACGACCACTCCCGAGCATTCGCGAACATACCATTCAGACGCCGCGGGCGGCGGGCCGTTGTCGGCCGCGGGCGGCGGGTGAAGGCGACCACGGCCTTACGTATTAACGCGAAGAATTGTATGGAAACAGAAACAGCGCCACCAAGCGGCACGTTTGCACAACTGTTTCTTGACCTACTAATTACACTAGTCGTTCAGATACTTTTATTAGCTTTGTGGCCATAGATAAAAAACTAAGTAAGTCACCTGTTGTATGTGTGAGTAGTTTTTGCGTATAGACATTCTATTTTTAAAATTTGTAATGTAACGTATGGTTTGAAAACTCATTATTTGCTTATCTTTCATACATACATATTCTCACGCCTGTATTCCCTAAAGGGGTAGGCAGAGCAAATGAATTCAAAAATCCAGTGCCACGTTTAGCAATTTCAGGGTAACCAGATAGTTAAACGTGAGATTGTAGTGACAGGTTGCTAGCCCATCGCCCACAATACACTAACCCTATCCCTGAGCGCCTCTTACGACACCCACGGGAAGAAAGGGGGAGGTGCTGTTCTAACCCGGCACCACACGGGGACTTACCTTTCAAGTTTGATTATTCCTGTCCACTTATAATTGTCACGAATGTCACGATGAGATATAAATAGTTGTCAATATCAAGTAACTGTCTTCGTATTGTTTGCGTCGTTCATTGCAAACTGTACCAACTACATACAACAGGTGACTAAAGTTTTTCACCTGTAGTTTACTATATTATATCTTACTAATATTATAAACGTGAAAGTTTGTGAGTATGGATGGATGGATGTATGGATGGATGGATGTATGGATGGATGGATGGATGTTTGTTACTCCTTCACGCAAAAACTACTGAATGGATTTTCATGAAACTATACAGTAATGTAGCTTATAATACATCAGAATAGCACATAGGCTACAACTTATAAAGATTTTGTTTGAATTTTCCAAAATATGACGATAAGTGTCGAGAAAGTAGGAAAAAATCTAATGTCTGCTGGCTATTCTGGCGGGCGCTTCCTAATAATAATTCCGAAATCTCTTCTGTGTTAGCCTGAATTTAACGCGTGCGAAGCCGCGAGCAGAAGCTAGTATATTATATATGTTCTCCAGACCGTTTTCGGTCACGGCGACTGCTTCAACTCCTTAGTTGGCGTTCATGTGCTCTCGCGTGGTTAACATAGCCGATCTTGTTGTTAAAGACCCGTGAGCACAACGGGCACGAGAGAACACCATTGCAATAATTATAGCTGATCGCTGGTGATCGGGCTTTCAGCTCATTCCTCTTATCGTCTCTCTCTAACGTCGTCGTGTAGTTAACTATACCCGCAATGTATAAGTAACTTGGCTTTCGTGTCGCCGTATCGCATTGCGTAGTCAAGGCATGGATAATTGCACTCCTACCATCGTTGCTTCTTGGAACTTGTTATCCTGTACCGAAGTGATCTGAGGCTACTTTCGCTTGTTTATTTACCACTAGCTGTGCCCGCGACTCCGTCCGCGTGGAATAGTGACCAATTTCCCCCGTTTTTTTTCACATTTTCCTCTGTTTCTTCGGTCCTATTGGTCGCAGCGTGATGTTTTATAGCCTAAAGCCTTCCTCGATAAATGGTCTATTATAGATGCCTAAAATGCAAAAAAAGCAAAATTGAAAAAAATCACTTTGGCCCTTATACATAGAGTCTGGCTAACGTGACTCTGACCTGAGAAAACGCGGCAAATTTAAAAAATCTTTATATGGTATTACTAACTATA
>BHDV01003089.1:151647-161793 GCA_005406045.1 Adoxophyes honmai | reverse complement strand
AGCGCGCGAGCCGAGCGAGCGAAGCGAGCGTGCCGCGGCAGCGGCCGGCGAAGTGCCAGAAGCGACTTTTTTTATTTAAATTCGTGTTATTATTCCAGTGTACATTTATTTCCTTAAAATATTATTCTTATTATTATTTTAAACGAGCGTTATGCATTTTGATGTTAGATACATTGATTGATATACGTTATGAATCATAGATATTATGAACGTTATATTTAATCATCGTTATATACAATGATAGTATACTTAATGAACGTTATTCCAAACAAAAATAGATATTTTGAAATTATATCAAACGAACGTTATACTCATTGAACGGTATATAAAACAAATTTATAGAATGTGAGCGTATATAATATGAATATTATATCATATGTTTTTATATCATTTATTACTTACCCCCTTCTCATACGTAGTGATACACTGTAGACACTTGTATGCTGTGACAAAAGTTCCACATATGTTATTGCGCTTCATTTTCAACGCAATGTACATTACAACGCTCATGAACGTCAAATTAATTACACACACATGATCAAGAAAGGCCACCCAGAATCGTAACTTACGAGTCGTGATTAAAATTACTCATAAACCTAACTAAAATTATTCATAAATGCGTGGATGTGAACTAAAAGCTGTAAATACGAATTTTTTAAATTGCAACGTCCTACGTGCTTAGTAAATAAACCGTTAACATTACGGTTGCCGACAAAGAGTTAATTTACATGAAAAATAGTTAAATGAAACTGCTGATAGCCGTGCATAATCGTATACGTTTACATAAAACTACGTCACGCCTGTCCCAAATGGGATAGGCAGAGGACACTTAACGTTACTCAGATAAGGCTATGACTGTGCTACGTTCAGTAGCTACTTTTAGCATATCTTTAGGTTTTAAGTTAAATAATGGAGGAGAAATTAAGTGACGGGTTGCTAGCCTGACGCCTGAAATGTACAGTGACTTATTTCTTTAATCGTCTGTCGTCTCTTGCAGCATCCACGGAAGAAATTAAAAGGTGTTATTCTAAACCCGACACAACATAGGAAATAATTAACACTGTACAAAAATTGTGGGTGTCGTAAGAGTCGACTCTGGGAAAGGGTTAGTGTATCGTGGGCGATGGGCTAGCAACCTGTCACTGCAAAATCACGTTTTACCATCTGGTTACTCTGAAATTGCTAAACGTGGCACTGGATTTTAGAATTCATGTGCTCTGCTTACCCCTCTTGGGAAAATGGCGTGAGAATATGTATGTATGTACAAAAATTGTTGACTGGTAGAGTTAGTTTTACTTTGATTTTCATAAAGTCGCTATTTTGTCATTAGGACACAAAATGTCTAGTCGCCAGGTTATAAATAGAGGACCAAGTCGACTGGGATTCAGGCAGGAATCCAGACATTGAGCTGTTACAAATAGAACTAAAACATCTAGCGGATCCACACGACGATAAATCTTTAACGTTGTTTTACTATTTGTGGACGTATTAAGTGACCCGTTCGTTAGAGTTGACCTTAACTGCTGAATTGTTTTACATCATAAATAATAGCTTACGACATTATTCATTTAGTAAAATATTACAGTATTATGTTGTAATGAAAAATACCTCTAACTCTCGTGTTAAATCCAGTTTCAGTCGACATGTTTTGGATTAGGTACCGCAGCAGCAGCCAAACGTAGACTAGCTTGAAACAATGCGAGCTGAATCCGATTTAAGATCTGAATTATCCATAGTTTTTTATTAAGACTGCCGGTAGTTTAATTGTCAAAATATTACATGATATGTCAAAAGTTCATATTGGACGTAGAGCACGATCTGTTCATTATTAGCTCTGATTACGCTACAAAATTTACGTTGTATCATGTCCACTTAAGTGTGTAGTTATACAGCTGCCTACATTTACTATGAATAAACAGAGACAAAATCTTCAAACGCGTTTTAAGATTTAACAAAATAAGACACTCCTGATTTTTTGGGTCTTTTTAAAGCTACTTTAAAACGCACTGCGGCATCGCAAAACGTATTATTAACATTAACTGTATTAAACCTAACTAAAGCCAAATAAGAGCTATCGCCGTAAGTGCGCTCATATTTGCAGGACCGTATCGTCTGGCGATACCATTATAATTATTATTGATATTGTTGATCAAGGTATTGTCAAGACGTTTATTTCCTTTGTAACAACTACAAGAAGCTAACATTTAATTTCTGTACTTAACTAAGTCCCGTGGGTGGTAAATCCCACTTTCAACGAAGATAACAAGCAGTTCCTGGACGTAATTGATGAAATAACTGTGTATCAGCTTTACAGAAATAGCAGTCAAGAAAATTGGATCCGCGTGGATGAGTAAATACAACACTCCCACACGTGCATCAAAGGTCGTCGAACAAAAGTATTAAACTGAAATCACTGGAAATGTTTTCGAGTTATAAAACTTTCGAAGATTTATTTAAGAAACAACATTTCAATTTTATTTTTGTTCTCAAAACATTACCATCACACAAGGCAGTAACTCCTCAAAAGTCCCCGCGTACTTTGTGAAGTACAAACTGTAAGTATGACAGCCGAATGTCCTTTATAAAGTGCAAATAATTCAGTGAAAAGAAACTTAAAAATTACGGTACGCAAATTGAAATGAAACTCACGTCCTTATATCGAGATTAGCTAATAATATCTTCTATTTTTGTCTGAGTGTGAGGCCTTAAATTAGGTATTTCGAGTAGGACTTAGAAGGTACCCCGTAAAACCATTATAGCACTCATAGTCAAAACGGCAGGAGTGAAAGCCATTCAAAAAAATCTACCATAAACTACGATGTTGAGGACACCGAGGACTTGCGAGTAAAAATGGATCTCCACTCAGCATGAGTTGCTAAACTTATAGGTTCATCAGTTCAATTCACAATTTACATAAATCTATAACATTTAAATCATATTATTTGAAGAGGTCAACGGACACACTTCATTGTCCGAACGTACCAGGAGTGACCGGCGGTCACCGCCCAAGCAATTTAAATTTATTTTGTGCCTCCTTCGCCGCATCGTTAAAGTCAAGGGCGTGCTTAGTGCCAGGCCCCATTAACTTAATATATGGCTATGAGCAATCAGCTTTTTGTAACGATGTCGACTCGACGTAACGCGCTCTCGTTCTTAATTGCTAAAGTATGGCTCGTATTATCGACGTCGTTACTTTCTTTTAACAAACGATGCACACCATGTTTACACGGTTTAGGGGTACGTTGCGAGGTATTATCGGATGTCTTTGTTAGTTAATTGCGAAAAAAAAATCCACTTACATATAGGCTGCCTTATTGGGAAATACGGTTGGTAGAGCACGCGAAACGGTAAAATAAAGAATAGACAAAACGGTAGAATAGACAAAATTAAATCACACGAGGCTTCCGCTCGGTCCTCCAAACCGCTGTTTTCGATTGCTTATCGAAATAATCACTTACTGCAAAGCAGACTAACAAAAACGGGAAACAACATGTAATATCTAAAACAAATCCTGGCGATTTTTAACAGTGCAAATATTTGTCATTTCCAAAATTACAACATTGTTTATTTAAAACGTGTAAATAGAATGACAGGCTGCGCGCGTGTTTGCGCCGGGTTGATTGCCTCTGTCCGAGGCATTCGGTCTGCTATCTATTTTGTTAAATGTAAAGTTTCAACAAGCCTTTTCGATTCGATGGACACGTCCAATTCACGTTGTAACTCAGAATGGGAAAAAGCGCTTCGAGCTACGCCGCCCTCGGACTTCGGGATAGAACTGGTGCCTAGTTAGTTTGTGTGGATCAAAGGGTTTGAAAGCGAATTTTTTACTTCATCGCTAATAGAGAGGAAAGTTAAAAGCTTATGCCATGGATTGTCACTTCGGGTATGTCTTCGTGTATGTTATGTATAGAAATTTAAATGTGTTTTATTTTTAATGTGAACTCTATATGGTTTCTGTGTGGTCTGGTCAGCGTAGTGTAGTAGCTCTTTTTTCATGAATATCATAAGAGGCGACTAAGGAAAATAGGTATATTTTACGCAACAGGTAGGCAAGCCTAATCACTAATTTACCTCAATTAGTTTACTTGAAACCTAAAATTATGCTCAAACCGGCAATGAAGCGAGGAATAGTCATGGTTTTGACCCCTTGGGAATAAAGACGTGATATGTGTGTTGGAAGGACTCCAATACAGCGATCTCTCCAGGCAGACGTAGAACCTGGGAACCAAAGTCCACAGAGAGAAAGTTGGAAGTTGAATTTATGCAGCCGATTTCCGAAACTTTTTAAGCGCCAAACAGTTTTTGACAGCTGATGACGTCAATGACTTTTTTCGAAATTGTACTACTACTATTCGACGATTGGTAGCGCTAGTGTGAAAACTTATATACTCACATTCACATACATATTCTCACGCCTGTAATTCCAAGAGGGGTAGGTAGAGCACATGAATAAAATGAAAATAAAAAAAAACCAGTGTCACGTTTAGCAATTTTAGGGTTACCAGATGGTTAAACGTGATATTGCGGTGACAGGTTGCTAGCCCATCGCCTACAATACACTAACCCTTTCCCAGAGTCGACTCTTACGCCACCCACGGGAAGAAAGGGGGAGGTGCTATTCTAACCCGGCACCACACGGGAAACTTATTATACCTACTCGTATGCTAGTAATCGCACTAAATGCCGTCTGATTTGAAAATGAAAGAGAAACATCTAAATTTTGCAGTTCCCTTATCCTTTTCTTTCGTTTTTTCAATTGTTTTTAATTTCCAGCACTTAGTAGTCACGGATGTTTCTTAATAATAAGTAGGTAGAGAAAAAAGGACGCGGTCTTATTTCCAGATTGCGAAGAATGCTCAATTTCTCGACTATAACAGACAATGTGATGTTGTATTTGCAGGTATTCGCGTTATTTGGCGCAGCGACTGAAGTAACCAGGGTTGTCAAGCAAAATTTTCCCTTTAGCGCTTAAGTATTTTGTAATCAGTATATTCATATTTAGAAATTTTAAGGTAATCGTCCCAGTGTTTGACGCAGTGTGTACTAGTATTCGACTCCATACATCGAGTTGATAATATTATTAAAGTGACATTACTTATTGATTTTTAATATTTTTAACAATGGGAATGCCTTTGTGGTTTTGATATTTAATATCCCAAAAACAATCGGATCATCCAATCGGATTGACTAGCAATTAATACCAATCTTGACAAGTTTTCATACTATAACCAAAAAAAAACTTCGTTTAACAAAATGTAAAGGTTTTCTCTTCAAAAATACCTGCAAAGGTTTTACGTAGATCTATAAACAAACATAATATTGAGAACATTTTCTATTAGCATGTCTAGCATTCGGACGTTTACGTTTACGTTACGTTTAGTAAGAGTTTTTTTTTTTACTTTATTTAAAACAGTCTGACACTTTAATCAGAAATAAAAAAACGATTCGCTATTTCTATTCTTCAGATTAGTCAATCATGATTTGCTTTTGTACTCAATCTTGTATTTTAATAAACCAGATGACGACGTAGTGGAATTTTTGAAATGGTTGCCGCCAGCTAGGTTTTACATTACTCACATTTTTAATTAGGGTTTTACTAGTTTCAGTGTCTTCGACGATTTTACCCATAGCATTTTTTCTTATTTACAATAAGGTGGCAACCCTGATCATAATGAAGTACCTGGGGACGTAGGAGTGGATGCACCCAGAGGAATGCTTTTTGTTGCAATAAACTTGCATTAGCTGAAATCGAGTTACAGTACTCCCAGCAACAATAGTTGCTTTGAGACCGAATGTTCACATTGCCTAAACGCGTCACTATTGTTATAGGCATAAGAGCTTGGTGATAATGACTGGTCGGTTTGCTTTGCTACTTTGGTTGATGACTGTATCGCACTTGAAAATGTTGCCAGTTTAAGGTAAAGAGAATTGAATAAAACTGGAATGTTTAACGTTGTTTTAATTTTAACTAATGCTAACAATTTGGTATAACTGACAGTAAAGTACCTACCTTGGCTGAAGATTTATTCAGGTAAATACGTAATCGAGTATTACCTGGTAAAAGTCTACTAATAGTCAAATATCTACTGGTAAACTATTGCCAATAATACATCTCTTCTGTGACCTCATATGCAATACAGCTACAGCTCCACCTTTGTCTATGCCTCCGCTAGCGGTCCAAAAGGACGCGATGTACAGTCAAGGAAATTGATACCTGTTCCACTTTGAACCATTTCATGAGTTTCATATTGCTTTGATTAGTAGATACTTAGTATGGTATGTCACAGTGACATTTCTTGTAAAAAGGTACAAAGTGGCACAGTTATCAAATTTTTCGACTGTACCATCGAACCAATTGATTACTGACCCACCATAGGACCTATTCACAGTGAACGTCATAGTGACATTGCATTGATTGACAAAGGAAATGTTTGTGACGTTTATTGTAACAACGTTCTGCGGTGGGTCAGGAATCAGTTGGTTCGATAGTACATAAGTAACACAAACCTAGCTAAGTACGCATATCACTTAAAGATGTTTTGAAGTATTTTTTCTTCTTGAAAAAAATTATTTTCGGACGGATCGTAGATCTTATAACAAAGAAGTAACTGGTATCGCTTACATAATCAATAATTAATTATAAAACCACAGTGATACCTACTCACTCATAGTGAAATAAAAAGATACGCAAGTTGTTTTATCAAGATTAGCTCGACATGTTTGACCCATCGTAGGGAGCAACACACAGTAGCGGCTGCGGATAAACGCACGATGGGTAACGAATTGACCCGAAACATGTCGAGCTAATCTCGATATAGTAACGTGACTGTGTCTGATTTATTTTCACTACATACCTAATCAATTTGTTATTAATATTGGCGTGCGTTTTGGAGTTTGACGTCGGTTCCATCGTGATATTGAATCCTATCGCATTGTGTTGGCGTCATGTACTGGGCATTCCACTAATTACAAGCATCAGTAGACATAAACTGCCCATTATGTTTCAACGTCCATAGATAGGCTATTGAAACGTACATAACATAACATACATTATGTACATCACGTCTCTATTCCCTTTTGGGGTAGGCAGAGCACACGAAACGTAGCATACTCAAATACCATGACCATTATCATGTTTCAAGGCCACGTTTAGCATAACGTTAGGTTTAAACATAGCTCAAGAAGTACAAATGACAGGGTGCTAGCCTGTCGCCTAAAACATACCTAAACCTATTTCCTTAGTCGATTCATACGACATCCACGGAAGAAATGGAGAAGTGGTATTCTATCCCGACACCACACAGGACAGAACTAATTATATCCTTAAATAAAATCCCCATACACTACAACACTACTGAACAAAATAATCTTTATTTTCACACTAAATAAGCCCAGTCCAGTGTCTACATATGCTACCATCTATTTTTTTTTTTTGAGTTCTTTGGAGATCTATATTACTAGATAGAGGAAGGATAGAAGTAGTTTCTGTTGGCCGTAAAGTTTTACATGCTATTAAAATAATAAGCATACCAACAAAAAAATCATTTTCGATACAAGCGTTTTTGCCGACTGTACTTTTTGCCAACTGTATTCATTGTCACCTATCCAACATTATGTCCACCAGATTTTCTGTGTGATGTCGAGTTTAGAACAACTTTCCATTTTTTCCGTGGATGTCGAAAGGGGCGAATAGGGAAATAGGTTAAGGTACAGGCAACACTTCCCAATTTGCTAACTTACCAACTTAAAGCTTAAAAAAATGTTAGAATTGGCCTCGACATCTGTAATAGTCTTGTTTTTTTTCTGTGTAGCATTTCATATATTATGCTCTGCCCACCCCATACGGGAATACAGGCGTGATATAAGTATGAAAGTGAACAGTCGGATGTCCGAGTATTAAAAATTTACCCATCGAACATAAGGCAGTTAACTTTATCTAAGTTAGTACCTATATGAACAGAAATAATAATTTAACAAAGAGATATTAAATGTATACGTAGACGGCTGGATAGCCCAGCGGTTAGAGAACCTGACTGTGAAGCTTAAGGTCCCGGGTTCGATCCCCGGTCGGGGCAGATGTTTGTATGATGAATACGAATGTTTGCTTTCGAGTCTTGGATGTTTATTTATATAATAAGTAAGTTTATCCGTTGTCTAGTACCTATAACACAGGCATTAAATTGCCTACTTTGGGACTAGGTGATTGGTGTAAATATTGTCCAATGATATTTATTTATTTATTTATACAGAGATACAAATACGTTTATTTACGGCAATTTAACCGCAATTATTGTTTACCTCCAAACAGGCTTATTCCTTGTAAACCGAAACTACAGCCGTCCGCAGAAGTCGGTCAGTTCGTAAAGTGGTGAAAATCAAATCCAAGATTGTTTTGCTTTCCGAACTTTTGTTTCAACTCGATGGAGATCGGGTCTAACTTCGGAACTATTGAGCGGGACAGAAACATGTAACACAGTAGTTTGTTAACAGTTGTTCGTTCATCAATTCATGAATTTCGAAACACTGCCGCTGTGAAAATATTTTGGGCAATTTTTTTCGGATGTTTTGCAGTTGTAAGCGTTAGTACTTCGGTGAAAAAGAAGTATTATCGAATTATTCTGTCAACATTTTTGAACATTAAAAAGTCTATGAGATGAGGTATTTGCCTGGCAGAGAGATAGATAATGAATAATGACTCAAAAGGAAGAACTGGCAACCCTAGCCAAGTAAACAGTGCTAACAAGTTACTCCACGAAAATAAAATAAAATAAAATAGTATCTTCACCTTTGTAGCAGTGTACTTGTGATAAAAACAATAGAAGTGAAACTTGCACCGTATATACTCCATTACCCATTAAAAGGACGCCAAATTAACTAAATCAACATCGTGGTAAGAAATCACTCTCACCGTTAAAATTTAAATATAGCAAGATCATTAACTGAAAAGAAACCGTTTGTACATCACAAATATATTAAGTGAACGTTACTGAAACAAAACAACAGCTGATTGGCCGAAAACTGACATTTGAAAACCAGTGTTGCCTATACGACATCTTCGTTCAGAAACCACGATCGACGTACCTATCACATCATGTCATTTATCATAGACAATGTCACAGTACGAACTAAAAAACGCCTATTTGACTCAATGACAGAAGAAGGCGAAAATTCCTCTAATCTAAGTACCCTCACCGGGAGTAAAAGCCTACCCGATATTTCGACGCTTGTTCCATCAGAAGAATACCTTATAGAATTGAATCAACAAATAGAAAACTTAAAATTGCAACTAGCTGCTGCTCACTCGGAGGTTGAATCCATATCATTGGAAAACACAGAACTAAAAAGACAATTAGTGGAACAGAAAACTCAGATTGAGACATTAAAAATAATGTGCTCTGAGCCGGGCAGTATAAAAAATAGCACAGGACTCATTTCAACATTGAAAAAAAGTAAGAAGAAACAAAAGGCACGGCGTCGTCGTCTATCTTGTCACACTAGCACGCCTACAACTCGTTTGCATGATACAAAGTTAGAATACACGAACACACAAAAAGTAACAAATAAAACAATTGAATTCAATAAGGAAAGTGGTAAAAATCTTTTTAAAAATAAGTCTAATTATAATAGTCAGGATTCTACACGTAATAAAAAACAAATTCAGTCTGCCATCAATAAAAAAAACATAATAATACTTGGAGGTAAACAATGTTTAGGCCTAGCTTCTGCTCTTTGTCATTCAAGAACAAATAAGAACTTCGAAAAGTATGATGTTAAATCATTCATAAAGCCAGGAGCAACTTGCAGCGAGATTCTTAACACCGAAGCAGCCCGAATAGAAAAATGTTCTGACGAAGACATTATAATACTTTGTGCTGGCGAGGAAGACTGTAACTCTACTAAGTTATCAATAGAAATAAGTGCATTTTTAAAAACACACTCTAAAGCAAGAATTATTATTTTAGGAATTAAGAATAATAAACACTTAAATGGGTCATTGTCAAGCCTGGCAATTTTTTTCGCTAAAAAATGAAACACGTGATTTATAAAAATCAAAGGTATAATACGACTCTTACTCTAACTAGCAACAGAACTGAGTATCATTCAATGATCAATTATTCGAAAAAAACGATTTAAAACGAAATAACG
>BHDV01003089.1:114126-134500 GCA_005406045.1 Adoxophyes honmai | reverse complement strand
TGCGGTGACAGGTTGCTAGCCCATCGCCCACAATACACTAACCCTTTCCCAAAGTCGACTCTTACGACACCCACGGGAAGAAAGATGGAGGTGCTATTCTATCCCGGCACCACACGGGCAGAACGGCAGAACGGGCAGAAGAGTTATTTTCGTGTGATGCAAAAAGCTTAAGTACGTATCAATCGAGTTTAATCAACGAATTTAAATGAGAAAATTTTGTTATTTTTTTAATAGATACTACGAAATACTTCCTTATAACTTTAACATAGCCTAAGTCACCGGCCCAAAGTGTTATTGTCTTTAGAACAATATCACTCCATTTCTTTAGCGGATGTCGTAAGAGATAACTAATGATAATGTAATAAGAAAAGTTAAGTTATGATAATAATATAGGCGACAGGCTAGGAACCTGTCACTATTTTACCTCTACGATCTATTGATCATGAAACGTGAAATAGTCATGCGTTTATCTATGCGATGTTTATGTATGTAAGGTAAACGTCCCTGTGGTCGACACTGACCCAATACTTAGCACTTGCAACCTTAGGTATAACATAGTAAGGCAGGTGACAGATGGGTATCATCTACTGAGCGTTGAGGCGTTGAGCACTGGTTTTTAACTTATGTAAGTCTAAGTATGAGTAGTATCCACACCAGTTAGTACTCAGAAAATAACACTTTATCTCCTTTACCTATCCCTCCATTCCCAATATAACTTTTATCTAGCATTCCCGCAACGGAGAATCAGTGATAATTTCGTGGCCATTCGTGTGCAAATACAAAAACAAAATTATCCTAAAACGGAAGGCTATATCTAAAAGGAAAACATCTTGTTCATCCAGCTTCGATACTTTCGGAGCTAATGGACCGAAGGATCCGGTTCAGGATATTACGGCCTTGACCGCGACGTATTTTCATATTTATGTAGCTGAAAGTTGAAGATCAGGCTTTCAGTATAAAGAGGCAGAGATCACATACATCACGTCTGTGTTCCTAAATGGGGTAGGTAGAGCATACGAAACGCTACATAGACAAAGCCATAGAGTATTTGGCGCTCAATAGCATAATTTTTAAGGTACCAGAGGTAAAATAGTGATAGGTGGTTACGAGGCTAGCCTACCGCCTAAGGCTCAATTCACACCAGAAGAGCAGCGTAGCGCGGCGTAGCGCAGCGACCCGCTTCGTGGAGAATGCGCGAGGATTCCTGCGACTGCTCGAGAAGCCGCTGGAATGCGTAGGAAGTCGCTGGAATTTACATTACGGGCATTCCCGCGACAGCTCGCGCAGTCGCACGGCTTTGTTTATGGAATGCGCTGGAATTTCCGCGGATCCGCGGGCATCCACGCGCATCGTTAGAGTTTCTCATGCGATAATAAGTCATATTGTAATGAAAATAAAGTTGAAATTCTCATGACACTGAAACTGCGCTCCGCTACGCTGCGCTGCGCTGCTCTTCTGGTGTGAATTGACCCTAAAACATACGTTTATGTATTTTCCTTAGTTGTCTCTTACGAGCTTACGACATCGACAGAGGAAATTAAGAGGTGCTATTTTAAACCCTACACCACACGACGGCAGGGGTTTTGTATGTAAATCTATACGCAGAATATTCTGGATTAAACAAATTTCATTTTCATTTTCATAACGCAAACAAAACTACATAAATTCAAATCATTTCTTCTAAATATTATATTTAGACGATTCAAAAATTGGAATATTAGGTACGACCTTATTTGCTTGATAAATAAAAGTTTACTAACTATGTAAGCGTTAAGTCAAAAGACGACCTTGTTGAAGTCTAAATGAAATTAATCCATACAGTTCACATCATGGAGTAGATGGAGGAGATTTACAGTAGTACTCATCTAAATTTATTTCATTTAATATTGTCAATCTTTCACAACAATTAAGATTATGTACTTGTAGTAGGTCGTTTACCTCGCTTTATGTCCTAATTAGTCCTTGATTTGTTGGGGTATTCGATCCCGTGTGACGTCGGGTATAGAATGGCACCTCTCAGTTTCTTCCGTGGATGTCGTATATTTTAGATGACGGGGAAGAATAGAAGTGTATTCCTATTTGTGTAAGTGTGTACCTATTTCATCTATTTTTAATTGAGACTAAAAATTGTGCTAAATGGACTTTGAATAGTCTTAATTTTGTTTATGGAGCGTATTGTGTGCTAGTTATTCTTGCGTCATTCGGGAATACAGACATGAGGAATGTGTGTACTTACCCTATTCGTGTTAAGATCCTTTTGAACTCTTTTTCTACGGATTTTTGAACATCGTAGGTACCTTGATTTATCGAATTTTACGACAATGTGGGATGGTTATCGCGGCCCATTATTGTTATTACTCAAATAAGAGCTAAGTCTCGTAAAATTTAATATCCTCGAATCTGAGAAAAATAAAGTATTATTGAGTCGTAAATCTTTATCACTGCTTTCAACGGCGACATGTC
The DNA here is from genome assembly GCA_005406045.1 of Adoxophyes honmai. Taxonomy (NCBI): domain Eukaryota; kingdom Metazoa; phylum Arthropoda; class Insecta; order Lepidoptera; family Tortricidae; genus Adoxophyes; species Adoxophyes honmai. The sequence continues at coordinate 132,037 of BHDV01003089.1, read as the reverse complement.
ACCGGGTACGTGAATATTTGGTAAATTCTCATTGCCTTTACGAGGCACATAAAATGACAAAGTCGTGGTATTTTCACTATTAAAAGTATGAAAGATGTACATTTTGACTTGACTGAGATATATTTTTGATTTAGCGTAAATTATCACTAGGTCGGTAAGGCGCTGCGCAGACGACAGACATTTGCGCGATCGAGTCTGCGGAGCAATAAAATTTCTGAATGGCGCGCTGACAGTTTCCATTCAGAAATTTTATTGCTCCGCAGACTTGATCGCGCAAAAGTCTGTCGTCTGCGCAGCGCCTAAGGCTTACAACCTGTTAAGTATTGTACCTCGTTATGTTCGAAACTTGAGAAAGTCGTAGTATATAGAGTTTCGTGTGCTTTGTCTATCCCATTTGAGAATACATGCGTGACGTATGTAATGTATTTGGTTGAATGCTTATTTTAATTAAGTAACTGAAATAGAAACTGAAAATTTTATTTGTGTTTTGAAATTTTGATAAATTATAGACATGCAATTCAAACAACCATTATACCTTATCGGTTTAGGTAGTTAAAACTATATAAACAATCTTGACATGTCTTTTTGTTGAAATACACAGTCTAAATATGAAAATCGTTACACTATACAATTTAATTATGAAAGTAAATGATTTTTTCATACCTAAATTGTAAAATGTAAAGTTTTCGATTTATAAAGTGTACGTTTAAATAAAAAGACACGTCAAGATTGTTTACATTGTTTTAACTACCTAAACCGATAAGGTATAGAATTATTATGAGATAAAATTAATACTTAAGTATACATGCATATTTTCACGCCTGTATTTCCAAGAGGGGTAGGCAGAGCACATGAATTAAAAAAAGATCCAGTGCCACGTTTAGCAATTTCAGGGTAGCCAGATGGTTAAACGTGATATTGCAGTGACAGGTTGCTAGCCCATCGCCCACAATAAACCCTTTCCCAGAGTCGACTCTTACGACACACTCGGGAAGAAAGAGGGAGGTGCTATTCTAATCCGACACCACACGGGTACTTACTAAACGGGTAAATGAAATCAAATCAAAATCAATCAACGCTCCAGATTAAAAATCCGTAGCCTATTTTGTTCATACAGAGTTAATACGAGTAAGTACGCGCTTTACATTACAACTTAGATGGCAGAACAGTTCATCCTAGAACGTTCTATATTCTGTCTAGTTCTGCAAATTCACGCGTGTTTTCGCGTAGATTTGTCATCGTCGCGCTAAGCCGGGCGATAAGTCGCCGTCGCTCCGCGTGACTCCGGACTAAAGGTGTTCATTAATAAGGCCTATGCGAGCATAAAACCTCTTATTAGCGTTAGCCTGATGTAAACGACGCGACTAACGCGTGAAGTCAACCGTGTGCTGTCTTATCTTCACAATGATAACGGCACAAGACATAACCGTACAGTAGTCAATCTAGGCTTGGCATAGCAACAGCTACTGTCTATGACTCTAGGTAGTCACCTGTCATTTTCTGACGTTTCTATTTAGATAGAGATAGGTAACATGACATGTATCTCGTGCACATCTCTACTCGCGCCTTGCTGTGTTAAGCCTGCAAGTGTATGTACTTCACTTGTCATACCTATGCTTGGCAGTCGTCTTAGGGATGCCAATTACGGCGTATGCACGTAAAACTGTGGTGGTACTGGAACTAGTGTCTAATTGTTTGATTAATTATAGGTAATAAGTAAATAAGTAATTTTTGCTTTAATGTCATAGTTGCTTATATTACACCATTAAGGTAAACGTCTCTGTGCTGGACACTGTCCCAATACTTGGCACTTGCAACCTTATGTCATAGTAAGACAGGTGACAGAATGGGTGTCATCTATTGGGCGTTGAGGAGTGGAGCGTTGGTACTTTAACCTTACACACGTATATAGACGAAATGCATGGTTAGTATATTTGAAAGTGTAATAAATTCCCATTCTTATGTCTTTTTTTTTACAGTAAGTGAGCTAATGGAAAACTGGTTACAACTTTACAGTTCCGGCAGATACTCTTGAAAAGGTTGCAGAAGTTAGATGGTTATGTTATGTGGAGGTGATGGTGGTTATGTTAGTTGGTTGATAGTTCACTAATGCGCGTCTCAAGCGGACGGCAACCGCTCGGACTGGTCTCAACTGTTCCGAGATATCGTGTCTGTGATAGTCTTTGTGCGTTGCTCAAGCGCACTTCGTATGGAGATTGACTTATCTATCTATCCATATCTTGTGGTAACGTTACCTAACTAAACGCTTTAATTTGTGTGGTCAATCAATGGTCTAGTGAAATTTCTTTGCTCTTTTGCGATGATCTGTATGTAGTTTCTAATTTCCTTGTTTTTTTTTTAAACAAATTTTTCATCTACGGACTTGTGGTCCGTACCTTGATGATTTTAGGTTTTTTTTTTATTTTAGGTTAAACTGTGCGCTCCGCGTAAAGACACAGCAGTTTTACAATAATATGCTCTTAAAATTAATTAAAACTAAATTTTTTTTTCCTCTTTTCCTTTTTTTCTGTTTTCTCCTTTTCTCTTCTTCTCCCCTTCAATGTTTTGATCATATATACGTTTTTTTTTTCTTAATATAGGTACTATAATAGGAATAAAATTAATAACAACCTTAGATTAAACTACCGTGAGACTCACACATGTTGAAAATTACCGGATAACTCACGTTAAATAAATCGAGTTTAGCTGGACATGTTTCGGACTAATTCGTAGCCCTTCATCTAGGAGCCGCGGCAGCTGCTGCTGCCAAACGCGAACTGCGCGCCTCGGCTCTCTGCGCGCGACAGTTGGGTTACATTAGGCTATTCTCATTTTTAACCGACTTCAAAAAAAGGAGGAGGTTCTCAATTCGACCAAATTTTTTTTATTTTTTTTTTGTGTGTATGTTACTCGATATCTCGGAGATCCGTGAACCGATTTTCAAATATATTTTTTTTAAGCGAAAGGGTATAACTCGAAATTGGTCCCATTGGCATGAAACCAGGATCTGATGATGGAATCTTGGAGAAATCGAGGGAACTCTTCAAATTTTATATGGAGATGTATGGCGTTTTCGGTAATTTGTTGATGAAGTCAAAATTTTACATTCAGTAAACAAAATACTTTCAAAATATTGCTAATTTGAAGTCGGTTTTTATTGTTTAAAATTATTGGGAATACAGTCATGACGTATTGTCCCCTGCAAGCTAGATGACTTGGTTTTAGAGTGAGAATGAAAATAAATTCGCGCATTGTTTTAACTTGAAAAAGCGCTGCTCTAACTTCTCTTTCTCTCTAAAATCGTGCCAAGTTTGATGCCGAATAGGATAAGTATCTTAACTTAAAGAATAACACCATAGTAGGTACTAGTCTACCACTCATAGTATGAAGTCATGCGATACGACACTGATTGTCACGCGTAATCTGCTAAATCTCATTGCCAGTACAAGGCTTGTTAGCTAATCTGCACAACCGAGTGACGTGTGACTTGACTAATAAATCTGATATGCGATTAGTTGAACCCGTTTCCTGGTATTAATTAACTGAAAACTTGTTAATTATTAATTTGTAATTGCATACTGTGTAATTGCATACATTATAACTGCGTAACAAAATATTCTGTGGGGTTTTCATGGTCGGCTGAGTGTTTGATTGATTCTAAAAACATTTACTAATGCCACACATTATACTAATAAGGATTGTATTATGATGTATCTATTCGGCCAAAAACTTGGCATGGCTTTAGACAGAGAGAATAAGTTCGCGCAGTGCTTTCTCCGGGTAACTACGACCTATTAGGTGAAGGAAAACATCTAGAGGAAACAGCGAGGAAGTAATTCAATGTTGTGTGTGACGTTCCCAATCTGCACTGGGCTCGCGTGGGAACTATTGCTCAATCTCTCTCATGCTGAGAAGAGGCCTGTGCCCAGCAAAGGAGCGTATTTAAATACTATACTGAATAGTAAAACAACGTAACTAGTTAACAGCTGTACCTATTTCAGTAAATAGAATTCAGTCAAGCTAATAGAGTTAGCGGTCGCAGGTCTTCCTAGAAACTCAGTCCCAAGCCGGTAACCTAACCAGGGAATTTAATATTTTAGATAAACTGAACTTAAGCTTTAGTTACCCGCCAGTTTGATAGGTACTTTGTGATTTTGGTAACGAGTGAAATTAGAATTACAATTTGAATGGCACACCTATCAATATACTAGAAAATATATTATACTTAAATCCTAATTGTTTGTTTTTCTGTATGTTATTAATTTGCGCCTGAAATGACGTAGAGTATTTTATTTGATAAGTTATAAAAAGATTTTTATTTTTAATATTTGATACGAGTATTGTGAAACTATGTCACCTGCTTATTGTAAAATGAAAACATGTTATTAGATGTAAATCATTGTGAATGTGGATGACGTCTAACAATTATGTACAATCATCACATATCAGAATAGATCAATGATCTCTTAGAAAATCAAAATTAATCTTACCTTTAAATTTCGAACGGTTATTCAAACGTCGAATAACGAAAGCAAAGAAAGGTCACTCCACCTATAAAATTTATCGACCTCGCTGCAGAAACTGTTTTTGCAGACAACCATTTTCCATGTACAAAAGCAATAGGGAACAAAGCGCGGCGGGCTTGCATCAGTCCATCGCAAACTACGTTTCCATTCAATTTGCAATTTTCTATCTGTATTTCGTGGAATTTTTCATCGGTTTGTAATCCTACGTAATCCGGACGCGGGCAATCTGGCTCGGGATCGCAACAAAAGGTTTCGTCCTCGCGCAATCGCAGCGTAGAAAGCCACCGTGATCTGATAAAATGCTGAGCATCTTAGTACAGTTAGGTATTTATCATTACTAGAAAGAATATAACATACTTATGACAAAACAAAATACTACTACTAATTAAAACTACCTACAAATATACTAACTAAAAATTAAAAACATCCCCGAGACCGCTGCCGCGGGGAATGGTGCCCAAAAGGCTGGCGGCGTTCCCTCTCTGAATGGCGATGCCAATTCGTTGAGGAACGCGCCAGCCCTCTGGTCTCCAGTAATTTTTATTAAATATTTTTTTAACATACATACATACAAATTCTTATGCCTGTATTCCCAAGAAGGGTAGGCAGAGCACATGAATTCAAAAATCCAGTGCCTCGTTTTGCAATTTCAGGGTAATCAGATGGTTAAACGTGATATTGCAGTGACAGGTTGCTAGCCCGTCGCCCACAATACACTAACCCTTTCCCAGAGTCGACTCTTACGACACCCACGGGAAGAAAGGGGGAGGTACTATTCTAACCCGGCACCACACGGGGAAGTTTTTATAGCATAACAATACAATATGGGAATCCATAATCATAAAGACTCGCACCTAGATCATCATGGTCACTCACCAACTGGAATTTAAACAATGTAGAAAAAAACACCCGTGTGGTGCCGGGTTAGAATAGCACCTCTCCCTTTCTTCCCGTGGGTGTCGTAAGAGTCGACTCTGGGAAAGGGTTAGTGTATTGTGGGCGATGGGCTAGCCACCTGTCACTGCAATATCACGTTCAACGATCTGGTTACCCTGAAATTGCTAAACGTGGCACTGGATTTTTGAATTCATGTGCTCTGCCTACCCCTTTTGGGAATGCAGGCGTGAGAATATGTATGAAGAAAAAAACAAGCAATGATCCAGCCTGTAACTTCTTACCTTACGGTGTTGGGTTAAAGCAGCACCACTCCGTTTCGTCCATGGATGTCATATGAGGCAACTAAGGATATTTCCTTCAGATATTTTTTTTGTCGGTGGGCTACCAACCTGTCGCTCTTTTATCTTTTTTCATGTTTTTGTCTATTGCGTGTATGTGTGTCTGCCTACCCCATTTAGGAATTCGGCTCGATGTATGTATGAAACGTCTCATAGCTGGGTCCTTTACTCTATTTCAATAGAAGCTTTACATACGAGTAAAAAAGATTTGCAAAAATTTAATTAAAAATCGAGCTTCCGTAACGTATTCTTGGAACTCCCATTATACCCCAACGAGACAAGTACGCTACTACTTACGGAATCCACGATTGAATAAAAATGACTGTGATACAGATCTGATGAATGCTAATCTAATCTAATTTAAAATTAATCTGTAAGATGAAAAGCCCGCTGGAGGGTTCGAAGGGACTCAAGAAGATATTGAGATGGGCTTGCTCGTAAATTTCATTTGGGACAATGTTACCGCAGAGAGTATTTAATAGGAAAGTACTGGCTCTCTGGTTACTTGTTGCGGTGGATTGATAAATTTATCTGTTCGCGGGCTCTGGGACCGTTCTATAATATTGGAAATTATTAATAACACTCTAAGGTCTAAGGTTTGAAGTATCAGTAAATAGCTTCTTGTAGTTTTATTGAAAGTTTATATACTCGTAAATGCAAAATTATAGCTGCATAGTTAATAATTATGACGTTCTTCTGTCTTCAATCTTCTTTCTCTTATGAATTTCCCGTGTTTTATTTTGTTAGTTACCATACTTGACGATATTAAAAAAAATCAGGCGTCCGCCGTGGTACGGCACCTTGCCACTCCACAGGATACGAGACCAAAAAATAAATTAGCCGGTTACCTCATTATAGTCACTTTTACAAATTATTTGACGACATTCCCACATAATGACATTTTCCGGCGACATTACAGACATCATGCAACATCCACGCAACGCATAATTTAAAAATTACCGTGCACCATGAAGGATGGCGTCAACAAAAATATTCATAACCGGGCTGAAAAATAGAGGGTAATTTTATTCTATTCCCCATTGTAATTTTTCAAGAAGCTTTTCTTCAGGTAATGTGGAGTTACCGCGGGACGTATTCGAGACATGGCCGTGTCGCCCTACGGCTACGCATTTGTTATTCCATTATTACCCTTATTTAATACCCTCGTGATAAATGTTGCCGTTTTTCCCGCGGGAGGATTAAAAATAAGGAAAAGAGTTGAGTTTTCCTTACTTAGAATTCTATTCTGGGGCAGAAAATGCCAAAATCTGGTAAGAAGTCGAAGCGGGCGGCTGTGTGACTTAGTAACCCGTTTTGGTAAATAAAATAACTGGCCAGTAATTTTCTATTACTGATAAAATAGTAATTTAGTTTACATTTTTTGATCACACTTGATCGTCGATGCTGTTATTACAAGCGCCTATACAAAGGCCTATGCAAAGACAAACGGATTGTCAAACTTCTATGTTCTGCTCCTAAGGTAGGTTATATGGCTATTTTTTTTCTACAAATTCTTATCTACTTATACAGGAATACTGTCATTAAAAATAAAACAATCTTTTTAAAAAACACCGTAAAAGTAATAAAATTAATTAGAAAGAAGATTGTAGATTTTTGAAAACTATTATTGTAGTTACATAATTATTTATGTACCTCCATACTTTAAGTTCTACTACTCGATCATAGATGGCAGTAGTTGTCCCTACAGACCTTTTTAGAACCAAGGCATTTTCCTCTGGACTGGAGCACTAACTATTCTAGATTCCTTCTTATTCCCTAAGCCTAGAAATATAATATCGTCCAAACTGCATCCAGCACACAAATAAAACCGTTATCCAACTGCTCAAAAATAAACATTCAATAAATAAACATTAGGCGACTCAAAACGGCAAGGACCGGGGCAACATTGTCTTTGATTTTCCTTGTCTCTGGATGTCACATAATACGTATCAATCGCTAGAAACAAACACCCTCGAGCGGTGTAGTGGAAGAGATAAAACGTTGCCCGCGCCCCCTGACGGCCCCAGAAAAATACTCGATGATACAAGAAATCCGAGTATTTTCCCGCTAAAAAAGCGCACTCGGCGTTTTGCGATCGACAGGTCACACGTCATTACACTTGTGGGTTAAAGTTTGCGTTGAGTAAAGGATTTTATACATACATACAATCATGCTTGAGTTCCCAAATGGGGTAGACAGAGCACACGACGTGACATAGGCAAAACAATGACTATTTCACGCCTCGCAGCCACTTCTAGCACCATTTTAGGTTTAAGAATAGATGGAAGAGATCTAAGGGTTTTAAGCAATAAAAAAATCCCGGCTTGATTCTGAGTTGTACTGTGGTCAAATGAGAGCACTATTCAGTGTCTATTTTCGTAAACTTTACTCTTCAAAGGTCAATAATTATTTTACGTTAAATATTTATGACGCGTTTATTTCCAAAAGGGATGGTTGAGCACACTATAATATGTTACATGTCTAGATACTTCACGTTTTATAGCCACTTTTATTATAATATTTTTTAAATTTATTCTAAGAATATATTATGTTTATCCCTAGGGGACCTAGAGTTCATGCTTTTTGTGTAGTTTGGGACTAGGATTATTTCATCTTTCGTAGCCACTTTTATCATAAGTTTTAAGTTTAAAGTTATATAAAAGAAGCTATTAGGTACAGTAACCAGTTGCAAGCACGTCGTCTAAAACACAAAGTAAGCCTAAGAAACCAATGAATATAATTATAAACTCAAACAAATCTGAGCTTCAAGTGTTTTAATACTTTGGTTAGATGATAAGAACTTCAACAATGATGAAACGCGGTAAAAATAAATGAGCAAAATTTTACTAAGATAACTAAAATACTTAATTTATGTTTAACTGTATTATTTCCACTCGCAATAGAGCAGATAACATTACCTACTAATTACTTAATAACATTAAACAATGTAGTCTCTACCCACGTCAATTAATTTTATTTTAGTAATCGTACTAAAGAGGAATAATCACATTTTAATATTTAAACAATTCAGAGCTTCATTTATGCGATGGATTGTGGATTCGTATCCACCTTATTAACAGCCAGATATCAGATTAATAATGATATAAAAACGTATTATGTGCAGTTCAGAGTAATTGAGGACTTAGTTCGTTGTAAATATAAAATGTTCTTTGATGGGTCAAGAATTAATTGGTACAATGGTACATGCAATCTCCCGGAGATAGCTGATAAGGATTTATTCATACATACAATCACGCCTCCCAAATGGGGTAGGCAGAGCACACGACGAAATCATGATTATGACTATTTCACGCTTCGCAGCCACTTCTAGAATAGTTTCAGATCTGCAAACAGATGGAAGAGGTAATAATAGTGACAAGTGGCTAGGTTTCGCGTAAAGTATACCTAAACCTCAGTCGCCTATTAAGACATCCAAGGATTTATTCGACGTGAATAAATTTTAGTAACTGTATTACAGGTGCAAAGAAAGCGGCGACTCAACTTTTAAAATTAAATTGCATCTTTATGGTTTCCCAAACGCCCTTAGAATTATGACTTGCGGAACACTTTAACAAATTAAATTCATTTTATTGCAGCGACCGAGGCTTTCATTCAAATACAATTTCCCTAATGCAGGCGCTATGGCGAGGTTTTCATAAGGGAAAACCTTAATTTGTATCGATTTTCAGTTAAAATCTAAGTGCAGAAGAAAATCCCTTGGTGGATTAAGGGAAACGACAGACTTAAGCTATCTTTTTGTTAGGTGTATGGACAGATATCTTACGCGGCGACTGACATTTTACAAATATAGACAACAGATATGAGCCCAAGGGTTGTAAAATAATCAACTGCTTTTAGTACAGCAATCAATAATAGAGAAGTTCATGCACCCCATATTTTATTGATTCAGATTCAGATTTATGTCAGAAACTTGAATGAAAGAAAAACGTGCTCTTCGGAAAACTACAATGCTGAATAAAAAAAAAACTAGATGACATTTGTCGGTAAATTTAGATTTCGTATGACATTACATCAATGCATTTCAAAGTAAAACTCTGACTTTGAAAGCTATGCGTCATAGTTTTTTAATTGAGTTTAAATGTAGTAATTTAGGTTTTTGGTGACTACAAAAGTTGATATAAAAATAACCACCTGACACGGAACGTGTCATTGGGGCTGAATATATAGGAACTTAACCCCCTAGTACCTCCCCCATTCTTCCCGTGGGTGTCGTAAGAGTCGACTCTGGGAAAGGGTTAGTGTATTGTGGGCGATGGGCTAGCATGCTGTCACTGCAATATCACGTTTAACCACCTCGTTACCCTGAAATTGCTAAACGTGGCACTGGATTTTTGAATTCATGTGCTCTGCCTACCCCTCTTGGGAACACAGGCGTGAGAATATGTAGGTATGTATGTATATATAGGAAATTATTCCTTCTATCCGCCAAATTACTTAGACACACGATGCGCTAAACATCCTGTACTTATTGTAGGGACAATTGTCTAAATCAGATCTTAAACACTTTCCTTAGTCACCTCTTAAGGCATCCACGTAATAAATGGAGAGGTGTACTAACCCTAACATGTATGGTTAACACCTAACACGAACATGTATAGTTCGCTGGTAAACCAAAACAGAGCCAAATAAATACGTTTATTTCGTTCACGCAATGAGGCACACTAATTGTAATTTACTAGATATTTTCCCAATAATACTCTGAATAGATTAATATTAAGCACTTAACATTTAATTGTCATAGCGCAACGAAGTTTTTCACGGTCTAGACAGCCTTAAACGAACCCTGGAATCAACCATTCAGGGCTTAATAGAATCCTGTCAGATTAAGTAAATCTGTAATTTAGTGAGCCAAAGAGCCTGAATGGATGCTGTACTACTCTCGTTTAATCAGCTTAGGCTAATTCTGACGTGGCAATTCAAAATGAAATGATTAAGATTAATATTACATTTTGCAGTTAGATTGAGATTTCTATTTTATAATGAGTTGCCGACTATTTTTGCATAACATAACATCACGACTGAATTCCCGAAGAGGTATAGAGCTCACAAACCTACGTGGTCTAGGTAGGTATAGCTAGACAACGTGCTATTTTCTTTTAGCATATTTTGTAAATTAAATTCATAATCATAGTGTTTATTCATGAACACAATACAAACATGGCGCTTAAAGTATGTAGATAATTCATGAATACAAAGAAGGACATTTGTATAGGAACTTAACAAAATTATTACAATTTAACAAACCAAAACCTCTTATAATACTACACAAATGCTACAAAACTGTTTAAACAATCCTATAGTAAAAACTTTTTTCATTTAAGTACAAAGGAACGAAGAATTAGTATAATCAACCGTCATTTTTCGGGCCAATTCGCGACCCATGATCTGGAGCATCGCAGCCGCTTTACATCCGGTTTATTTCACTACGAGTGCGTCTCACGGTACTTTTATGAACAAATAATAATTTGCAGTGTTTTTCAATTTAGTAGGCAGCTTATAAAGTAAACATAAGATATACTCTATACGAATGGTAGTGACAGGTTGCTACTCACAACACACCTTAATCTGTTTAGCCGCTTTTTCCGACATTACACGGAAAAATGGTGCGGCGTAATTCTGAATTACAATTAACTTTGTATCTACACTAATATTATAAAGAGGAAAACTTTGTTTGTTTGTTTGGTTGTAATGAATAGGCTCAGAAACTACTGGACCGTTTATAAAAATTCTTGCACCATTCGAAAGCCACATTATTCACGAGTAACATAGGCTAAATTTTATTAAAAAAAAAGGATTCTATTCAATATTTGGGTTTAGATATATCTACATCTACGCTAATAATTATGAAGAGGAAAACTTTTTTGTTTGTAATGAATAGGCTCAGAAACCTACGACCCCAAAATCCGAAATTTACGCGAACGAAGTCGCGGGCGGAAAGCTAGTTTTATATAAAAATAGTATAATTAAAGTCGATAAACCAACACAATCAAGACATTAAAAAATCGAAAAACAACGCCTATACGAAGCGTAATAGCAAAGGCCACCGCCGTTAATTCCAGGCGCTGTTAAAAGTCGGCATCTAGATAACATCGTATGGTGCCGAAACACGAAAACTCCATTTAACACCTTCAAACAGCAAAGGGGCGAGAGACCGAATAGTCACGAAATGGCATCATTAGTCGGGATACGTGACCACATACTTAATTGAAAGGTCTGACTGTACCACAAAGGTGACAATGGGGAAAGATTAACGGACATTCGTGGCTGTGAAGGGCGCTCCGGAATCGAATGTTGATCATTTAGTGTCACTACAAGTCGAAGGGAAGATTAACAATTTCGGATGGTAAGTTCAAAATGGCAGTGAACATGAACAACATGTCTGTGAAATGTTGGCTGTAAGAGATCCCTTAAGGTCCCTTTGTACTCCATCGTCTTGGTTTTTTTATTGTATACCAATCGTGTTTTTTGTAAACTAAAATATTTACTTATTTACAAGTTGACCGATTTAATTTATGTAACTTTTTTAAGCCTTTAGATACGTATAAGGTTATAACATGACCTAACAAAGGAAATAGCCCCGAAAAAAAAAACTAAAAATCCTACAACTACCAACAATCCTACCGACTAAATTATATCGAGAAAGTTCCGTTTGCATTTTCCCTAAAACATTTTTGTCACATCCACCGCGATTCCGTAATTTAACCCACAAAAGTCGACGAGAAAAATACGAAAATCCCAACCTTTTCTTCATTTCCCGCGTTTTGCCTTATTTTCCCCGAAATAATTTTAATAGCGCGCAAATAATTGACTTGCACCGACAGACTCCGCCAGTTGTCAGCAGTCACTGGAATAATCAGATTAGGGGTGTAATTTCCTTTCCCGCTGACGATTCGTTCGTCATCCCGTTTGACGGGACGTAACAACGTTCCGATAAACAAAACATTTTGATTATGAGCTTGTTTGGGATGGCGGATAGCGAACGTCATCAACTGACTATTTTGAAATGCATGCTCATTATTTGGTAAACGAAAAATACACTCTTTATCATGACTTTGAAAAATAGTAATCTCTGACTTTTTAATCGATGAAAGGAAATTTCTGACGAAAATGCGCACTGTCGCATTCCTAAGTCAAATTAATGTCTAATACTGGCTGCAGCTTACCATTCACTGAGACCGGCCGGGACACTAGTATTGTACTATTTTTAACCGACTTCAAAAAAAGGAGGAGGTTCTCAATTCGTCGGGATATTTTTTTATCATTATTATTTTTTTTATTATTTTTTTTTATGTGTGTTCGCTGATTACTCGAAGACGCCTGGACCGATTTGGAAATTTTTTTTTTTGTTTGAAAGGGTATAGTTTCCAGGTGGTCCCATTGCCAGCATATCTTGATCTGGTGATGGAATATGAGGGAAATCGAGGGCAACCCTCAAATTTTATTGGCACAGGTAATGTTTTTAGTACATTTTTCAAAGCTACACCAGTATTTACGTCTGGCAGTAAAAAAAAATGACTGAGCTGATGATGGAAGGTCAACTCCTTAATGCTTAGGAGTTAAAGGATAATTCTTTCAATACTGAATGCACCTGCAGACTGGAAATTATAATTTCAGTAATTAGTGAGGCCTGCTGGTGATGGAAGGTCACCCTCATTATTAGACAAATGCTTTCAGTATAGCCCAAATTTGAAGTCGGTTTTTTTTTGTTTAAAATTATTACCAATTAAATAAGAAAAAGACGACACACGGATCACAAAACACATAAGTACTTCTGTTACTTCTTGACTTCTGTCAATCAAATGTATGTACTTCCCTTTTCATGCATACCTACGCTCAGGATTCACCCTGTGAAGCCGGGGCGGGCTGCTACAAGTATCTTTACTAATATTATAAATCGGAAAGTGAGTTTGTTTGTTCGTTTATTCCGCTTTCACGCCGTAACTACTGAACCGATTGCTTTGAAATTTTGCAGACGTAAAGTTAGAAGTCCGGATTAAATAATAGGGTACTTTTTATCCCGTAAAATTTTGATGTTCCCGAGGGAATGTTCGCTTTATACCGCAATATAACCGAATACCACGCGGGAGAAGCCGCGGGCGGAAAGCTAGTAATGAATAAATTCCCATTCTCGTGTACAATAATTTACAGTAAACTAGTGGAAAACACTTTCAAGGCATTTTTCATTTAAAATACTTGTTACAGCTTCAATTGTTTCAGTAGAATAGGTTGCAGAATCGTTCGCAGATGCGTGGCACAAGCGGAGGGCAATTTGCGCTCGCACTGGTCCCAACTGTTTCGAGATGTCTTGGCTGTGTTTGTGAGCAGTGTCTATGTGTATGCGTTGCTTTGGTCGAGTGTGATTTGTAAGGAGATTGATATTATCTGTACTGTTTTGTGCACCTATTAGATTAAAAAGGTAGCAGGTTTACTTACGTTAACGCAAGGACATATTTTTTGTATGTTGAAAGAATCATTTGTAATTAAAATGTACATGTATTTTTTTCAAAAAGTATGACTTTCGGTGTAAACGCCGTACTAATTAAGTTTTTAGTACTTAATGTTTTCAAAGGAAGGCGCTTTAGGCTCCGCTCTTAATTACGGTTAATCTTAAGATAATAAGCCACGTGTTTTCATTTCACTAATTGGTGTTAATTGAAAAAAGAAAGAGCTCGGAAGGAGGGAAAATTGTGAATTACCTCCAGTTGCCTTTTGGAGGTTGCGGTATCTAAAGGGATTTTTCCCTTTTCGCCGTCTAGGCAAATAATTCTTAATTTTAAGGGGCTAGAGCTCAGCGGAACTGTCGCACTCAAAGACATTAATTGGCATTTAAATCACGGTTGAAGTTTGCCATGATACAGGGAGATGTATAAATTTAGGAAATTGTTGTTTACTTGGTTTGTTTTATTTGATAAAGATTATTATAGATTATTATTAATAAAATTTCACTAAAATTTCAATAGTGCTTAGCCTAAAAATATTTTTCCGCTGTTCCTGATTTAAAATAATGACTACAAATAATTTGGATACACGGATGATAACCAATGTAACTGTTACTTACATGAAATAATGACAGATCCACTAAGACAATATTATACTTAAAACACATACACACATACATCACGTCTGTGTTCCCCAATGAAACACTATGTAGACAAATCCGTGAGTCCGTGACTATTTTACGTTTTGTAGCCATTTCTATCATATTTTTTAGGTTATGAGTTCAGAGGTGATGTTGCTAGCCTGTCGCCTAAAATCCTTAATCGCCTCGTTAGACATCCACCGATGTAATAAACCACACTTATAAATACTTAGAAATTCACGAAAAATCGTCACAGCTAATTTAGCTCCAGATGATGGGTCACGGATTGACCCGAAACGGCTCGAGCTAATCTCGGTATAAAAAACGTGAGTAGTTCCGTTTTTTCACTATGAGTGAGTCTCACGGTAGTTTTATGTTTAAAACAGCAAATTTAGTCTAAATAAAGCTGAATTCAAGCACATGGTAATAAGTTTACCTACTTGTGTCATAAGTTCTAATTTCACCATCGAACTAAATAGCAAGATTAAGGCTTGGCATCGATTTGTTGTCACTACCTGTATAGTGTTCAAATTTCGGCGAACTACAGTAAGCAACTTACAAGGAAGTTTGAGGCCAAAGTTTAAGATGCCGCGAACGCTATCAGAAATAAGGGCGTGGATGTTTAGTAAGTAAATTTCAAACTGCATAAATCCAGGTGAGTAGATACCTAACTTAGAGTAAAGCGTGTCACACTAAGCAGATAGGATAAGACATCTGTATCTGATCGGATATCTGACAATATCGCTCCCTATACAATACAATGAGCTAACACACACAGCGCAGATAACTTATGTTTACCGTCAAGTATGTATTGGCACGTCGGTGCCGGTGCCGATGTCGATATGGAAAGATGCCATTTATAAGCAGATAAAATATTATCTTAACTGCTTAGTCTCTGACACGCTTAAAAATTCAATAAATTAAAAAATCGGTCAGCTTTAAGGGAATGAATACCACAGCATTAGGTATCAATAAAAATTTTACATCGTCACGCTTTTTTGTAGATTATGGAAGAAAACTTAGAAGTGGGTCGCTGATAGTAAAAAAGACCATTAATTCACGTCTAGAATAGAATTTTGCTGGACAAGTATCTGCCTAGTCCGTAGTTCCGTAGAAACCGCGGCGGCTGTTTCCAACGTGCATTGCGCCCCACCGCTCAGTTCTTGCGACTTCTTGTGCTCGACGAAACATGTCGAGTTGAACTCGATTTGTGACTATGTCATCCCAATTTTAAATTGGATGATTATGTTTGTGTGGGCGTCGCTAGAGGTATGACTGCGTCTCAAGGGTTCGAAGGTCTTATCCTTATTTCTAATGTATTTATTCAGGTTCTCGTTACGTATAGCCAGATTACGGTAATGTGAGTTATGTGGCGCGTACGAAAAACTACAGGTGCTCTCGAGTCTGGAATAATGACTTAATTAACTTGGTAATCCTAGAATAAACGACCTAGATCTAGATCCGTAGCGATTTCGGTGAAATAAGATACAACCATTGAGCCATCTGATTTATTTTTCTTATTTCACGAGTTAAAGCATCCACAAATATATTTAGAACATACATACATATTCTCACGCCTGTATTCCCAAGAGGGGTAGGCAGAGCACATGAATTAAAAAATTCAGTGCCACGTTTAGCAATTACGGGGTAACCAGATGGTTAAACGTGATATTGCAGTGACAGGTTGCTAGCCCATCGCCCACAATACACTAACCCTTTCCCAGAGTCGACTCTTACGACACCCACGGGAAGAAAGGGGGAGGTGCTATTCTAACCCAGCACCACACGGGTTATTTAGAACACTCTTCATAAATCATTAACGGGACGTACCTATTGTATCTGAGCTCGATACGTTGGCAACAGCGATTTATTGTGGTTTGTACCTACTTACTATAATAAAACCATGTTGGGTCGGGAACTCGGGATTAGAATAACACCTCTCCATTTCTTCCGTGGATATCGTAAAAGGCGGCCAAGGAAATAGATACATTTTAGGCGACAAGCTAGCAACTTGTCACCTGCGAACTCAAAACCAAAAAAATATGCAAGAAGTCGTGGCAACGAAACGTGAAATAGTCATGGTTTTATCTATGTAGCTTTCCTCGTGCTCTGTCTACTCCATTTGGGATTAAGGGCGTGATGTCATGTATGTATAACAATGGACCTATTTTGAAGCGCGAAAGAAAGATATTTCCAATGATTTTTAAGTTACATTCATACATAACATACATACATATTCTCACGCCTGTATTCCCATGAGGGGTAGGCAGAGCACATGAATTCAAAAATCCAGTGCCACGTTCAGCAAATTGAGGGTAACCAGATGGTCAAACGTGATATTGTGGTGACAGGTTGCTAGCCCATCGCCCACAATACACTAACCCTTTCCCAAAGTCGACTCTTACGACACCCACGGTAAAAAAGGGGGAGGTGCTATTCTAACCCGGCGCCACACGGCATTTTTAAGTTTAAACAGATAAACCGACTGTAGCCGCTAAAGCTCCCTGGCAGGGGGCACCTCTCCGCAGTTTCCACCGGCGAGACCTCGTAACAGGTCTTCGGCAAACAAATAACGATAGAAAGATACAACAATTACCCCTGAACATGTTCGGGAGTGGACCTTCTGTACTCCTAACCCATTCTGCGTCCCTGGTAACAATAAACATTAAGTATGTCTATGACAGAACCGTGCTCACACAAGTTTACACACTCGCAACCTTAAAGATGAAACGAAAATTTTAACACGCAACAAAACATTTTCCTGTGCATGCTATTGTCTGTAGAATTAACTTAGTGAACCCTTAAATCAGAAGGTCGTCAGGAGAGCGGAGGTTCACAGCGTAATTTCATACCCATTATCACATCGCGACTCCGTCCCTCAACTTTAATTGTGATCCTCGTAATAACGTTTCCGCTGCTGAAGTTTGAGGAGTCGCGCTTTAGTTTTGATTATTTTATACATACATACTGTAACATAAAAAAAATCCAACCCTTTACCTTCGATTGTCTATGATTTTGATCAAGGTTGTATGGGTGCGTTGTTCTTTGCT
>BHDV01003089.1:99585-112531 GCA_005406045.1 Adoxophyes honmai | reverse complement strand
GGAGTGCTAAGGTATTGTGCATCCTTCATCCCCTTAGTCTTTCAGTCTCACCCCGCTACCCCTAAACCTAAAAAATACAGTCCACTCCGCACCCTCAAATCCGCATAGCAACAATTGGCAATAAAATGAGTAAGTCTCACGGTAGTTTCATGAATTTTTTTTTTGGGGTTCCGTATACTTACGTAGAACTGAAACTCAAAAAAAAATTAAACCCAGAAGTATGATATATTTACTTTTCTCTGACGCTGTTTGTACATTTACAGCCACACATGGTTCAGTCACCGGTTATTTCTCAGTCTTTCTTGGACAAGGAACCCTGCAGAAGCGAGGTCGATGTGGCGGAAACTCATACACCGTGGAATTGTGGGCCATCGCCTGCTCATCTAGCATTTGCAGCTCAAATGGTGCTCCCGACAACGACAAAATGCACCATTTGTACCGGGCGCTGCTGTACGCGAAAGGAACGGAAACACTTTTTGTATAAATTCTTTAATCAAGCTGCTTAGTTGGAATTTGTTTCCGACATTTCTATTACGTCTTTGTAAAGTACGGTCACTACTAAAGCATTTCACAGTTAACGTAAGTAACATGGTGTTATTTAAAAAGAAAATCGAAATCACTTTTCTCTTTTGAAAGGTTCGACAATAGCTTATGCATTAAAGTATCTGACTGTACTATCGAACCAACTGATTCCTGACCCACCGCAGAACGTTGTGACAATAAACGTCATTAACATTTCCTTTGTCAAGCAACGCAATGTCACTATGATGTTCACTGTGAATAGGTTCTATTGTGGGTCAGAAATCATTGGTTCGATGGTACTTAAAATGTTTCAAATGATTCAAAAATCCAAAAACTGATGTTAATTACCAACATACTATGAACTACATTTGAAACTCATGGATTATGTCCACAGAAGCGACAACTTTTTTTTGTATATTACAATAAAAGTCATTCATAAACAATTATATTTCGTATTTGTTGTTATCGTTACCTATGCTGCTAGAGAGGAGTCTCTACTATTCAAAGGTTGGCTGGCAAAGGGTTTTGGAATAAGTGCGCCTTTGTATTCTAAAATTTTTATTTGGCACTTATCTGTAATTTATCTGTTTGTACATTAAAGACTTTTTTACTTTACTTTGTTTTACTTTTTGGTTACTGCAACATTTATGATCTGTAGACGTCGTGCCGACAAATGAATGGCAGTCGTGGATAAGAAATGGTTCGTAGTTTGTTGGAGACTAATATTCCCTTTCCATTGCATGTTCTCTACGTACAGCTTTCTGTTTTTTGACATAAATATCGTCTGGTTCTGATTTATGAGCAGCCAGCTTGTTTTTTATTCTCGGGTCGCGGCCTATAACTTTTCTGGGAGTCAGCACAGGGTTCAAACGGAAAACTTTTGTCTTTGCCTCGTATTAAGTAAGTATTCAATGAATGGACTCGGAGTTTTCAGCCAGCTTTAAGTATTTTTCTGAAACTGGTAAAGTCTTGAAGTACCTATGCTCAAAGGTTGGGCGATATTTATCATTTTCCGTACATGAGTTTGACATAACTCGGTATACACACATAGATACTGACAGACGCGCAAATAATTACTATTAGACTTTTATCGGACTATTTTTTCAGGAACCTAAAGTTTAAATAGAAATCAACATTACAATAACACTTATTACTGTTTGTTATAATTTTCTTAATACAAACGGTTGCGGTGACGAATTGAGTCATTTTGTAAGGAGTTAATATTAAGTACGTAAAAGCCGTGGTAGCCCAGCGGTTCGAACTGTGGCCTCTCAAGCAGAGGGTCATGGGTTCAAACCTCGGGCTCGCACCTCTGAATTTTTCGGAATTTATGTGTGATATCGAATTTGATATTTATCACGAGCTATTCGGTGAAGGAAAACATCGTGAGGAAACCTACTACACACAGCGACGAAGTAATTCAACGCTGTGTGTCAAGTTCCCAATCCGCACTGGGCCCGCGTGTGAACTATAGCCCAAGCCCTCTTGAGGAGGCCTGTGCCCTGCAGTGGGACGTATATAGGCTGATGATGATGAATGTTACGTGTATGAAACGGAGTGTTAACCTAAACAATCGTTAATTTTATAGATCCACTGTTGATCTGAATCGTAGTTATCCCTCCATATAATGGGCCATATATTAAAACCCGTTAGTTTAGGGCACTTGATAACTAGCGGTTGTTGTTACGCGATGCCCGGAGGAGGGTACTTTGATGAATATTCAAAATTTAGTTTGTATAATTATCGACAGTTTATTCTGTAACTAGGTCTCTCGGACTACTAGCTGAGTTGTGTTGTGATACTTACTCGTATGATTGCTTTCTGAAAGACTAACCATTTTAGTATTATGATTTCTTCTTTTTTTTTTGGTGAAGATGGTTTCAACTAATTATACTGTCTACCAACAAATGCATGTTTTTTATATTGATTTTGGTGTGTTTTAAGGCCAAATCCGCTTTTTTACACTATGTGCTATTTTGTAACAATTTCTTTTAGCGTGTTTTATTCACTACTATCATTTATTTCCTTTTGACGTGGTGATGGGTTTTCATTACTCGTTTACGGAAAAAAAATAAAAAAGCTTTATACTGAAAATACTTCATGAAGAGAATTCATGTGTTGTATACGTATGCCTAGGCATAATACAACTTTATTAAATTTCTTTGTGTGTATATAATCTTAATTCACATGTTTCGTCAATCAAAAGGGATATGTTCGCCCTTGTACTTTTCAGTTGTTCTATTCTTTTTTAATGTGTTTTGTTCAATCCCTACTTCCCTACTAATATTTTAAATGCGAAAGTAACTCTGTCTGTCTGTCTGTCTGTTACGCTATCCCGGCTAAACCTCTCAACCGATTTTGATGAAATTTGCCACAGACAATCTTTAGACCCTGAGAAAGGACATAGGCTACATTTTATTGTGAAAAAAAGGTAATGCCCAAAATAACTATTCCACGCGAGCGAAGTCGCGGGCACAGCTAGTACATACAATAAAACACACGTCACAGCGACACAGGCATCTAACTACATATTCACGGACTTGAACTCAAGTTTTATTTAAGTGATCCTACAGTCCATTGCTCCGTCTGCGGCGGAAGACCGTCTTCAGCCTCATTGAAAGCGATGCACAATTTGTCGACCCTCAGCTTGAACCCATTGTATGCGCCCGGCTAGTAGATAACGAAGCAAATGGCATAGAAATAAAATCCGATAAAGATATGCAGTCTTCATCGTCCATTACTATTTATGGATGTCTTATAGATGCGAGCGTTAAGAAGTATGGAAGGTGTACTGAAAGATAGAGTAAGGAATAGTGTAATAAGGGAACGAGTTGGTGTGAAAGTAGATTATTTATGGTGACTAGGATAGAAAAGTATGCTTAGTTGGTTTGGTAATATAAAAGGATGGATGGAAAGGCCCTGTATGGTGTCGGGTTTAGAATAACACCTCTCAGTTTCTTCCGTGAATGTTATAAGAGGCTACAAGTTAAGGTTTGATCACTATTACCTCTTAAAAAATATGCTTTAAAAGTTTAAATGGTTACGAAACGTGCACCTAATAATCTTATACATGGTGCTCGTGAGCATTGCGAGAGATTTCAACCACGAATTCCAGAGGCTATAAGAAGTAATAAATGTTATATGAACTTAGGTCGAAACACGATTTTTTTTTATAATTTTCATACATAATAATTGCTAATGTCGTATAAACGTGCCTTAATAATAGTAAAAAAAATCGTGTTTCGACCTAAGTTCATATACCTAACATTTATTACTTCTTATAGCCTCTGGAATTCGTGGTTGAAATCTCTCGCAATGCTCACGAGCACCATGTATAGTTATGTTCTGTTTACGTAGCGTTATTTGGGAATACAGGCGTGATGAATGTATGTATATACATAGGACACAGGTACATATACATAATACGTTAAAATATCAAAAACGTAACCAGATAGCCTATTGTTTGCGCGTAACGATCCGAGTATTCAGTGCATTTTCAATCAGATTTACATCGAAACGGATTAAAATTAAACGAGTTGTCGTCACTGATGTCTTTGTGAAGGCACCTTTGTTAAAACGGCGTGTGTGATAATGAGTATTCGTTGCAAGGCTTAATTTAAAAATTAATCGTTTATTCAGTTTTTGACTCAGAGCTATAATCAACTTTTTTTTTTATTACGTAGACATTTGGAAGTGAGAGCAATGTGTCAGTATTGTATTTTGTTACTCTACTCAAATACATATATGGCAACCCGGATTCACCCTTTATAGAAATTCCCTCCTATGGTGCCATCTGTTTATGCAATGGTATAAATACCGACGTGTTAGCTCACTCAAGCGATTAATGCTATCGAGCGGTCGCGATGTTTAGGTAAAATATAATAATTACTGTTTCTTCCTATTATTATTCTGGAGCTTATCTTTTACATTTAGTGGCTGTAAGTCGGTCTGTTTAGTTACATTAAAAAAATGCAATCTAAATAAATGAAAATAACTTGTTAAATTGTTTCTCCTTAGAATAAATTGAAGGTAACCCCAAGAAACATTAATATTAATTTTATTATACTAACATTGTTTCTACGTACACATTGTTCATAATAATTTTGTGTTTTTCTCAGTAATGCCCGGGCCTCACTAACGGAAAATGGCATTAATTATCGCGATAATGGCCGTAAATCGTATCTATACTTACTAAATAATTATAAAACTTAAAAATAAGAAAACCAAATTACTTAAATAATTTTACTTTAAACTCAAGATCTCCCCAACATACTTTTAGATTAAGTATAAAAATTACAAAAATACTCCAAAACATTCGTTAACCTATAAATACCATTTGCACCAACCTGCGGCAAAAATAATCCGAACTACGCTACGTTTATGCAGAAATTCAATTATAACTATTCTACGTAACGGTGATCCCTTTTAATGGTTCCAGGGAAGGCTTTGGCTTAATTATCATCAACGTTACTTCGTTAGCGCGCACTCTCTTTTCTATTGAATTACACAAATCCGCTCCCCTTTCAGTGGAAACAAATATTTGGACAAACATCAGGCTGGCAGTTCGTCAGGCGCAGGTGGATGGCTTTATATTTCAAAGTTAAATATATTTAATTATACAGATCTTGAGATCTCCAAGCGACTGGTAGATACAACTGGAGACCGAAGAGCTGCCAGCTTCCTCGCTCAACGCATCAGCATTGCGATACAGCGAGGAAACGCTGCCAGCGTCTTTGGGACCATGCCTCGGGGGTGCTCTTTTTTAAAATATAGTCTAGTTTTTAAGTTAGTTATTATTTTAGTTAGTTATTATACAGTTAGTACACTAATAACGCATTATTTTAGGACTTTTCTTCGGTTTCATGAATAATTGTTATTAATTCACGGGTACTAAGTAAATTATAGCGATTTTTGAGTACGTTCTTTTCAATTATGAGCGTTTCAGTTGTCCATGTTTCCTTTTTTCCGTGGATATCGTAAGACGAGTCTAAAAAAATAGACTTATGAATGGAAATAGGCCGTAGGCGACTGGCTAGCAACCTCTCATTTTTAGATTTCTTTCGTCTCAACCTAAAATGATGATAAATGGCTATACCGTTAAATAGTTTTGGTTTTGACTATGTAACGCGATTTGACTACTCCATTGTGGAATCCAGGCGTGATGTGTGTTTGTATGTACTTAATTAAAAATCTCATACGACCAAGTCCTTGCACAATCGCCATTCATTCGCTCAGTCTCTTGAAGCGCACGGATTCAAGTCCAAAACACTGTCTCAAAACTTTCCCAACTCTCCGCAAGTTCAAGATCAGACAGATTACGTTCATTTACTTTTTATCACAAGCAGAGAGCACTCTTTCGGATATTAGGGGCCTAGTGCGCGGCTCTTGATATATTCCGGCTATTGTTGCTCCCGGCGGCGGCCATTTGTTATTTGAATGCTACCGTTATTTAATGCGCCCTAGATAAATATCCTGAACCCTTTTTATGTCTGCGGGATGAGATACTTGCTCTAATTTCAGATGGTTATAACAAAAATATTGACAATAACCGCAGTCAAAAAAGTTGCGAAAATTAATTTCAAACAAATTTCCAAGGTAACGTTTGCGGAGTTCCTATTGTGAATTGGGAACGTAGAAGTCATAAAATTCTCACTTTAATGAACAACAATAACAAAACAATAAAACAACTGTAACTTTGCCGCCAAGTTTTTATTTTGCGAAGTTATAAAAAGAGCCAGCGGTCACAGCGCGCCGTTCTCCGTTGCAAAGTTTCCACCATTTTCAGTGGCAATATTTACGGATAGCAGCAAAAACAATAGCTTTACAGAGCTAAGATTAACGATGCTCTGTAATCCCGTAACTACAAAACTCATCACATTAGGCAAAAGTTTAGGATTGGGCTTCAGTGGAGGCCGTCTCAAAGTCGGGTTAACTAGCCCGGAGTTAGGGCACGCGATTTTAGACGCGTTTTCCGACCCGACGCGCTTCTATCTCTTTCATCACAAATGCGAACACCCTGTAGCAGGTTTGCCTGCTAACCGCAAACGGGATTCTGGCTTCCCTGGCCTAATCTGGGAGCCCTGAGTGTCATTGTCGAGCCCCGACATAGAAACAGACTAACTTAATCCTCGCACATGTCAGCGATCTCTTGACTTACGGTTAAATGAAATTCGAAAAACGTCCCCGCTCGTTTCTGTGGACCCTTTTCTAGGTTGAATCTGGTTGAACTAGTTTGATTGAGTCGTTAACAACAGGGATCTTTTATTTCTGAAAAAGAGCAAAGATTAGTCCTAAAATTAATGAGTATCTGATAGTAATTAAATAAAACGAATACACTCACGCCTCTATTATCGAAATTAGCGACATACTTTAGTTCCAATTAGTGACCCATAATGAAGAACAATGCACCAAAACGTGGCCACTGAAGCCATTTCACTATGAATGTGTCTCCCGGTGGTTTCACATTTAACATTTAATGTACCCGATTGCGTTATGATAACATACAAATAGGTGGATATGGATCTACCGCACTGACAAGTCAAAACACGTAAATTATGATTATATTTTTCGTAAGAAAAAAACACACGACTTTGATATCATACCTCGTAATACTGGCCGCAATAAACATGAACGCAAATTAGACGATAAATCAATGCAGCGTCTTTAGCATACAGCCGGAAAAATCCAGCAAATAAAATATTTCCCCTTTTCTTTTATTTTCTCCACAAAGCTTCATACACCGGTATGTCTAATCAACCTCGAGGAAAATAAAAATGAACGCTGAACGTTAATAAAGGGACTTGAGGAAATTACACGGGTTTGTAATAGCGGCCATTCCCTTTCTTCCTGTAATTGGGTAGTTGTTACAAATAATTAATTAGGCATTATCAACCGGTGCGGATGTAAACAAGCAGGGTACATTAACAGGTGGCTCTTTTTGTTGCTGTTTGTTTTGAGTTGGCGCTTCCTTGGCGTGATCATTATTTCTTTTTGTCAATGAATTTTGTTACTGGCTGCCAAGAACTATTTAGGTGTACGCATTTACCCCAAGCGGAGAAATGCTATTTTGCTTTTTGACGTGTTTTGTCTGTGAAATGGTCATTTGATGTATTTTGTCTGTGGAATGGTCATTTCATGTGTTTTGTCTGTAAAATGGTCATTTGATGTCTTTTGCCTGTAAAATGGTCATTTGATGTATTTTGCCTGTAAAATGGTCATTTGATGTATTTTGCCTGTAAAATGGTCATTTGATTTGTTTTATCTGTGAAATCGTCATTACACGGTTAGACTTAATTAAACGCTTTATTTCAATTCATTAAGGTTTGTCTTTAAGTTCTGCTTTATTTAAGTTTACCTAATACGAGTACTAAATATTTATGCACTATCTGAAGTCGTTGCCTCTCATAGAAGATAGAACCTATAGAGAAACAATGTTCGCAACCCCGGTCCGCAAATAGTTTGTTGATTTCAACATACTAAACGTCACCGTCACTGTCACAGAAACTGTACAGAGCCAATAACCGCAGAGAAAAAGGCACTAGCGTTACGCGCGATCTTGGACCGGCCAATAAGAGCACAGCGATCACTTCAATTGTTTTGCGGAATAATTTCCGAACAACCAAGATGACATTAGTGCTCTATAGGTTCTATCCTCAATGTTGCCTCTGTTCAAGTAAAAATTTTAAAATCTAAAGAAAGCATTTCCACCTGTCTTGCTACGTTTCGTGTGCTCTGTCTATCCCAATTGAGAATACAGACGTGATTTATGTATGTATGTATATTATAAGTATAGAATTTATTGATGATCAAAACACAACCCAACAAATAGACATTTTATGCAACCTTTTGCCGAAAAATATTTCTAAAGGTTCAGGATCAAAATGTTACGTGCTTCAATTTGAACCCTCTTGTTCAGGTCAACGAGAATTTTCTGACCAACGAGTCTTACGATGAGCGATATTTTTTCTCATTTTTAGTAGGAATCAGATATAATGGATGACAAATTAACGAAATCCAACTTACAAAGCACATAATAAGAAACACGAATATAAATGAACAACAACAAAATAAATGACAACTATAAATGATTTTTTTTTATAATTTCATCAGTTTTAACAATGAATTTAAAATAGCAGTAAATTTGAGCTCACCCCGTAGTTGCGTTGACATAGTTATTGGACTTAATTAATAAGGTCAATTTTGTTTTTATTGTTGGATCGACACTTTGGGATTACCTATTAATTCCATTCTACTTTGAATGAAAATATAATGTTAAAAAAATTAAGAAAATGTTACATTCATGTTAAAATATTATGGAAGTACATACATATACGTAAACCATAAAAATCTAAACCCTCTGTCGTCCCTGCATATCCCAACTGTCCCCTTAATCCCAATTCACCCCATTTTACAGCACGTAGTTGAAATATCAAATTTTGCACGAAACCATCAAAACGATAATTCAAAGCAAAGCCTGTCTCTAAATTTTCTTTGGTATTCACTGAATAACAGATAAAGCTGAGAATCCCTAATTCAGAGCCCAGTTATCCACACGGCCGCACCACAGCGAACTCTATTTTCCGCTGTTTGAATCTAAACCTTAATGAACATCAAAGTATCCAATAATCCTGCCGGAGAATGGATCTGACAAAAGGGGAATTATTACACTATGATCTCGATTCTCAAGTAATCCGCAGCCGATCACGGTACTACGAGCACAAAATAGTTATAATGCAGAAGTCAAGGAAGTATATGTATGTACCATCGCGAACAAGGATAGTTGAGCCACTTACTTGTTTGTAACTTGGTCGTGTAATACTAATCCAATAACTGACATCTAGTCTGTCACATCGGTCATTGATTACACGTCTAAATTGCGAACAGTGGCAAGTGGCTCAACAATCTTTTCATACCTAAGCTACAACACCTGCTCTTTGTTTGAAATAATTTTACAAAGATAACGATGAAGAATAATCAAGAAGCCCCAACCTTACACCTTGCGATATTTTCTTATGAGAATACTTGAAAAGTCGAATGTACAGTTACAGTCACGACCCGGGATTGTTGAGCCACTTGCCACTGTTCGCAATTTAGACGTATAATCAATGACCGATGTGACCGACTAGATGTCTGCTATTGGATTAGTATTACACGACCAAGTTACAAACATAGGTAAGTGGCTCAACAATCCCTGTTCGTGATGGTACCTTAATAAACTGACGATCATATCCCAATTAAAATAAAACATCAATAAAAAGATATTCGCAATCACTCGCAGCACGTGTCAGTGAGTTTTTCAAAGTTTGCGTAGTTAATTGCAAGAGTGCCAACGACCAGACGAAGCACATCTCAAAAATGCCATTTTTTTAAATTAATTTTAATAAACGTTTTTTACTTCAAATAAACGATCATCTATAAATAACATAAGTAGTTTTATTTCTATTCATGTTTCAAATATACAATCATTTTGGGCCACTCTATATTTTAAAGTGTAATAAATTTCCATTCGTATGGATTTTTTTCTAGTAAAAAACATTCAATGTATTTACAATTTCACAGTTTTCCTGTAGTTACTCTTGAAAAGGTTGCAGAATCGTTCACAAGCGCGTGTCTCAAGCGGACGGTAACCGCACTCGGACTGGTCCCAACTGTTCCGAAATATCGTGTCTGTGAGACGTGTCTCTGTGTGCTCGAACCAGGGATCGTTACCGGTATTACTAAAAACTAAAATACCCGTGTGGTGTCGGGTCTAGAATAGCACCTCTACATTTCTTCCGTGGATGTCGTAGGAAGCGACTAAGGAAATGGGTTTAGGTAATCTTTAGGCGACACGCTAGCAACGTGTCACTAATATATACTACCTCTTACATCTGTTTTTAAACCTAAAATGATGCTAGAATTGGCTGCGAAGCGTGAAATAGTTATAATCATGGATATGTCTATTTCACGTTTCGTGTGCTCTGCATACCCCATTTGGGAACATAGGCGTGATTTTATGTATGTACCTATGTACGTCAAATATCTCCTTTAATTTGGAATTTTAGCTTGGTATTCCTAGATAGTATTTATTTAGGTAAGCCTACAAAAGTACGACATTAAATGAAAAAAAATGCAATAATGTACAAGAACAACTGAGATACCGCAATTAAATACCGGTATAAATGTATGAAAATAATACCGGTATTCGATCCCTGACTCGAACGCACTTTGTATAAAGATTAACTTCTGTGCCTATGTGTTTGGTGTTACTAGCGTGAACGGTTTACCTACTGAAACAAAGCCCGGTGTCTGTTGCAGTCGGGCGGGGCACAGGTACGTTGCGATCGGGTTCCCTGGTTTTAATTAGCTCATCATAGCGTTTTACTAGCTTCACAGTTTGATCATAGTTTAAAGTAAAGTACAGATAGGTTGCAAATAAAAGTACAAAGTACATAGTTTATTATTTTATTAGTATTAGTACAGAATGACAAATGAAATGAAAATGAGACCGCTGCCTCGGGGAAAGGTGCCCAAAAGGCTGGCGGCGTTCCCTTTCTGAATGGCGATGCCAATTCGTTGCCCTAGGAACGCGCCAGCCCTCTCTGGTCTCCCGTAATTTTGATAAGATGTATTTTTTTAAACACTAAAAAATTTGTGGGCATCTGGTCCCCACGGGCCAAGTGTTTCAACCCCAAACGCCGTAAAACTGACGTTGTCACTGAGCTGACAGTATTTACGGCGTTTTAAGGCCTCAGCAGATGTCGCCGCTGCGCCTGCCCTTGAAGCCGTTGAGCTCAGATAGGACGGCGCCAGAGTATCGACGCAAGTGGCGTCCCATACTAAAGGCCGTCCTAGCTGCCACGGCACCAACGTCATTCCGTCGGGCCTCTTGGCGTCATCCCGAGTGAGGCCGTTTTGCTCAAGCACAGCAGGGAAGTTGGCGCTGACGAGGGCTCGGCGGATGGTGTCGTTGAGACAGGCGTGGCGAGACATCCTACCGGCGCTCTTCGGACATCTGAGCCCGTGGAGACCTAAGCTTACATAGCGAATAGTATTTGATAAACCTTTGCCTTAGGTTTAGGAGGTGGAATGTATGAAAAGAAACATTTTTTTTTAATAAACATTTTTGTCTGAACTTAACTTATCTTCATGTTAATCTTGACGAAACTGGTTCAGTGATGGATCGGAAGTCTAAAATTAAGGGAATAGCAAGGATTAAATTATTAACTTACTACAACTTGCTTTGTTCCTCTTGTGGCGAAAAAATATTAATATCCGATAATAATACCTTCAAAGCGCTAAAATTATGCACCAAAACTTATACTTAGTGCATTCTGGGCCATAAATAAATCTCAGTTACACCATTTTTTATTTATTTAACGACTTACAAATATTAAGTACAACTACTATACTAATAAGACTTAGTAGCCGTGGTAGCCCAGCGGTTCGACCTGTGGCCTCTCAAGCAGAGGGTCGTGGGTTCAAACCCCGGGCTCACACCTCTGAATTTTTCAGAATTTATGTACGATATCGAATTTGATATTTACCACGAGCTATTCGGTGAAGGAAAACATCGTGAGGAAAGCTGCACACAGCGACGAAACAATTCAATGTTGCGTGTGTAAGGTCCCAATCCGCACTGGGGCCGCGTGGGAACTAATAGCCCAAGCCCTCTCATAGTGAGAGGAGGCATGTGCCCTGCAGTGGGACGTATATAGGCTGGATGATGATGATGATGACTTACAAATGTCGGGCTTAGAATAACACCTATCCTTTTCTTCCATACTTACATACATACCGTCACGCCTCTCTCCCACAGGGGTAGGCAGAGACCACTTTGTTCCACTTGCTACGATCCTGACATACCTCTTTTGCCTCGTCCACGTTCATTAGTTTCTTCATACATGCTCGTCGATTTCGGGTACTCTTGACCTGACCTGTTTCTGAAACGTCTGCGATTTGGTCACGGATCGTCCGCTAGGTCTTCCCCTCCCAACATATCCATTCACACTTCCAGCATAGATCTGTTTAGTCAATCTTCTTTCTTCCATCCAACCAAACCAGCTAAGCATACTTCTTTCTATTCTAGTCACTATATCTACTTTTCTTCCAGAGGCGTATTTCCAATTTGGTAGACAGAGCACACGTAAAGCTACATAGTCAAAATAATGACTGCTTCACGCTTCGTAGCTACTTTTAGCATATTTTATGTTGAAACATTGATAGAAAAAATATAACAGTGACAGTTGCTAGCCTAAAACGTACCTTGAACTAAGTATTTCACTTAGGCTCAATTCACACCAGAAGAGCAGCGCAGCGCGGCGTAGCGGAGCGCAGTTTCAGTGTCATGAGAATTTCAACATTATTTTCATTACAATAAGACTTATTATCGCATGAGAAACTCTAACGATGCACGCGGATGCCCGCGGATCCGCGGGAATTCCAG
>BHDV01003089.1:77264-97291 GCA_005406045.1 Adoxophyes honmai | reverse complement strand
TGTTGACAATCAAAGCGCAATAAGACTTATTAAAAATCCTGAGTATCACAAACGTACTAAGCACATTGACGTGAGGTACCACTACGTGCGAGAGCGGCACGAGGCTGGAGACATATCAGTGTCGTACGTCAGCACAGACAAGCAACTTGCTGATGGGTTAACTAAAGCGCTACCAAAAGAGAAGTTTATGAAATTTAAGAGTTACTTGTTTAAGTGGGAGTAATGAAAATGTCTAGTTATTTATCTAGCTTTTTTTGTGACTTTTATTCAAGTGGGAGTATTGACATGTTTAGTTTTTATTTTTATTTTTGTTGTTTATTTTATTTATTTATTTTGTTGAACCTACCTAAGTGGGAGTGTTAAAAAAAAAATAGGTAGGTTACTATGACAACTGTATTGTCAATCTGTTTTATGTCTAAAGAAAATACATTTTAGCAAAGCGATTCCGGAGTATTATTTTACTAACAACGTTTACCGTCTACCTAAAAAAATACTGTAATGTACCTACCTTTTTGGTTACGCTAGCTCAGCCTAAATTCACAACATGTCTACTGATTTAAAAATCTACAGCGGGACGTTCGTAACGTGGCTTGACTGCTGAAGCCAATTGCAATCCCAGTAAGTAAACAGTAAGGAGCAGCAGTAAAAGAAAAATGTCTTCTTTCGATTCTAACTTACGTAACTAATGGATAGTTCTTAGTTAAAAAAACGGATAGTCATGTCTTTAGACCGGGGATGGCGAACCAATGGCACGCGTGCCAATCATGGCACGCAACAAAATAGTTCGGGCACCCCGACTGATACAGAATCCATCCGAGATTAATCTAAACTTGTAATTTTGAATAAAAAGTATAACTAAACGTGTATAATATGAAATTAGTGTCATCTAGCTCTATTTTTGTTCTGTAATATCAATAAGCTTTACTTATTTTATGGCACGTCGTAGCTATAATACTATTTGTTTTTTTTTAATGGCACTAATATCAATAAAGGTTCGCCATCCCTGCTTTAGACCAAATCGGGACGCATACTGCGCGTTCATCCGCGGCCGCTGTGGCGCGTTACTCCCGATGATGGATCACGAAGTTAGCTGGCCTGAAACATGTCAAACTAATCTCGGTAAGTCTCGCGATAGTTTGATGTTTACGATGGATAAGTTCATTCTCGATACAAACTACTGTTGTTGGCTATACTTTTTGCAAAGCGCGAAATAGTCGTAATCATGGTTTTGGCACTTTTGTCTATGTCCCGTTTCATGTTCTTTCATAATTGTTTGAAAATGTACATTATTGAGTTTATTTCTAACTAAAACAAATACAATATCAAAGCATTAACGACACTTAGTATTTCATTCCGTATCCATAGTCTGGGGGACAAGCTATACTTAAACTGTTCTTGGACAGTAAATAACCAAAAATACCTACTTACTTGTAAATAAGCTTACTAAAAAAAATAGAGGTAGATAACAATTTGAGGCGTTTCGATATATTCATTTAAATAGATTACAGATTTAATTACAGATTTGTTACGCATCCTTATTTTAAGGAAAACAAACAAAAGAAACATCTACGAATTTAAAACAACCGGAAAGATACCTACCGAGACGCTAAGTTACTGTAACTTTGGTAACATTTTTACATAGACTTTCTCCATGCTATGGGGCTTTGCACAATTCTTCCCCCAGGGATCAGGGACGGGTTAAAACTTCGCCATCGTTATACGTTCCCATTTCCTTAGCATAGAATAGATTTCCTACTTTTTACTATTCCATGGTTCACAATGACATTTTTGTATAAGAGAGACGTGCTTAAGAAAACCTGTGAATTATTTGAAAAACAAAAACTAAACCGATGAAGTATACCAACTAAAGTGATTATATAATCAAAATCACACATACATTCAAAAATGGGGTAGGCAGAGCTCACGAAACGTTACACAGTCAATCAACGACCTTTTCACTTTTCGCAGACACTTCCGGCAGAGGTATAATAGTGGCAGGTGGCTAGCCTGTCGCCTAAAGCATACCTAGACCGATTTCCTTAGTCGCCTCTTACAACATCCATCCAAGAAATGGCAACGCGTCATTCCAAACCCGACACCACAAGGCTACAAACCGCGAAACTGTCATGCTTTTGACTATAGAACGTTTTGTATGCTCTGCATTTGAGAATACAGGCGTGTGATATTGAATGTAACCGTCGTATCCTACGAATAGGGGCGTAATTACCATTAATGCCTTTTTCCTCTTCTTTGATAATCGAATTCTGTATTTTATTCCACATCTACTAGTCTTAAAAATATAACAAAGTCATTTCATTTCGAAAAGTTATTCAAGTTTTTCAAATGAGCCACAATTACAATAGCTCTATTTCTTCCATCGAATAACGCCTCTATAGCCGTTAGAGACCTTTTTCGTGGAGAAGTTTAGCGCGGGGAGTCTAAATCGCCGGTCGCGTTCGCCATTACGCCCTTTTACATGCGGAGTGTTTGCACATACGCTGGCCTAGGACGGTGTCGTTATAACCTTTACGCCCCTTTTCGATGGAGATAACATGTTTACGACACCATTTTTTGAGGCATTAACTAGCTTACGCCTTTATTCCTCGTGAAAAAAAAAGTTTTTTTTTAACTATCGTGGTAAAAAGAATTTAGTGACATATTTTACATAAATTACATAAATAATAAAAAAAATATTTAACCATAACAATTATAGGTTGTCAAGTATTCTTACTTTTTAATTTTAGATTACTAGGCCTTACGCTGATTTTTTTAAACAGTTTAAAGCGTCTTCTGTAAAATCAACTTTTTGTAGTTACGCCCTTTTTCGTAGGATACGACGACTATGTGTTACCCATTAGGTACAGGAGAAGGAACACCCCAATCGCTTAACTGAACGGCCGAAACTGACAGCAAAAGCTTAAGTAATCTTAGGGACTGTCTTTAAGGAACCAAAGCGAATAAAGGCCAGACGAATGCAATGCTCAGTATTATATGAAACCAAACAGTTTCTCCGAACTAAGTAACCCCGGCAGAACGAATTCGGGCTGAGAGCCACCGGGATTAGTGTTCGCGGAATGACTAATTTCAGGGTTTCCCGAGTAAATGGCGTGGACTTGACTTGGAAATAGAATATCTTACGTCTGCTTAATAAAGACAGAGCTTTGTGAGACTTAGGTGGGAAAGAAGTCACTCTTTTAGGAATTACTAGTTACTTTTTGGTGTCTTTTTTCTAAACCTTTTTTCAAGTCGCGTAATTCGGGTTCAGAATTTGAAAATCCGAAATGAGGAGCTACCCAAGCTTCACAGTTCTCAATCCGCGCCGGGTTCACCTAGGTGCTCGCGTCTCTCGTATTAAGGGAAAGAATGTGGCCAGTACATGGCATTATTTAGACTGGATTACTTTTTTTTAACAATAATAGTTTACCGATTAAAATAATCATAATTTTTTTATATTAGGTATGTGAATTAACATAGGTAGGTATTATCATGTAGCATGATATATAACAATAGGTAATAGCGCTATCCCTTGCCACTTGCAGTAACTTAGTAAGTTCTCACTAATAAATACAAGCAATGAATTAAGAATTTGAATCTGTTAAGGGTAAAGGCTAGGAAGAGTATAATTACGATTACCAAAATCGTATCTGACCCATAAGTATTAAACGCTTAAACCAAAACTACGGCATGCCTGCTTCTAAGTATGTTCCAATTTCAAAATAAAATAGTGTAAAACTTATGGTATTTTAAATGTACTTGAACCATTATCCGTGTCGCGTTCAACCATGAATAATGGATATCCAACCGTGACCCAGCTTAGTGTCAATGAGATCACGCCCTGCCCCCATATTGGATTATTGCGAATAAATGACGAAAAATGCTGGCGGGATAGCACCAGACATAACTGGATGGAAAATGGTCTTTTAAACGGCGACTGGAAAATGTATTTTGGAAGCTTCTTGTACCTAGTACGGATCATGTGGTTTGTTTTTTTTTTCATGTTAAAACTAATATTTATGCCAGTAAACAAACTGGTAAGGGCCCTTGATATAGGTATTTTTTAGTCTCCCTGCAATTTTCAGAAATACTCCGCGCGGCACTAGAAACTTGCCGCAAAGAAAGTGAAACGATTTGGTTCGTTAATAAAATTGTACGAAACAATAAATAAATAAACAACCAATGTCCGGAATGAATAAAATTGTTTATTTTTTGTAAGGATAACATTTTATTTTTAATAATTCCAGTCACTTTCCGTTGAATGGCGTCACAATTGGTAATAGAACAAGTCAGATTTTCTACCAAGAAATCCAACGAGGTAGCGTATTGTCCCCATGTCCACTGGCTCCTCGTCAATCGAAAATATACAAGTAAGAAAACCAAAGGAAACATCTACATAATGTTTACCGAAACGTCGATATTACTTAAACGTCCATCAAACATTTGAAAAGAAACCATACAATGTACCCAGAGAATGGGCATTTTCTATTCAAGAACGAAATTTCCATTTTTAATGTTCGTATTTGGGGTTGCGTTGAAATTTTAGCTGAACACTTTGCTTTGGTTTTGGTTGGGCTTTTGGTTTCAAACTGCGTCCTGTAGTGCCTGTAACAATTGCTCTGTTTGAAGTTCGCTATTATGGTATTATGTGCTTCGATAAAGTTTTGGTCACTTAGGTACCATATTGA
Source organism: Adoxophyes honmai (assembly GCA_005406045.1). NCBI lineage: Eukaryota > Metazoa > Arthropoda > Insecta > Lepidoptera > Tortricidae > Adoxophyes > Adoxophyes honmai. The sequence continues at coordinate 92,609 of BHDV01003089.1, read as the reverse complement.
GAACATATTGGCAATAAACGTCATTACATTTTTTCTTGTCAAGGACAAGGAATACAATGTTGCTTTCAATAACATATTTATGTATTTTAAAAAAAGTTCTACGGTGAATCAGAAATAATTTAGTTTGATCGTATTTATCGACAACCATACTGTATTATAAAAGCCTACATAAAAGACGGCGTGCGTGCCTCCGATAAGTGTTTTAATTTTCTGTTTATTTTCGTTCACAGAAAAGCAAGTTCAATCTAAACCTGGCAAGCCAAGCAATTCGCGGAACCCTCGTAATGTCAACAACGAGTATTTCCCTATGTACTTTTTTAATTTAAAATCGTAGAGGTATTTTTGAGAAAAGTATCAGGCATTGCCCTGGAGCGCAGCAGGTAAACATTTCGTATTTCGGCTCCCTTGTAATTGAATAAAACCCCTGCTGCTTCAGCGAATGCCCGATAAATTAATTTTGTCAGCTCTCGCTTTTTACTGGCTGATATGCAGAGCAGGAAAAATAGTTAATTGTATGCTGCATAAAAACATTGCTAGCACAACGTCGAATAGCATTTTTAATATCGTGTGCGCGTCCCGTCCCATTTTTAATTACAAATTCTTTAGAACTCATTCAATGCTTTAGAAGAGACGCGATACTGATAAATACGTACCTGACCTCAGGACTAATAGAGCCAGATGGAGGCTGAAGACCGGGACGAAAAGTTATGGCGCAGAATGGATAATGCCTATTTCCTGCTCACAGCTTCTGAGGACTACTGCTGTTGCTTATTATGCCGATAGTATCAAAATGATAATTGGTACAAATAATACACTAATCACGGTAACATGAGTTGTTGGACTATTGCGTATACGCGACTTTCCACACATTAAATTGATAATATGCAGGTAACTTTGGGCATTAGCAAAATGTTCAACACAAAACATGTTATTATTATGCGTTGATCAGTCATGAACAATATGAATAATACAACATATTTAAACGACCCATCAAAATAGATTGGACGTCGTTAGCATAGGCTTTATATTTGCAGTAATTATCAGCCTATAGAAGCAACAGTTGCGATATGTCAAATGCTGAAAGCTCGCGTAATTTGTATAGGAAATGTAATACCAAAAATTAATTAAGCCCGTACTATGGCTGCGTCATAAACTTAATTATTTTACAATATTGTGGTCGCTTGTTATGTAGATAGTTACTGAGTCACGAACATACTATTAGATACCTACATACAACGGTCACAACAAATGATCGGCCCGGTAATAATGATCACAAAATCTTTCTAAAAACTATCAAATTTTGCCGCGACTACTGAGGAATCTATTATGCCTTTTCCAGGGATAAAAAGTAAATTGTTCCTTTCTCGGAATTCGTACCATCTCCATACCACAATTCATAGAAATTGGTTCAGTGGTTAAATCATGAAAATGCAACGGACCGACATATACAAAGTAGGTACTTTCATATTTCTATAATACGCAAGGATAACATTAGTACAGAAATTGAAATAATTTAGCTTTATTTACAAATAGTTACTTGTACACCATCAACAAAATTATCAGATACAAATTCCATGGATTGGGATAGACGACAATCGTTAAGCTTTACCTAAAAACCGTTTAACGTTTGATATAAAAAATGCCTTGGTGTAATTAAATAATTAACATGGCTTAACGTACCTAACTGTAAGTAATTCCCTCAAAACGTCACATCCACACAAAACATCCCACGCACATCCAACAACTCCGTTGCAGAACAAGCTCCACAAATTACACACAACACCCTAAACAAATAATAGCTCCTGAACTAATTCAACAATCCACCGACAACATATAAATTTTAATTATGAAAACTGGATGAAATAAACCGCCTGAAATAAAACTGCGACCAATTAAGGAAAACAAGGTGGCCGTGCCTTTGGATTAATAGCCTTAATTAACGGTTAAGGAGGAGGCCGGGTCGTTAAGCGTCGGGCTGCGACAGTAAAGCTGAGACACTTTTTACTCCGAAAGGTTAAATCCCGTAATGCGTGCTAAACCTGGAGCCGGTACCACTCGTCACTTTTCTGTTCGCTGGAGATTGAGATTTGTTTCCTACTCGTCATATTTGGTCATATTCTTTATTCGACGCTTTCCTAATTGGTCACATTCCTAATCAAATCAGTCATATTCCTCTCTCGATAATGTACAATCTAAAGAAATGGCAAACACGTGCTAAAAGAGGATCTTATCACTTATACATGGACCAGTGAAGAATGTAACGAATCTGGAATTTTACGAGTTAGGATACTTAATCAATATTTAACAAAGTGACGAACTTGACCGAACAGGAAAATGACGAGTCAGGGACAAAACAAATCTAGATGGGCGTTGAATTTTTGAAATTACTGGACGTTCTTTTAACACTCCAAAGTTCGTTAAAATTTAATTTCAATACGCCGTTGCTGGCAGGCTGTGAAACTAATGATTCCAGACTCATTATAGAACCTAATAATAGTAACATTGAAATGCCTGAGAAAGTAATTAATTACTACTTTTATTGACCTACAACATTAGACAATGGCACACTCACTATGCTAAACAATCTCCTGAGCCTATTTCCGTAACGCAACCTACCCGCATGTCACTAGTTCAACGTACTCGTAAATACATATCGACCGGAGCTAACTGTATCGGAATTGGAAAAAATTATAGCGACACAATTATTACTGAGGGCCCGATGTCATAAAACCAAATGATCGGTTTTATAGCGTCGGTGGGTCCAACTTTATGATGTGGGAATTTCAGTAGCCCCACAGTATAATATTATGCTTATCAGGTAGTTCCTGGACAGCTGACTCGTCTGTAACACGACTCGCTATTTCGCGCTCAGACTTCACAGTATTTCTATTAACGTGGGTGTTACCAACACTGAGATGTAATATAAGTAACAGATCGTAATTCTGGTGTATAAGGTTTGTGGTGTTTATTACACGACTAAATTAATACAGTAGCGAGTGGGATTTTATAATACGTTTGACATGACTCAAGCCATCTAACGGAGAGTAGGTAACGGCATTAAGGGCGTAATTTAGGACAGGGGGCGTTCATAAATTACGTGAGGTGCTTTTTTCAATTTTCTGAAATGGTGAGATGTCGTGAGATTTTATTCAACCCCCTCCCCCAACCCCAAATCTCACGTGAGATTTTCAAAATGTGGGTTTCTTACGTTAACGCTTTAGATTGTTATTGTACAAAGAAAAAACATATTTATTTGAAAAGAAAAAATAAAGTGAATGACGTAACTTAAAAAAAACTTTAATTGTTCTTCGTTCCGATACACTCATGAAGTGTCAAACGTAAAGCGCCATCCACATCTTAATTTCGGTTTTTATGACCTTAGGCATCTGGATTACATGGACCAAAATAGTAGTTTTTTTGTTTGTTTCAAGCAAGAAAAAAAATGCGTGATATTTGCCGTGACCCCCCAACGTGAGATTAGATGAGATCTGACTCAACCCCCTCCCCCCCTAAAAGACCTCACGTAATTTATGGACGCCCCCAAAGACAGTCCCACAAGGTCAATAAAGAAAATTATCAGGAAATATGTTACAGGGATTTTTAGACATGTATACCGGACCACTGGTTGAAAATATTTACAGTCAATTATAATGCCACCTAGTCGGTCATTTTTCATCACAACAACAGCTCTGAACACAGCATCACCTCACAGAATAAAACGCCTTGAGTAAACGTCCTAGTGCTCGACGCTGTATATTGACATGGGCTTTCTGTCAAAGGAACATGGGTCCAATTCGAACTAAGATAAATTTTCTTAATTCTTTAACATAAGGCCTGTTCAATTTACTAAGCGGACACACAAAATATTATTATTTTTATGATTTTATTTTCGCTGTTATGTCTTAATTTGGCTAAAAATATTATTAAAACGAAAACAAACAAAATACCATTTAATGAAAAAAAAAACTTAATTACATCGCTAAAAATTACAGACTTTTATTCGGATACTACGCATAAGTGCTGCACTTCACTTTTTGACACTTTTCGACTAGCTGTAAACCAGTTTTTTTTTAATTCTTCCAATGATTTTGTTTCACGACCATCCTTTCTTAAGTTCATCTTCACAATAGCCCAGTACCGCTCGATAGGACTGAGCTCCGGACGATTTGGTGGACTGTGTTTTTTTGAGTGAATTCAATGTTTTTTGAATTTAGTACCTCCACTGTCGGCCCAGCATAGTGGGAAATTGCCAAATCAGGCCAAAACAAGGGTGGGATACTGTGTTTCCGATAGGCGGCAATTAACCGTTTTTGGATGCATTCTTTTCTGTATATTTCACCACCAATAGTGCCTGTTGCAAAATAAGAAACACTTTTGAGGCCACAGGAACAGATTGCCTGCCAAACCAGGACTTTCTTCCCGAATTTATCCATTTTAATAGTTCTTCCTCCTCGGGTACAGACTCTCCTACGACGGCATTGTAGTATTGGGGCCCCGGTAATGTACTGCTATCATATTTTACGTAAGTTTCGTCGTCCATTAAAATGCAACGAGATTTATCTTTTAGTAAGATGTTGTACAACTTCCCGCACCGTTTTTTCGATCTAAATTTGCTGTTCTACACTTCTTTTCGGAATTTTATGCTTTTCGTAGGTTCGTATATATATATATTTTAATATTTTGTACTGTACCTACGCTGACGCCAACTTTCTTGGCAATTTCACGAACGGATAGATAATTTAGCGATTTTAACAGCTGCATTACATTTTCGTCGACTTGAGGATTTTCCGGCCCGCTTCCGTGTCTAGATTTCGGTAAATCTTCGAGAGTATGATGCTCTCCAAATTTTTTAATGATTTGGTACATCGCTGACTTGGAATATTTGTACATTTTTGCTGTTTGTCGCAGTGAATACTGCCCTGTATACCATTTTTGCACTATTAATTTGCGATTACCTAAATTAATACGCTCTATCGCGAAAAATAGTTAAAAATGAAAGAACAAATATGTCGCAATTGACGAAGATGGATTTGCTAATATCATTGCTGCCAATAGTATATCAATTGATTACGAATTGTAAGTTTAAAAGACGTTTAAGCGTGTCCGCTTAGTAAATTGAACAGGCCTTAGAGTGCCCAATGCCCATGCCACATACTAGTAGTGTCGAGCACTCGTACAGCAAAGGTAAACACATCTTTAAGTGCATCTCGCAAAGCGTTACGTTCTATCACTGTGGCCTTACCCTGTGAGCTATTCTGTCGGAATGCGGAATAAATTGCATTCCGCGCCCTTAAGCTGGATATTGTGCCCTCAAAGGATATGACTCGTATTATAAAACGTCTATCTATAAACACGGTGTTGCCAGTGATGTAGTTAAACTTTATACCATCTTACTCTAATTATTTTAAAATGCATTAAGATTTTAAAAGATGATAAGAAGTAAATTGGACATATGAAAGGCAAATAGAACATTTTTCGAATTTTAGCACTCACTTTTTCTCTTGATTTTAAATTGAAAGGCCAATTCAGCATTGTCTTCAAATATCAATTTACCTCATCGACAATTTAAGTTCAATCTACAAGTGAGTCTTATGCGTAACCAAAGATCTTTCAGTCAAATATGGCGCAAATATGACTTTGGACGTAAATGATAGCATAATGCCTATGTATTTATTTCATTTTCTTTGTAATACTTACCTTAATCCAAGAGAAATAAAACGAATACACTCACTTCAAGCCCCATCATCAGAAGCAAGCCCCATAGCGGCAGCGATTAGACGTGCACCTGAATTGCGCGCAAACACAGCTGCACATTTTGCGCGAATTGTCCGTACCTATCCGTTTTATTTTACTATCAGTGTATCTCGGGGTAGTTTTAAGAGGAAATGGAGCGGTCATATTTTGTATGGAAACGTAGTCCCCTGATTCCTCGCTGGATATTACCCGTAGAACAATGATTTTTTACATCAACAATCTAATGATATATTAGCATGTTCCTATGTTTTCTTTTTTTTCTTTATTGAATTATTAAAGGAGATATTAACCTTCAAAAACATGAAAAATTGGTAAGTTTTTTCCGTTGTGTTCAAACCTCTAGAAACCAATTTTAACACAATTATATCAAAATATAAGAACATAGAAACACAGTTATGACATTTTTCAAACATTTAATGAAAAAACATATTTAATCGGTTAAGTTTTGGAGAAGAAATCAGGGGACTACGAAACGTTGTTTTTGAATAATTTTCATAGGTATTTTCGGTCCGAGCTGTAGTTGTTCTTATCGCACTCGACGTCGTCTGGGCAGGTCACGGCGCGACAGCAATAGATTTACCAAATACCTATTTTTCAATTCCTTCGACCGGCATATTTCCTCTTAATGCTTTCATATCCCATTTATTCACTGACTCCACACCACTGTAAATTCAAAACATTTGCTAGTACATAGTCACTCCTGTATTCCCAAATGGGGTGGGCAGAGCACACGAAACGCTACATAGACATAAACACGACCCTTTCTACGTTCCGTAGAGATTGTTAATTTAGGTTTTAAGTTAAGGGGTAGTATAGTGACAACTTGCTAGCCTGTCGCCTTAAAAATACCCTTATCTTTTTCATTAGTCGCCTCTTATGGTATCCATGGAACAAATGGAGACGTGCTATTTCTTAACTCAACAGTCCCCTTAGCACGACAGGGCGCGAGTAGAGATACGCGCGAGATACACTATACCTGTCACTGTCTAACTAGAGACGTGTGAAAGTGACGGGTAGACTATCCCGCTCGCGACGCGACTATAGCGTGTTGCCGTGCTAAGCCTACAGAGCATTCACTAGCTCGCTATAAACATTGCAATATAGCGCGATATCTTTATGAATATTAATCTGCCCTCGGAGCCATCGTCGCAGTGGTTACGGACACGAAAACATTAAAATGACAAATCGTTGAATGCTATGATTCCATTTTTCATAGCAAAGGAGGTACGCCATTACTCCGTAGATTGAGGCATATTAATTCGCGCCATTTCGTTTAACGCAGACTATTGACGCGACAAATTGGGAAAATTCTAACGACGGAATCCAATATTTTATTTGCAATGGATTATTTTATTGAGTGGCATTGGTTGGATTAAAAAATGGGCTACGAACTAGGGCTAGAGAGTAAAACACTGAAAGAATTTGAGAAAGGCCAACTGGGACGGAATAATGTAATGTCACGTAAATTTTACGTAGGTAATATTTTTTATTTATTATCTAAAAACTTACATTTTAGTAAGAAGACGTGTCAAATTGTTTACATTGCTTTAAGCACCTAAACAAATAAAATAATCCCATCAAAACATAAATGTAAAATTAGAGCCAAGTAGGTAGGTACAATATTATGATGTTGTTTTCTTCAACGACAAAAGAACCATTTTATTTTTTAATAACACCTTAAGCAGTTTCAGTTGTAACTATTTAGTATTCTGTGGTTTCAGCGACATCAATTTCCAAATATAAATTAATAATAAGTAATAAACAAAAATTATAAGCAATAAGTAAATAGAAATCGTAAAAATCTCATTTCTAACCTACTAAACTTCGAGCAAAAGCAATCAATGGATTGCTGAAGCTGATAAGAAAACAGAGCTATAAATAACCAGCGACAAGGTCTCACAAATACAAAAGGCCTTGGTCCTTGAGCATTTTCACTTTGATATCCCGAGATAAACGTAAATAAACGATAAGTCGACTAACGATAAAATTAGCCTCGTTTCGAATCCAACACTTGAGTTAACAATATTTTTTTTAGCTTATTATGTACTTGACTTCAGTATAAAGTTATCTTACTGTGAAATAATGTCCTCCATTTGCGCAATAAGGAATTTTACAAACAGAGTGATCGAAAACAAAGGCCACATGCGATTTGTATGAGATTGACTGTGTTGAACACACAAAGTACTAGGTAATAGGTAGATGTGGCACAGCACGTCAATGCTAGGATGGAATCTGGTGTCGCCAAAATTAAAAAAACACACCCAATACTTAATGTCATTGTTTTAGAATTCCAAAAGAGCACAGTGAGGCGTAGTTTGTATTAAAGTTTATGAATTTCATCCACTTTGTCACCTTGAGTCTAACATTAGGCAACCAGTAAAATATACTGGAATTCGGAACTGCCTAGAGCTCGGCTTCCCTTGCAAACGTCATTTATTTTACAGGTTGCCACATCCTTAGCTGCGCAGATAGTCTGCCTATACCTTACCGGTTTAGGTAGTTAAAACAATGTAAACAATCTTGATCTGTCTTTTTATTTAAACGTACACTTTATAAATCGAAAACTTTACATTTTACAATTAAGGTACGAAAAAATCATTTACTTTCATAATTGAATTGTATAGTGTAACGATTTTCATTTTTAGACTGTGTATTTCAACAAAAAGACATGTCAAGATTGTTTATATTGTTTTAACTACCTAAACCAATGAGGTATAGTGCGTGGAAGGCATAAAGAGTCGTTAATTGTGTTGTGTGCGGATCTTTGCATACTTACGGATAGTATGCCCCCAGATAAGACTTATTTAACGAACAGATCTAACCAAACCGAGGCTCGTCATCCATTAAGTACCTAATAGGTACTTAAATCTCAATTTTCTTCCTGCGAATAATTCATATCTAAGTAACTACATACTACTTCAAACAACTTTGTCGTCATACAACTCGAGTTACTTGGCCACTCTCCTGCACTTTCACAGCGTCACGGGCTGACAGGATGTGAACGTAAATTGCAATATCTGGCTACCTTTATGGAAAACGTTACTTAACTCTGCGTACATTACGTCACGTTCAACGGAATTTCCTCTTTGTACAAAACGCTTTGACGCGACCGGCGATATTTTCATATTCAGTTACAAGTGTCGTTGCAAAAGACTGTAATATTGCCAGTAATCGTAAATTGATCTGCTGTTTCAGTTCGTAATTATTGCATTAAAAGATAATGTAAACCCTATTTCAGGTGGAAAGAAAATTAAAGAAATAAACATAAATTAAGTTAACTGTATGTCTACTTAGAAAACCTTTAAAAATTTTTTGTTGTATCAAAATTGCAGAAAAATTATATCACTGTGGCAAAACAACAGAGCATTGGCCATATTTTTTTTAGATTTGACAATTCATGCTGTACTAGAAATTAGAGTATTTTATTGGTATGTAGTTAGTGTTAAGGGTATAATATTTATTGGTTCCAGGACAATCATCATCATTATCAGCTCGTCCACCGCTGGACATAGGCCTCTTCCATGTCACGTCACTCAGAGTGATCCTCAGTCACTCTCTCAACCACCACCTTCACAGACTGATAAGAGTCCTGATGGCCCTAGGCTAATTTATGGAGGCTAGATACAATGATGCTAGATAGAAATACATAAATATTTTATTAAAAAAACTTAGGAATGAAGATCTTCATAGAAATGAAGTTATATTCAATATTGATGACACAACGCTAGTGACAAAGTCACGTAAGACAGTTGAGATTGAAATTACACCTTTAGACTTGAAGGATATCTTTGCCACTCAAAACCTAGCCACATTTTTTAAAAACCAAACTCAACTATACATAAATCGAATACATACGTATTACATTGGTACTAGGTGTCGTATTAGTGTCGTACATCGGCCGATTCCCGCTTCTATCGCTCGCCGGAACGCCGGTAAAAGCCAGCCGGGTATCACACCGATACGTAATATGTTGTCAGTGTCAAACTGCCCGCTGCCAATGAACCACAACAACGGGCGAGCTTTTAACTTCCTTAATAATCACCGTAAGATGAAAAAGAATAAAAAAAATCTGACAGCAATGTAACCAAACCGGTTAAATGTTAGTTACAATGAATATCTGTTTCATACAATTGTATTGCAAATAGAACAGTTACATAAAACAAGTTACAAGATAGCAGCTTCATGTTCAATGAGTAGGTATTATTGTGTTTCATAATAGTAGGCAAAATACGTTTTTTTTAATGGATTGTTAGATTGACTAGGACTATTTTGCCAATGTCGATGTAGAGACATTACGATTTTTGTAATGAAATAAAAGGAAAGGATCTGATTTTTCATACATCAATGGCACAAACGAGCATGTGTAGCACCTGACAAAACTGACGGCCGACGAGAAGTCTGTAGTTTAAACATGTATGAGAATTCACAAGAAACATAGGAAGACACGAAAAGTTTCGATGCCCATATAAGATCCCATACAAGTTTCCGAAACTTTCCTACGCGAAAAAATCCTACAGCATATCAGTAGACTTTGAACGCTGCCCTACTTAGACGGCGTGACGGGACAGTAAAAACACGCTTCGGTGTGACAATCGTCCACATAAAATCGCTTAAACTGAAATCGTCGTGTAGTCCCAACGCGGTCGTGCAGGATTGAATCGCTTAGCGACAATGTCGTTTTGGTTCGCCTCAAATTACTTCAATGGGTTTTCGATATACTGCCCATTCTGCGGGCGAGCCCTTTTAAGTTATATGAAAGCACCTACGCAAAATTGTAAGCAATACTAGTAATGGGCACACGTATTATTAGGACTTGCCTTAAAATATACGTACAAGTAACAGACCACTACTGTTCGTTGTTGTATCTATACATTTTATAGGACGTACCGTTTTATCCCAATTGGATTTTTGCCGCTCTCTTAAGCTTACCTTAGTTAGACCAGTGGTTCTCAACAGCTAGTTTGCAGTGTTTAAGACATTTTATGCCCGGCATTTCTTTTCATGTGTTCACGAAATACAAGTAACCACTTTTCTCTTTCGCTATGTGCAACATCAGGTCGCATATCCAACGGTTACACCTTGCGATGATGTTCAACTCCGGTGGAGTTATACATTGGTTAGCACATACATACTCGTACTACGATGGACGTCGTTAGAGGCCAGTTTGAGAAAATCTAGAGTGGAGTTTTGTTGTTGTTTTTGTTTTGTAATGTCTCATTTAACTAAAATAAGTTAACTTAAGGATTTAAGGTATCTAGTTTCCCTCCGAGACACGACTTATTTTTCCACCCTGTTTCACTAGGCAGATTTTAGTCACGATATTTTTAATACGGTTTTAATTACTTCGACAGTGCCTTGATTAAATCCCGCTAAACGTAATTATACAGGGTTTAAGAATTTAATGAACATACTTTTTGCATAGACGTAGCTGTTGTAAGAGCGTGGATGAGCAAGGATGGTATGGCCTCTAAACGACAATTTCTTTTATCAAACATTTGAGATTTTTTTTCTTGTATTTACATCGCAGTCCCAATGAGCCACAAATAAAGCTATCCTCAATCAAGAAAACTTTAGGAATCACTGCCGTAGACAGTATAATACAATCATTACAAGACTTATATTAATAGCTCTTCTTCGGTACGTTCGATCTAGATTTTTCACAGAAGACTGGCGTGCACTTAGCGGAATTCCCGTCATATATTACGCACCTAATCTCCTATGGCTGTCATAAATCATCGCAAGTGAGCTCAACTTTGGGACCACAAATTATTGGTTCAATAAATTGTGCCACAAACATGAGCAAAACATCAACAATTTCAGATTCGGACCTGACAGGAAGCAAATTAATGAAGAGAGGTCCGAGTGAATTTATTAGGGTCCGCGGGTTGCTCTTGTCGATTAAAACACCTACTGCTAGTGTAATTGGTAGCTTAAGGGAGTATCGTCATCAACAAATTAGCTCTGACGGGAGCAGGAGCATCAATGAGATCAAGTTTGCCGTTAAAGATCTGTCTCTTCTTGTAAGGGGCTCGGCGTTTGAGGGAAACGAGATTTGAAGAGACACTAATATTGTAAAAAACATTTTAACAAACTCAATTTTAACTGACTGACTTAGAATTGACAACGTCAAAAGAAAAAATCTAACGAAAAAACCATTAAACAAAACTTCAAACCTACATGAGCGTGTTAGCTACATTTCTTAAATGTTAGTGGGTTCGAGTTTAAACAAAGTGCAATCGAACCAATTGATTTTAAACCCACCATAGAATCTGTTTTTAGTAAACATCCCAGTGAAATTGCGTAGCTCGACAAAGGAAATCTTAACTACGTATATTGTGATGTGACAACGTTCTACAGTGGATCAAAAATCAATTACTTCGACTTATGTCTCAACTTCTATAGATGCCGTATGAAGCTACACAAGAAGTAGAATATTATCTTAAGTATTTCTAACCTTGTCCCATACAATTTCAAATGATATCACGTCAAGAAATTGTAAATTTAAAAAATACGAGTTCTTGATTCTTTCGATCGTGTCCATCTTGAACAAAATTTGCTTCAAGTAATTCAGGAAAACTTTCATTTTGAGTATATTCGTTTAGGTATCTTACAGGTACAATAAATTACAATAGTGACATGACTAGCCTGTCCCCTAAAGCATACTTAACTAAAACTATTTCCTTAGTCTTCTCTTACGAGATCAGCGAAAGACATGGAAAAAGATAATTCTAAACCAAGCTCCATATTTTAATTAACTGTCAAAATGGGAAGGACATATTTTCCGCCGTCTTTTCAGTGTAAGTAACTATTTGGAATTTATTCTCTAGTGCCAAACTAGCCTCTAAATACGATACTAAGAGCTGCCTATTAGTATTCACAGCTGGTGCGAGCCTTTCATTGGGATACACAGACCCACTAAGAGACGGAGACTGTTGTGCTTCGAAAATGAGCTCGGGGCGAATTCGAAACACGCGTCAGCGTATTGTCCAGAGGTGGTGATAGATAGATTGTGTGATGAGTGAGTGTCCGTTGTGAGCCAGTAGAGATATTGCAAGAACACTAATTTGTCGTGGACAATGTAGACACTATAGACAATGAAAGGGATAATCGTGTGTCTTTGTATGGAGGGAACGAGCTGGTACGGAAGTAGAAGAAGATTAAGATGGAGTATACTTAGTTGGTTTGTTCATTATAGAGAGGATGGATGAAAGAAGATTTACTAAACAGGTTTGTGTGGGTAATGTGGCTGGATGTGTTGGTAGGGGAAAGCTGAGATGGACATTACGTGACCAAATCGGGGACATTTTAGAAAAAGGTCAGGTTAGGAGTATTCGTAACCGAAGAGCATGTATGAAGCGATTAGTAAATGTGGATAAAGCAAAAGAGGTAGGTATGTCAGGATCGTAACAAATAGAACAAATTAGTCTTCTGTCTACCCCTGTGGGAAAGAGGCGTGATGATATGTATGTATTTAATTTAATGAATAACGTCAAACACTGTTATAGTGTTTAATTTTTTTTCAAATGACGGGTTTTCCTTAACTTACATATTTTCCCAAAATCATCATCATCATCTCGGCCATAAGACGCGCACAGTTGAATATAAGCCTCCCTTTTAGACATCTATATATGTACCGATTGGAAGCGACTTGCATCCAGTGTACCACGGCGACCTTTATAAGGTCGTCTGTCCATCTTGTAGGTGAACGTCCTACGCTGTGCTTGGTCCGTGGTCTCCACTCAAGTACTTTTCGACCCCATTGGCCTTTTGCTCTGCATGCAATGTGGCCTGTCCAATATCCCTTCAACTTGCTAGTCCAATTTGCTTTATCCTGAAATGTACCTCTATAAATACCTAATTGTTTAGCCATGCAAGCCAAGACGAGCTGCCGTTGTTAATAATAATAAGTACCTAACTCAATCATAACGAGGTTGAAAAGTAGGGACTAAGAAGTGCGTAGTCAATTGTTTGATACGATATTTCAGTTTGCTTGCCACTTAGACATTCAAGATTGTGAACAGGGTTACTACCTATAATTTAATTTGGACAGGAGGCCCTTGAAAGTAAGTAGGTACTTAACTAGAGAGTAATTTCGTATTGAGAGTGAATGTTACCTTGGAAATAAACTCCGTAGAGCTTCGATATAGCTGCCGTTGTTAGTTACTGCTATTTGGAACTGGATAAAAATATTCATAGAATATTCAAGAGATTAATATTCGACAAGAAATAGTACCGACTTACGTAAATTGTTAGAACAAAGACGTACTATGTACGTCACGCCTTATTAACAGTTTTATAAATATTGTAACCTCACAATAAAAGTGTTAAAAAAAAGACTCAAAAGAAGACAATGTTCTATGAAATAAAACTTGCGGCATCCATGTTTGAGGTTTTTCTGCGTGAAATATTTCCACTGAATTTTTCAAATATTGGAATTGGTTATTGGAATTTATTATTGGTTTAGCCGGCGTAAGTCGATTTAGGTCAACTTTACGGAAACAGGGAGTATAAATCCTTTTCATTTAATAACTATTTTGAACTGGTCTATTTTCAGGAATAGCAGGGCCTTGCGTTAGGTCCTTCTGGATCGATATCGGATATAGCACGTCAATGCGTGTTAGTTGAATCGCGTGGGATATCCTGTCATTTCCTAATACTTCTAGTTCTAGTCTAGCTACCACGGTGACAGATAGAAAGCCGGGCAGAGAGCGAAGTTTCAGTAATAAGATTCTGTTTTTACTCTTGTAAGCTGTATGGAGTTTAGACTAGCGCGGTATAGTATTATTTCTCATTTAACGCCGCCCTTGGGTGAGATGAGTAGAAAATAAACACTTTAAAGCACTTGCATACAGTATATATTATTCATATTATAAGAGTTAAATTCCAATTACAAATAAGATACAACATGAACTTGTTACTTACAGTTTTATAGGTCTCTGTTCACAATTATACTCACAATGTCTTATATTCGGCACTTGTTCGCTCTCTAGCGAGGAGACTAAGAATACTCTCTAATCATAAAACCGTTGGTTTTATACAAGGCAATTCGCGGTCCTTTCTACCCGCCATGCGATCAACCAATTGTTGTGGTTGGTTGATCGCCGGAAATGCACCAGTGTTATTTGAATCAAAATGAGTACTTTGTACAATAAATCTGAACTAATTAGAAAATAATATACACAAAACCAGGAATAAATATTATTGCTGACACTCTTTAGATACGAAACTTTAAAAAAGGAAACCAAGATCAACAAGAAGCAACTCCACGATTTTTAGTATTTTACATACATCACACCTATATTCTCAAATGGGGCAGGCAGAGCACACGAAACGCTACATAGATAAAACCATGACTATTTCATGTTTCGTGGCCAATTGTAGCATTTTTGTTAGGTTTTGAGTTGGCACGTATAATAGTGACAGGTTGCTAGCCTGTCGCCTAAAATGTAATAGGTTAACCTTAACCGTCTCATACGACATCCACGGAAGAAATGGAGAGGTGTTATTCTAATCCCAAAACCACATGGTTCTCGTATTTTAAGCCTTCTAAAGCCGGGTACTCACCTAGCGAGCCGTAACTGTAACCGTTGC
>BHDV01003089.1:34205-67781 GCA_005406045.1 Adoxophyes honmai | reverse complement strand
ATTAACATAATTAGTCCACTCGGTGGACATATTAGTCTTTTCTGTGGAACCGAAATATCATTATTTCGTTTTAAATCGTTTTTTTTCGAATAATTGATCTCTGAATGATACTCAGTTCTGTTGCAAGTTAGAGTAAGAGTCGTAATATACCTTTGATTTTTATAAATGACGTGTTTCATTTTTTGGCGAAAAAAATTGCCAGGCTTGACAATGACCCATATAATATTTTTAGAGGTGCTTGGATGTTTCTTGAAGTTGAACTGAAAAGACATTAAAATAAGAATGTCCACGATTTTCCAACATTTAAAAGACTTATTAAATTTTGAATGTTCAATACAATATAGTTAAAACGAAACCATATACAATACATACACGACTTTATAGCTATATTTATGGTTTACAATTGAGAAAATAATTTGAACCAACAACCTTTTTAATTTCTAATCATGAATGATTGTTTTCTTTTTTTATTATTTGTTCAGCGTTCATGTTCGAACAAGAATCCATAGGAATTCAATAGATGCGACTCTATGAAAAACGATTTATTTCCATTATAATATTTGTTACAAAAATTATAATAAAAAATATAAGCATCCTTGCGAATCCTTGTAGTTAAAATAAATTTAAATCACTGAACAAACATAAATCACACGAACCGTTACATAGACAAAACCATATCTAAGGATTTAACGTTACGTAGCCACTTGTAGCTCAATTTTATGTTTGAAGTTAGATATACATATACATATACATATTCACGCCTGTATTCCCATGAGGGGTAGGCAGAGCACATGGAATCAAAAATCCAGTGCCACGTCTAGCAAATTCAGGGTAACCAGATGGTTAAACGTGATATTGCGGTGACAGGTTGCTAGCCCATCGCCCACAATATACTAACCCTGAAGCCCTGAACCTTGAAGTTAGATAAATAGGTAAAATCGTGACAGGCTGCTAGCCTGTACTTTATAACATTTTGCAAATCGAAATGACATCGAAAGATTGTTACTACACCACACGTCAGACCATCCACTGAACTTATAAACTAACCAATCACATCGCTGCATATAAAACAAATCCGGCGAGCATCCAATCGGATGGCACGGCTCAATTAAGAAATGGAATTAGTGCAGCAAGAGGCAGAAGTAATTACGATTGGCGCGGTATCGGCTCTAATTAATTACCAGCGCACTCATTACAGGCATGAGTGAGTGCGAATCCGCTCATGAGCACGATTATATTAGGGAAGTAAAAAATATGTTCGTGACTTCGGAATTAGTGAACCAGATGTCGTTAAGCTGAATGTGCGTAATGTGTGCTTGTTGTGGTATTTATTGTACAAAACACAAACAGCAAACAGAAGAACGGAAAATATGCATGTCGGTCGAGCGATTGATATTGATAGATTGATTGAGCGATTGATTTTTTTATGTTTGTTGGTAGTCCCTACGTTAAAACTGTGGGAAGGTGTTTTCTAATTATTTTGTAAATTTAAAATCAAAATTAGGAGTCATCGATAATTGCAGGAATTAGATAAAGGTCGATACGTAATATCGAAAATATAAAATTTAAAGTGATTGACAACAGTAAAGCAACTTCAGCCTACCCATATTTACTTAGTAAGTCTTAGAAAACCATTTGTTTTTCTTCTCCGTTACTTTTAGGAATTCTCAGATAAAACTTCAAAAAAAGTGAAGGCAAAACTTCTAAAAGGCTTCACGCAAAAAATATTCGAAACAACTTATTAAGCATTTCCTTAAAGTTAGGCTGTTCGCTGAAGGACGCTTTTTAAAAGGGAATTTAAAATAATCAGCCATTACTGTTATCAGAAGCAATTTATAATACCAATAAAGTTTATTTGGGAAAATTTTCGTTTCGTTATTTATTACGAAATCTCGTGAAAATCGTTGCGGAAACCACAGCCTCGGTAAGATACAGATCGGGAATTTCGTTCTCTCCCTTACTTTATCCCCCCGGGACGTTGCTGAGGGGAGCACAGATAAAAAATTGCCTCACGGCTGTGTCCACCAGCTGAGCCGGGGTGCATGTGCATTCCCGACGTGCAATTTGATAAATTATACCGAATTCAATGTGATGAAATTGCCCTTCAAATAAGATTAGGCGCTGACGCGGCGTTATAAATTATTCCCATTGCTAAGAATTCGTGGGGAACTTTTCGAAAGAAAATTAAAATGTTGAGCTCTTACAGATACAAGTATGTCATGAGTACTACATACCTACGTAATAGGTATTAACGGTCCAATTAGAGTAAAATGACAAAGACAAGTCTGGAAATGAGATTTCTTTTTGGAAAAAAGAAAGAAAAGATTTTGGGGATTGTTTTGCAGAACTTTAATAACGATGCTTATTCTCAACGAAAAAGCTTGACTTTTTATATTAGAACGTCTAATCTCAGAGAAAAATAAGACGGTCCTTAATTTACTTCGATCTTCTATCGACGGGGAACGGTGCTCGCAATCGCCTTATGAAGAAAGCGAGCGATTGGAGCACTCAATTGATTTGCATCAGGCGGACAAAGAGGCAAGAATCCTGCCGTGGAATCCTGCGCGATTCACTTCTCAAACTAAATCTAGGTATTAGAAGTCGAGCCGTGAACGCGCGCTACGGAATTTCTTTTCACGGAACTGAAAGGAGCTATTAATCATCACCTATTACCGAGTTTTCTGTAGAAATGAGAAATGTTACGTTGTAAATAATGGCGTGGAACTACTTTAATTTCAGTAGTTTGCAAAGCCGGCGATAGCGAAATGCGATTTCAATTATTTATTGCTCCGAGTGCTCATACCTTGTTGGTTTAAATGCTATTTTAATCATGAGAAAAGTGGTCGTTTGTGCCAAAATGCCAAGTTAAAGAAATATAGAAAAGTAAGTAAATTTTCTTTGTAAAAGGGACAAAGGAAACAAGCAAAGTTTTCTAACATTGTTAGCATTATAAGCATCTTACGCGAGCAATATTAGCCAACAATGGCATGTGGTGTAAATGAGTGCTTCGTTTATTTTCCCGGCGACAATATCGAGTTTGTTGCGGCTATATTACCCTTGGGACAACGGGAATAAGTAGGGGAAACATAAAAATATCTAATTGAATTTTTCATCTTGGGCTATGGACGTAACTGTAGGAAAGTGTAGAATTAAGAACCTTTGAGAACAGACACAATCTATATTTTTAGAGTGAAAAAGTGTTAACGCTATACCTAATTATTAATTATGTTCATAAGTATGTACATTATCTATTGTATTGTTTAGTTCATGTACTAATTGATCAAGAGCATAGTTGCTCCGTCTCTACAACTGGTAGATAGAGATTCTTTATTTTAAAAAATACGTTGGCCATGGTAACTATAAGTTATTGATCGAATTTGTTTGAATTATCTCGTTTTAACCTACTGTACACCTAAAACTATGCTAGTGTCTACGAAAAATTAAATAGTAAACGTGATGTTTATGTATGTGTGTTCAAATTCATGTGCAGTTGATTTATTTTAGGCACTCGCACGATTACCTTAGTGTCCCCAATGCCCACCGAAAAAAGAAGTAAAAGTAGCCAGAGATAAAAAAGACACATTGAAACCAAATTTAAAAATGCAACCTATTTCGAACTCATTCGTCTATGGTCTGGATTCAGCTCTTTAATAAACTGGTTGAATACGGAGCAATCGCTTGCCTTGATTTGCATTAACGCGTACAAAGCGGAGGATTCCGCAGTGAGGAATTCAATGCAGGCAGAGCTTCGACGGATCTCTATGAGTCTCTATGAGGTGACGGACACATGCTAGAATTTAGATGATGTGCATGTGTTTTGAGGATTAATAAACGCCTAAGAGCGAGTCTGACTCGCGTTCAAAGAGTTCCGCGCTAAACTGGGTAAATTTTAAGGAAAGGTAAATTGCGGTTTACGACAACTAGATACTAACTACATCTCGTTCGAACAAATTTTCGGTGGAAGTTTGCATGGTAATGCATTTTTTTTGTTTTATCATTCTATTATTATAGAAGTTAAAAGTGGAGACACATTTTACAACTTTGGAAGTAACTTCCACGCCAATTATTCTTTTTAGAACTTTGTTAGTTACAGTTCGAAATATGAGGAACCCCCAAATTTGTAAGTTTTTTTTTCTGTTCTTGTGCAAAAATCTCAATGCGTTCCAAAAATCTACTTACCAAGTTTCAACAGTAAAGTTCTTATATTTTCGGAAAAACTACACTGCACAACAATTGTCTACGATGTTTAAATTGTTATCAGACGTAGGACAGCAGATTAACGTATCACGATGCTTTTTCCCATTAAGTTGAGTTATAGTTATGATAAGGAATTTTCATCTTTTCGTCTTTTGTCTTTCAGAATAATTTTCGATATACTTTTTTAAACAAAAGCCAAAAAACATCTGCTTATAAAATCGTTAGCAGCAAGGTGCCGCTTCGAGCTCTTTATGTCCAGACTGTGATGAGATTTTGACGAGCTCTCGGACGACTGTATTAAATCATCTCATATAGTTAAACTGTCGTATTTCGCACTATAAGAATGCAATAGTTAAGTTTAATGCATAGTACGATGTCAAGAAACTAGTTAGATCAACAATTCATTTTGTACTCTTTAAATATTCAAGGACGGATTTTTTTTTAATAATAAATGAAGAGGTGTTATTCTAAGCTCTACACTACACCATACGAAAAAAAGACTAACTATATCAAAGTAAAAACAAGTGAATTGTGCCAGTGCAGTTCGTAGTAGGTATGTTTAATAAATTTTATATTGATTCCTTTGTTTCATTTGACTTCAAATTCTTGCGAAGCGGCATAACATTCATATTATAAGCTATTCAATGTATTCGAATCCACAGTTTATTGACAATGATAAAGGTCTGCTTTGGAGCTGACATCTTGTTACCTGTGGATGAAAAATGATTATTTCAGCACAACAATAAACCATTCTCGTATCATATTAGCCTGTTTTTACAGGGTAATGTCAACACCTACGATTTGACGTAGTATATCTACGCTACAAAACGTTATCAATTCTTACCATGTTTGTTTATTGTGTACTTTTAAGGCTGCCGTAAAGCAGTAGTGCTAGGAACGTTATGTTCCGGCGTTAAGAGTAAGACGCTATGCTACAAGAGGCATTTCACCTTAAATCACTACATACATCAACCATCACGCTAGTTTTCGCAAATGGATAGTGAAGGCGACTAATGATACGGTGGACTGTATGCAATGGATTTATGAAATGCAAACCACTTTCTTTACTGGTAAACACTAGACTTTTAATATTTACACAATAGAACACAACAAATCAACTGAACAACCAATACTGACATACTTCAATGAGAAAACAAAAAATATAGAAAAACATAAATGTTTAAAAAAAGGAGGTATAAAACCCAAGGAGTTTGCGACAGATAGGCTACATAGACATGACTGTTTCACGTTTTGTAGCAACTTGTAGCATATTTTAGGTCCTAAGTTAAGATGTACTATAGAGACAGGTTGCTAGCCTGTCGCCTACTTAAAACACGCCTAAACCTGTTTGATTGGACGCCTCTTACGAAATCCACGAAAAAAATGGAGAGGTACCGGCTCTTATATCAGTCTCTACTACTCACCAATACCTCACTGAATTATCGTCGGGGAATTCTTTTACAGCTTGCATACATCCTGATGTTATACGACAACTCAAGCTAATCCACAACCTGCGTTGCGTGCAATCATAAGTATATCATACGTAATCTGACCTCGCACAAATAAACAGTAATTTTGTTCCTAGACCTACTATTTCTTGTTGTTTTCCCGCATCGCGGTCATATTTTTTCCTAACGCTAACGCAAAATTTATCGTAAGTGCTGTACCATTAATACAAGTAGAATTAATGTTCAGTTTTTATACGATACGGCCCTTGATAACGACAATGTTCATGGTTATTAGTACAAATAAATCATCGAGAATATTATCAGTCTGTTTTCAATTTCAACTGCCGTCTAATGTTGCCCTAAACATACAAAAATAACTTACCTCTATAATTATAAATGTTTTGTTTGAAAATTACAATAATAGCGTCATTATGAAAGTAGATGCACTGTGTCTACCTACATACATAGGTACATCACGACTGTGTTCCCAAAATAGGGTAGGGAGAGCATTTAAAACTTTGCACAATTAACTTGTGTAAAATTAGACAACATACTTCAAACACAAAGTGCAGCAATATATTTATATCAGATAATTCAAGAAAAATTAAGTCAACGAACGTTTCCATAATGCTGGGACCATATCGACTTGTAAAGCGTCTTTCATACAAATAAAGTGTCTAATTCTAAATATAATAAGCAGGTATTTTTATGCTTACACTTTCATTGTTTCAAACCAACATAATTATAATTGTAAGGACTGTTTATTCAGAATTTAGAAACCTTTACATTGCTAAATTGCAATTAATATCTTGATTAAATACGAGCAGCGCTGGCTCTGGTTGCATGTGCAATTTGCTAATACAATAATCCAATTAATAGCAAAATTAGAGCTTTAAGTACTGACGAGAGATGCATACAAAGCACACTGTGTTGCCATTTATGTTACAACTAGCGACCCGCCCCGGGTTTGCTCGAGTTGTTGATTTAAATAGCTATACAACTAAATGTCTAATCTAATGCATAAAAGTAGAATAAATGCAGTAGAAATGAGAGCGTTAAGAAGTATGGAAGATGTAACACTGAAAGACAGAATAAGAAATATTGTGATAGAGGTGGGGTGAAAATAGATATAGTGAAAAGGATAGAAAAAGTATGCTTAGTTGGTTTGGTCATACAGAGAGGATGGATGAAAGCAGATTTACGAAACAAATTTATACGAGAAATGTGGATGGGTGCATCAACTTAATAAAAAAAATCGCATCAAAATCTGGTTCCTTATTTTTAAATATCTAAGCATACATAGGGACAAAAAGCGTTCGTTTTATAGTAGCGATGATGATGACTAGAATGGAATTTACTTAGCGCTAGTCGTATATGATCTAGGTATGTGCCCAATTCAATGAAGACTTGGAGACGTTTGATCACAAAAGCGATTTGCAATCCAATATTGTGAATTGATGCCATCTAGTGCGCTACAGTTCAGTCTTGCCTAAACAAATTATCATTGACCCTTTTGCATAGTTTATTGTACATGCGTAGTCTGTTGTACATGCATACAGTCATGCATAATGGGGTAGACAGAGCACATGATAAATAGGTACGACTATTTTAAGTTTAATAACCAATCCAGCATAATTTTTAGGTTTTAAGTTAAGAGGTAATAATAGTGACATGTTGCTATCCTGTCGCCTAAAATACGCCTTAACTTATTTCCATAGTCGCCTCTTACGATTACGAGATAGAGTGCGTTTTCAAAAACTGGAGTTGAACAAAATAAAGCAGTGTCGCTTGACAAAAAAATACATAGTGCACGTTCTTATCGCAATCATGCAAAAATCTTTAAGCACCGCCGTACAGCTAAAATGTTGCCGTTTAGGCCTCAAATGTACTGACCTATATACATTATATCGCTATTTTCGACGAAACAAAGCAAAACTGGGACGGGTTGTTTCTCTTTAGTATGTTGTTGTTAATAATGTTGGAAAACAACAACTTGGAAATACAAATTATGCGGAGCTTGATATTTCATTAAGCGAAGTATTATCACAAATATAATTAATACTGACTGACTAATCAGATAAGACAGTTATTGTGGGATAAGCAATCTTAAAGTATAAAATGGGAGAGTTTTCGTCAATAAAAGTTCAAAGCTTTATCGCCTCCGCTTTCTCAAGAAAGCTTTAATATTTGATTTGATTTTAATCGACTGGAATGAAATTACGTTTCCGATAAAACATATTTTGCCAAATCTTTTTAGGCCATTCAAATGAAGAAACAATTATAGACGGATAGCTAATATGAGTAAATAGGTGTCGATCAAAGAAGGACCACACCCTAAAGAACTATTTCAACAAACTTCAAATATAAACTGTAATCGCAACTGAGTAGACACGCAGATTTTGTGAGTGAGTACAGAATGCATAGGTAAAGGAATACAACTAGTCAAGTTTTTTTTTATTAAAAGCGATATAACAACCATCTCAAGATCTTAGTGTTACTTTAAAAGTCGACTATCAAACTGATTTAGCTTTTCCTCATAAAAAATGCCTAACGTTAATTCTCATAATTTATATCATAAACAAATTCAGATCTTTACATCAATAATTCAATACGTATAAAAGCAGCAGGGAATAATATATTTACTTAGTTGAATTTGTTTGTTTGTTGTTGTCGAACGGTTTAACCCAGGCTGAAATTAACATAGAGATATATATGGGTCTCTTGGATTTGCATATAGGATGCTTCTTATCACAGTAAAATAAATGGAACCCGGAAAAGGATTTTTAAAAAGCTGAGCAAGTAGATTGTTACAACTGGTTCGTGTTGGTTACTTACTGCTACATGACGTGCATAAACATTATTTTCATATTCCTCGCCAGTCGCCACCATAGAGAATAGAGAGCTGTTTGTTTTACTCTAACATGCTTTTTTTCAGTCGTCCACATGTCGATCATACAAGGTTGTCAGTCCCGGTACATACATGCTTACTTCTGATTTACTCGTAGCCTCTCTTCAGAGGAAATAAGTATGCCGGTCGAAGGAATTGAAAAATAGGTATTTGCTAAATCTATTGCTGTCGCGCCGTGACCTGCCTAGACGACGTCGAGTGCGATAAGAACAACTACAGCTCGGACCGAAAATACCTATGAAAATTATCAAAAAACAACGTTTCGTAGTCCCCTGATTTCTTCTCCAAAACATAACGGATTCAATATTTTTTTTCATTAAATGATTCAAAAATGTCATAACTGTGTTTCTATGTTTTATATTTTGATATAATTTTGTTAAAATTGGTTTCTAGAGGTTTGAACACAACCGAAAAAACTTACCAATTTTTCATGTTTTTGAAGGTTAATATCTCTTTTAATAATTCAATAAAGAAAAAAAGGAAAACATAGGAACATGCTAATATATTATTAGATTGTTGATGTAAAAAATAATTGTTCTACGGCTAATATCCAGCGAGGAAACAGGGGACTACGTTTCCATACAAAATATGACCGCTCCATTTCCTCTTCAGCACGTCACCGATCTGGCCGGTGTAAGATTTGCAATGACGAGCTATTACGATTAAGCTTAGCACGGCACTGCGTGCGAATCGCTTCGTGCGTGTGATGGTTTTCCGACGTCTCTATTTAGACTGTTACGGCTACCTATATAGTCTGGACCAACTTGCCCAACACCAAGTAGGTTTTCTTTCTTGTGTCATTAAAGTAGTTATGGTAGTGATTGAGTATGGCCGAAAATATATTCTCAAGTCGTATTAGGAGCTTTTAAATACTTATTGCTTCAAAAATTCACTTATAATAAATAAAAGTTTAATGAGCTCTGGAGAATTTCGGAGTGTTTCCCCCCGCTGGCATCCAACAGTAAAAAATATTTCCCCATTGCATTTATAACGGCAGGAGGGAAACGTAAATCCGCGCTGCTAAGTGAATAGAAATTCAAGTCGAATCCACTTTATTTGCAGCGGATAGCCAACACCTCGCCAAATGGATCCTCAATTAACCAGAAACGCGCAGACGGCGGAAATAAAAGAAAAATATTATCATTCGCCCGAGGAGCCTCTACAAGATTGTCACCGAGTGTTAATAGGCCATTGTCAGCCATTTCCACGGTTTATTCAAAGGGTTGAACAATTTTATTCGCTTCGTTAACGGAAGCTGGAGTCGCTGTTTTGAATTTTTTATTCCCCTTCCCGTAACGAGGGAGAAATTACTTTCAATTTTATTTTTTATTCCGCATTAATCTGGAAAGTTTGGCACTGGAAACTGGTCGGGTGTTTGGATCGTGTAACTCTGGTCTAAGTTCAATTACGAACTCTTGCTGATGAGGTTTCAGAAACTTGGGTGTGTGGAGCCTTTTAGAGAACGACCTGCACGGCGGGAATAAGTTCGTAACATCTTCGAAGGTAGTCAGAATAGCGAGAATTCCTAACAATTCGGTGAACGAAATTACGAGTTTTATTATGTTCGATGATTTTACACCTCAGACTAGTTTCCTCTTCTTGGAAAATTCCAAGTTTCAGGCTTTTACTCTCGGTTATTCAAAGCTTCATAAAGTTGGGTAATTTAATAGTGAATTTTACGTCAACTTAAACCTAACGCCGAACTAATGAAGTCGCCTAAATCCTTTAATACAGCTTGGCTATATAAGATAGCTATAACGGTTTCATAGCTCTATAAATCAGGTAAATGGGGTCTACGCGGATGCCATGTCGCCGTCGTTATCAGTCATTCCTCATACCTCCACATAACATGTTATAGGGCAACTCTTCAATCAAAAGGTACGTTATATTTTCGTTTCATATTTTCGTGGGAAGACGTCATTAGAGGTTTTGAGTGAGTTTGGTTTGATGTTATCCGATGTTAGACATTGTTTCGGTATCGCAAGCTGCAGTTGAATTTTTGCATGTGTTTGTGAAAATCGTACAGTTACTTTTCACCAGGGCTTGCTTACTAACTGATCGTAATTTCAAGTCTTCTGTTGTAGTGATAAAAACAAATCATTATGTAATTACGAATCAATAAATAAATTAATATTTTACAAAGAAATCATCCTGAAATGAGTTTGATAAAAATCATTATCAGATCGACATAACAGAAGCATTATATGTAATTATGTATACATTTACACTTTAAAAAGGCATTAAAATCCGTTAGCGGTTTAGCCACTCTCATTACTTTTCCCAAACAAATGAAACGTAAAGCGTTGTACCTAAGCTCCAAACGTCATAAGGTCCTTTATGCCGCGGAACCCACGAATTAGGGAACGAGTTACATAATCCGGTACTCAAGTTAAATGTTCGTCGCAACCGTATTAATATCCGGTTTAGAATCTCAATATCCGCCCGCTCATCTGTCAAATGTTCTGTGGAGCTAATTTGACTTGTATTGCGGCTAGCAATGTATTATGCTAGGTGTAAATTTTTGGAGTTGAAAATCTTTAGGGCTAGAACATTAGTGTCAAGACTGTCAAGAGTTCACTGAATGTAGATGGTTTGTAGCTTGAAATGTCTGCTAAATTTTAATGGGAATGAATTATTTGAAACTAGTTTTCACGTATTAAATTGATCCATCAATTCGAGAGCTGCGAAACCTCAGGACAAACTGACACACAGCTTTTCGTAAAGGCTTAAAAGTGTAATCGTTTTAATTTTCCAATCAAATGCTTTTTGACACCAACTTGCTAATCTTAATAAAGTTTCCGAAATTATAAAAGTATCTTGCGACTGCTTCTGAATTTTAAGCTTGATATTCGAAGTCTTTACCTACTCAGCTCCCCACACCCTAAATACAAAACCAGTAATTTTCTGTAAGCAGCGACCCAAATAATATCTTCAGTAGCCCCTCATTGACCAAAAACGAATCGCAATCCCCGCCCGTATTTGCCGTAGACTGTGGCACTTTACAGCCAAATACCATAGCGATCCCCCCAAAAAGGTTATGACATTTACACACCCGTGCCTTCTACAAATATTACAACTTGTAAAGAATCCTATAGCACCTTTATATTGCGTTATTTGAGTAAAACAAACATGGCTTCGAACGTATATGAAAGGTCTGGCGGTAGGTGTAATTTGTTTTTTCATGAAAGCGTTTTATGTATAACAGAAAAGAAACCAAAGTAGTTTATTCTGATAAAATTAGAGCTATATACGTATCGCTTTGTGGGAGTGTGTATAAAAGGGATGAAGTCTTGTGGATACACGATGAATATGTGAGCAAAACAAAAGAATAACAGAAATTAGGCAGACCGACAGACTTTTCATCATATCCAAGAGCATGTACGTACGCACTCATAACAATGAAGGCATCTTCGATCCCTAAAACTAAGAGGGTTCCTAAGCCCGGCCGGACCTTCATAACTGAGGTGCCGAATATTACGAAAGGGGGTGTAAATTAGGATCCCAAATACCTCTTTATAGAGATTGCCTGGCTGTCCATTTGGGAGCGAGTCACGTAATAATATTGTGGTCGACCTAATCGCAGGAATTTGCTGTCATTGTATTTACTGTAAGCGTTGAAACTCCGTCGTCTTGCCTATTTTCATAATAAGTTGGAAAGCAGTTTTCGTGGGACGTCTCTGGCGGAACGGGGGTCTGCTTAGTATCCCGTCGCTTAGAAGGTTTGGTCTGTAAGTGGTATTTTATGAGCAACAAAGGAATGCTCTTCTGTGCACAAATATAGCACAGGCACCTGTTTGGCTTTTGTCTGTGCTCCATGAGTATTCAATAATGGTAAATATTAATTAGACAGGTCAATTGAAAGCCATCCCCGTTGTCAATTCAAAATACAGTGCCAAAGTCAATTGAATAGCTGCAAAAGCTTTGTATTGATGAAATAATTTGGACCCGACTGCACATATTTGATTCAGACAAAAGCAGATTCGGCAAAGTTATTTGTTGTGTATGCCAGACGTAGAATCTCGAATAACGTGGTCCGAAAATAATTGCTAATAGAGCTCTCGATTGTCACGATCTAGTTTATTCATGCTTGAATATTGATATGACCCTACTCTTGGACCGCGTATTAAGTACACTTACTATCGAACTATTTGATTCCTGAACCAACATAAAAATAATTCACAGTAAACGTTATAGTGGCATTGCATTGCTTGACAAAGAAAATTAAATATGTATTTAAATCTTTGATAGTGACAACGTTTTGCATTGGGTCAGGACTCAATTGATTTTACTGTACCCACTTCAATAGGATTCCTGGCTGCCCGGTTCTTGGTTACAGTAATATCAGTTCTCTTCTCAATTATCTGTGTGCTTCTACAAACAAAAACTACCAACATTATGAAACTTGAGATACGCTTCTGGTGATTCGGATAGCTAGAACAAAAGGTTAATATGTGTTAGTTAGTGTGTGTA
The DNA here is from genome assembly GCA_005406045.1 of Adoxophyes honmai. Taxonomy (NCBI): domain Eukaryota; kingdom Metazoa; phylum Arthropoda; class Insecta; order Lepidoptera; family Tortricidae; genus Adoxophyes; species Adoxophyes honmai. The sequence goes on along the minus strand of BHDV01003089.1, from coordinate 54,758 downwards.
GCTGTTTCTATGTGATAAAAGTGCTATCATACTACATAATATGTTACAATCAAAACTTGTTACAAAAATGTTGTTACCTAAATTGCTGCTCCTCTCTACTGCTCAAGGTTTGACTGGAAGAGATCCCTTTTGGGATAAGTCCGCCTTTGTACTTTGTGTTCTTTTTTGTTACCAATCTGTAGTCTTTTATTTATTTTTTGTATAATAAAGAGTTTTTAACTTTACAAAAGACACCATAGGTATCCTACCTACGACATAGTCATGTTCATGTGACACATACACAGCAGCCATTTTGTCAAACAAATACTGGAGTAAGTAATTAGTTTTCAGTCCTGAGTAGTTTATCGGGTTTCTTTCGGGAGGGATCTGGTTTTCAATATCGAGACCTAAATGAAAGGCTATTTCGAGAACGATCAGACGTTTTTGAGATGCCATTGAGAATTTGATCCGTAATCATTTGACGTTTAGTTATTTACTTATTTACCGGATTGCTAATAAATTAAAGTGTGTTGTGTAATGTAAATAGGTTACGAACAAAATGAAACTTGCCCTCTTGGACGTGAATTTTGTTACTAGGCAGAAGCTAATACGAACATTAGGTCAGTGAACAAATTACTTAAGTAACCGTTAACGTCAAAAAGGCTATAAGAATTTTACGGTAGCAAAGCACACGTTTCCATGACGTAACGATGCTGTGTGATGTCGAGTTTAGAATAACTCCTATCCATAGCTTCCCTGGATGTTGTAAGAGGCGACTAAGGAAATTTATTAAGGTACGAGCTGTTACCCGCGACTTCGTCTGCGCAGAATAAGTATTTCGGATTGCGTGGCGTAGAATATATGGCATTAAAATTATCACACAAATAATTTTTGAATCGCATTTGACAAATATAACAGCTTTTTTAACAAATCGCTAGCACCTTGAAAATTCGCAAAACAAACACAACCGTCAACGACGTCTGCCCTCACGCGTCTGCCCGCGTTCGGGTCGCGCACTCAGCGACGCGTGACGTCTGCCCCGCGCATGCGCGCCACTTCAACGGTTTTGACAGCGGACGCCTAAGCTCTCAAATAGTAGATTTTACCCGACTTACTTGAGAATTATCGTCGTAAATTGGATAATTCACAGAATATCATTACAATTTGTAGCCTATGTGTTATTCTGATGTATAAGCTACATTATTGTAAAGTGTCATTAAAATCCATTCAGTAGTTTTTGCGTGAAGGAGTAACAAACATGCATCCATCCATCCATCCATACATCCATCCATACATCCATCCATACATCCATCCATACATCCATCCATCCATACTCACAAACTTTCACGTTTATAATATTAGTAAGATAAGATAGATATAGGCAGGCTAGCAACCTGTCACTATTATACCTACCTGCCAACTTAAAACTTAATGCTTCAAGTGGCCACGAAACGGTTAGTGTGATCTGCCTACCCCTTTTGGGAATGCACGCGTGATGTGTGCATGTGTATGTTAAGCAAACAGAGCATTATACAAATCGACTCTAATGCAGTACGTTTAGGGGCAAGTTTTAGCTGTTTCAGGTTCAAATGAAACTAAAAAACTTATCTTAAGGTTATGCTTTAAGCTTAAGCTTAAGACATTGAGGATAGAACCTATAGAGTACTAATGTCATCTTGGTTGTTCGGAAATTATTCCGCAAAACAATTGAAGTGATCGCTGTGCTCTTATTGGCCGGTCCAAGATCGCGCGTAACGCTAGTGCCTTTTTCTCTACGGTTATTGGCTCTGTACAGTTTCTGTGACAGTGACGGTGACGTTTAGTATGTTGAAATCAACAAACTATTTGCGGACCGGGGTTGCGAACATTGTTTCTCTATAGGTTCTATCCTCTATGGCTTAAGATTTAGCACTAGACTTGTCACTGTCTAACTAAAGACGTCAGAAAATGACAAGAAAAGCACGACTCGCTATTGCCGTGCTAAGCATACAATTCCGTTTTCCTCCAAACGATTGCCCCTGGGGTGTATTACGATTTGAGTTGCGTGTCGATTGACGGATGGAGCGCTGCCTACGATTAATGCTCGCACGACCCGTCCGCCTGTCAGCGCCACGTGCTTTCAAGATCTACTGATTGTCTAGCGAATAGTGTTATTTTGACATAAGCCTTCCATTCCCGCACAACAGATACTCCATAGAATTACGACGCCAATCGGAGTCAGTGGAATAGTGTTATTTTGACGTAAGCCTTCCATTCCCGCACAACAGATACTCCATAGACCTCCGACTCCGATTGGAGTCAGTGGCAGCGAGTGAGCTGGTCGTGCGATGGTTATTTATGAACCCGTGACGGCATTCAGTCCGCGTCAGTTTTCACGATTCGCGCATTACAGTGGCAACGACAGTCGGATGACGTTGATGTTTTTGCAAAAGCTTTGGCCTGATTCATGGGGTCGCTTGGTTAATTTAATTTGTTACAATCAGTTTCTCACTGCAGTGGATGAATCTATTGGAAAAAAAAATGGTTGCCTGTAAAGTCGGTTTTACGGGCGAAGATTTTACGTGACAACGTCTTTTTCTCGGTAGAATATTTATTGATTTAAGACGTTGTCACGTCAACTCCCAATCGTGACAGCTGTCCATGTCTGCGTTTGACGTCTCACATGATACCATAGAGGCTTCGCACTATCGAAGCGCCACCTCCTTAACACTGCGGGCCTCTCTCTCGTTCGGTGACGTCATCGTAACGTTACCGAGCGTTACACTTTTTCATAAGTGACTCCCAGCCGCAACCTAATTTAAGACGTTGTCACGTCAAAATCTTCTTAACTTTGCACGTTTCTTTCTTATTTTTTCTCTTTGGCGAATAATACATATTTATTAAAGTAGGCATTAAAAAAAAAACAGGTCATGATTTGGCCCAAAACATATCCTACAAGTAATCCGTACCAATATATAAATGTGAAAGTGTGTTTGTTTGTTTGTCCGTCTTTCACGGCTAAACGGACATAGGCTACATTTTGTCTCTTCAAAACCCCCCCATTTCCCTAAAGTGAGGAGTGAAAGTTTTCAATGTAGAAAGCTATAAAATTGGTATGTGCTATATCTTCTGTGATACCCCGAATTTAACGCGAGCGGAGCCGCGGGCAAAAGTTAGTATTAAATATTTACATACTTCTACACTAATATTATAAAGAGGAAAACTTTGTTTGTTTGTTTGTTTGTTTGTTTGGTTGTAATGAATAGGCGCAGTAACTACTGGACCGTTTTTAAAAATTCTTGCACCATTCGAAAGCCACATTATCCACGAGTAACATAGGTTAAATTTTATTTTGAAAAAAAGAGGATTCCGTAAAATATTTGGGTTTAGATATCTACATCTACACTAATATTATGAAGAGGAAAACTTTGTTTGTTTGTAATGAATAGGCTCAGAAACCTACGACCCCAAAATCCGAAATTTACGCGAACGAAGTCGCGGGCGGAAAGCTATACTAGATAAATCAACTTTTAAAGTGAGCCTCCAATCTGTCGCGATTTGCAAACACGAACGAGACTAATGTTGTTTCTTCGATGATCGATACGAAAACTGCAGAAGACATTTGATGAGGGTGAGAGGCTAAAGGTCTAGAAATAAAACGGTGTCGACCCCCGACACTTTGTCATTACCTACTCACTTTATTTAGTTACGTAAACCTTGAAATTCGTCTTAAAAAAAGAACTAGGAAGTTCCTTCGCGATTAATTTTCCATTCCTTAAATGATCGGTTGCTCTTGAGCCTATTTTTTGATATTTCGTTAAAACCGCATCAATATTACTTTATAATTATATTGTTACCCTCAAAAAAAGTTCCAAATCGCATATTAATTTATATTTATTTGTGTATTTGTGATACAAATTCTTAATGCATAATTTCAATAGAACTTGGCAATATGTAGCTATTTCTTAGCTTTTACATACCTAGTTTTGAAGTCAATCTCGATCGTACGTCTCGACAATTCATCAAAATTAGTCCAGCCGTTTGGGCGTGAGGAAGTGATAAACACACACCCGTACGAGTATACACTCACAAACGTCTACATTTCATCATCATCGTCATCATTTCAGCCATAAAACGTCCACTGCTGAACATAGGCCTCCCCTTTAGACTTGAAATTATTTCGCCCATTTCTTTACACTATTGCCAACTTTATTGACTGAAAGTATACAAGTAGTGACAGCGTAAGATTTATATGTGTTCTATCCAGTTCTTTAGATAAACATAAATAAAGATGGGTCCCCTAACTTGGCCATACATCTGTTTAATGGCGTGTTTTCAAAACAGCATGAACTCGATAAATAAATTCGGTACTTAACTGTACCGTCGTAATGCCATTCCTTTTTCGATTGTTTTCATACGACCTTTTATAAAAAATCTCAGACAAAATATAAACAAGTGCAAGCAATCTGTCACTATTTTACCTCTTTTATCTAACTTGGTACCTAAAGCCAAGGATACACTAGGGGACAAATGTCCCGCGACATGTTGTCATCATCAAAAATCATGCTAAAAGTCGCCATGAGACGTGAAATAGTTCATTGACTTTGATTATATAGCGTTTCATGAGCTCTCCCTACCCCGTTTGTATAAACAACTAACACGTTAACTGACAGTTTTGTGTCAGAAAAATCTTGGATTTTACGATTTCAACACATGAGAAAATACTTTTACTCTACAGTTTTGATCGAAACGTGTTAAATAAAATCGACAAAGAGCACCAATCCTGAAAGTTGAGTTCAAAATCGAATAAACCGGCCAAGTGCGAGTCGGACTCGCGCACGTAGGGTTCCGTACCAAAAACTGCAAAAAATCAGAATTTTTGTATGGGAGCCCCCTTAAATACTAATTTTATTTTATTTTAATTATTTTCTTTTAAAGTAAATATTTAATTAAATATTCTGTGAGCATTTCAAGTATTTACCTGTTACAGTTATTTAAATAGATCTAAAATAGCAAAAAAAACACGTTTTCTGTATGGGAGCCCCCCTTAATTATTATAATTATTTTAATTTTAGTATTTGTTGTTATAGCGGCAACAGAAATACATCATCTGTGAAAATTTCAACTCTCTAGCTCTCACGGTTCGTGAGATACAGCCTGGTGACAGACAGACGGACGGACAGACGGACGGACAGACAGCGAAGTCTCAGTAATAGGGTCCCGTTTTTACCCTTGGTTTTAACACATGGACAAAACCTCGTTATCTCGTTTCGTAGCCACTTCTGGTATGCTTTTAAGTTAAAAGGTACAACAAAGTGATAGGTAGCTAGCCTGTAATCTAAAATATACCTTAACTACCTCCTTAGTTGCCTGTTACGACATCCACGGAAGAAATGGAGGGATGTTATTATTACCCGGACACCACACGGTATACAAAAAGTTCTTCGACTAAAATATCATCACCCTTTTCATGCTCAAAAGGCATTGCTCAAAATTCAACGCTACTTTTAGCAACTTCAGATTCAAAGTTAGATGAAAGTGGTAACAGCGGCATGTTACCAGCCTATCACCTAACTAGTCCCACAAAAGCGCCTAAAACATACTCAAAACAAACTCTTAAACCTCCAAACCTAAGAACCCTACCGCCACAAATTGCCCCAATGAAGCTCCGAACCGAATACAAATAAACTATGGCGTTTTATAGATCCGCCGGTCATTTATAACCCTCGAAAGGCTCCGTCCTCATCGGTCCATCCGTCAGGCACATTGTCCCCGACTAGTGCGGAAATTGATAAACCCTGTACGAATCTGCTTTAGTCTTTTAGTAGTTTTAGTTTCGTGCCACTACTTTGGAACGTTACTGTGTATTTTGGCCCTTTTCTACGTAACCTTATTTAGGGGTGTCCCTCGCGATCCCTAACATCGTTTGTCCTAAAATCATATGCCCTAACCGTTTTGCCCTAATGGGCATTACCCCTAACGATCATTTGCCATAATAATCATTTCCCATAATTTAAAAATAGTCAGGAATCAATTAGGTAGGCTAGAAATCAAATAAGTTAGGTTAGGTTCGGTTAGGTTTATTTAATGACCATAAATAGCGAGCGAAGCGAGCGGAGTGCCAAAACAATCGTTTTTGAAATAAAATGTTTAGGGAAACTAAAAATATGGCTATGAGTTTTAGGGCAAATGATCATTATGACAAAAAACGTTAAGAAAAAAATATGTTTAAAAAATTAGGGATCCATATATAGATCCCTTATTTAGATAGTAGACAAGTGCTGAAGTACGTATTATAAAAGTCTATTGCTGCTTTCTCGTAAGTATCCCTGTTGACCCTGTTTGTTGAATAGTGATGAAAACAAAAATAATTACCAATCAAAATGACAGGATGCAAATTTTTTACATTTTCGTTTTCATTGCCTACATCAAAAGCTTAGAGCTGCACAAAACACTACCTTGCCGTGTGGTGTCTGGCATAAATAACAACACTCCATTTCTTCCGCAGATGTCGTAAGAGGCGACTGGGGAGATAGGTTAAGGTGCATTTTTGTCGGTAGGCTTCATACAGGACAGACCAACTAGAGAAACAATGATGGCCACCCAGTTCCGCAAACCGTCTCAGTTTATTTCAACTCACAAACTGTTACAGTAACTGTAAAGAGCCAATAACCATAGAGGAAAAAGCCACTGCGTTACGCGCGATATTGGGCCAGCCAATAAGAGCACAGCGAACACCGCCATGCTTTGGCGGAATCGTCTTCGAACAAATTCAGTGACATTAGTACTCTATAGGTTCTGTCCTCTATGGTAGGCTTTCTACCTGTCACTATTGCTCCACCTAATTGGAAACCTAAAAATAAGTAACCTAAGTAGTAAGTAAGTAAGGGCTACAAAAAGTGAAATAGGTTTTGTCTTAGCATTTCGTGTGCTTTACCTACCCCGTTCGGGAATACAGGTGTAAAATACACAAGTATGTATACATATGGATACCTATAATGGATACACTATATCATTAGCTAAATAGATATGAATGCAAGGAAGTAAAGACGTGCCGTAACTTGAACAGAAAAAGTAATTTACTTAATTTATTAAGCTGTTTAAACTTCAAAAAAAAAGTTGTGCTTTCTATTTCAGTTAATTTCCCGTTTTTATCATACTATGAGAGCAACTCTTAAACTATTCAAAGGCTTGCTCTAACTTTTCAGTGACTTGCCGAATCATCATCAACTTCGACAAGCAGAGCTGAACGTGACATCTATGGATACTGGTCAAAACTACTGCGTCGCCCTTGTGCGGTAAATGAAGACAGGCGCTAAGGTTACATCGTTGCTCGCTAGATGGCACTTCCTGCAGTAAATACTTTTAGTACAAAGTTGTAGATGGCAGCATTGGAAAGAACCTGTCTTTGATCAAATTCCGTTTCTTTTTTGGTTAAAAGGGCTACTGAAGGCGAACAGATTTTTTTACTGTTTATGTATGTTTGTCTAAATAGGCAATAGATGCGGTTATAAGAAAGTTATTAGGCAAGAGTCCTGACCCCGCATCCATGACCTTTCGTCTGAATTTAAAAACGACAACACACACATCACACATGACTCCCGCTTTTATTCGGGTAGGAAGTCTTGTTTTTCTAACTTGGAGTTTATAAGTTATGCTAAAAGAGAATACTACGCGTCAAATAGACGTTTGGTTTGCCATTATGCTCTGTCTACCGCATGCGTGACGTATGTTTGTACTAAAAATCAAATTAGTCCGGGTTACTGTAAGTTTTACTGAGACTACCTACACCAGGTTTGGAATTTCACAACTTGTGACTTCATAGTGAATTAAAAACACTATAATAACATTGAATGCAGACCCGTAGATACCTGTAGAGAAGTGACCCAATAAACAAATAGCTTTATTTAATTTAAAGAAAACATGTGACGCGCAGAATATCCTCAGTTCTACACAAAAACAAACCACGCAGACTCATTATTCTATTCCCAACCGGCATTGCTTTGTTTATTTATAACGATACCGATACGCACCAAATAAAAGCACTAACCACACCCAGTAGTATTAATTGAAATAGAAAGTCAATTCAAATTCATCAAGAATTTACATTTATACGTCATTATATCATTAAGGTCTTGAAAATTGGCCTGTAGGCACCATTACGCTGGTACCGCCTGATGACATATAGGAGAAAACGTGGAACACTGACACCGATCTGATGCGAACCCCTGATTTGACCCGCGGTATTCTTATAAGGAATCCGCCCGTTAGTTTAGACAGTCACTCTGTGTTTAGGGCTGCCAAACCTACCGGAACGGCCTTACGGTGATATACGACCTAAGGAACTGTCTTCTTTACGAATTGCGTACCAAGAATCATATGAACTTTTACTAACGACAACGCATGAAAAATAAAATAGAACTGTAAGCTACAGCTAAAACTACTCCATTTTATGTAAGCAATTACTCAGTAATTAGGTATTCACAGTACAATCATGGCTATGTAAGCCATTATGCCAAACAAAGTCTGAAGAATACTCTCTTGCTTTAGTAAAGTTAACTCTTACACCTTTTTCATCTGAAAAAATGAATTACTTGTCAGTATTGTTACACTTTCCCTGACAAAATGTTATTCTCGCCTGGTTAAATAAAATGCGCCCTTAGGCATAACTCAGTGCTTTATTTTAATTCGCATGCAAAAAGGTCTTTCGTTCTCATGTTCAACCCTAAATATTCACAGTCTAATCGCTGTAAGCGGCGGCATCCAAAGCTATCATCAGACGGAGTGAAACCACGCGGTCAAACAGATCTGTTACATCTAAAACAGTGCCCGCCTCGTGGGATACCAGTACAGCAAAAACCTCCAACCAGACGGTGACTCACTCGTAACTTTTTGCGAGATTCCTCGACCAACTTAGATACAACAAACTGTCAATTACCGCATTGCCATCTCGATCTTGACTCATAGGGCTCGATATAGACGGATTACAGCGTTCCACCAGCCCGTTTTTACGGGGACACAATATGTAATTTGTAAGTGTCAGCGTGCCATGTTCTGGGCCATTGAACGGGTCGACTGAATGGCGGGGCAGCGTTAAAATTATGTCGATTCGTTTTTAGGTTGGACACATCAATCACTTTTATTTTTACGTTTGTTCGATTGCTATTTAACGTGCGGATGTCTGACCTGATAAATATTTAGAAATACGGACTAGAGCATTAAAATTTTGGTGGAAATGGGCAAGCGCTTAGGGTAACAATTTAAACAACTTGCCTAGGTAGGGGCATGTAGGATACCTCCCTGCCTTAACTTACGTGCAGAATAGGATGAAGAATATATTTAAAGGCTACAACACAAACGTTTATCAAGTTCGAGAATAACCAAGTATTTAAAAATTGCTATCGTGGCGTCTTGCAACAGCGCTAACTCCTCACGCATTTATTCACCAAACCCATTCAAAAAAAGAAAGTGTCAAGTCTTAACAAGGGTGATTTCAAAGGATACCTCGCTTAGGACAAGTGAACGGGTCCTGATGGCCGAACCTGCGACCTTCTGTCGGCAGTCCCGCCCACCACCATTGACTCACTGTCGCCTACCGCCTCAGCTATTCGGCTCCCAGTCATTACCATTTATTACTTTTGAATTAATATTAAAGACTGCTAAATCGTTCGTTCAATGCCAACGAATCTGCGCAATTCGTTTGCGTTTTGCTATAACCTTTTATGGAAGACAAGTAAATGCTTACGACGTCATTTTACTTACCTTTTTGGTGTCGGAATAGAAATACACCTCGCTGTTTCTTCCGTAGATGTTGTTCCGTAAGGGCGTTTACGGGTTAAGGAAATAGAGGTAGGCTTTAGGCGACAGGCTAGCAAGCTGTCAGTCTTATCCCTCTTCCATCTGTTTTTAAACCTAAAATTATGCTGGAAGTGCCAACGCAACCTGATATAGTCATGGTTTTAACTTTGTAACGTTTCGTGTGCTCTACCTACCCAATTTGGGAATACAGGCGTGTATGTAAGTATGTCATTTTACTAAGATTGACCGCAACTATTGAGTTAGGTCCAATTGAATATAGTCACAGCAGGTTACAGCGATACAAAACACGCTGTTCTTTTAACTTGGTGCAAAATTTGTTTCAAAGCATATATAATAACCGTAAGAGTGCAAAAACATGTTTTACTTTAGACCACAGTGATGATCCATCATCAATGTTCAGTGCGTCACTCATCAAAGGAATCTAGGATCGAGGTTTACGTTCGAAGATTACTATTGTGTCTCGGTTCAAGTTGAAATGGCTGTGAAGTCGGTCAGTGGTAAACACATTATTATTTTACGTAGATTTGTAAGGAGATTCTGCACGCATGTGGCAAAATGTGTAAGAGCATTTTATCAGAAACGGAACCCCATTTTTAAGGGTATCGCGGATCCACGGGAATTCCAGCGAATTCCATAAACGAAGCCGTGCGACTGCGCGAGACGTTGCGGGAATGCCCAAGGATGCTCGAGCAGTCGCAAGCGCCCGCTGGCAATATCCCGCCCAGATATCTTGGACTTCCCACGCATCCCAGCGACTTCCCGCGCATTCCAGCGACTTCTCGAGCAGTCGCGGGAATCCTCGCGTCTTCTCTACCGAGCGGGTCGCTGCGCTTCGCCGCCCTTCGCCGCTCTTCTGGTATGAATTGAGCTTTAGACCATTTACCTATCACGTTTAATCGTTTAGTAGTGAAATTATTAAATGGATGTAGATAAACATCGTTAAGATGTTATTTATGAAGAATATTCTCATCTCAATACGCCGTCTTTGCGAGCTAAGTTACCCTACCGCCAAATGCTCCACATTCCCTATGTATATGTTAGTACCAATAATAAGTATAATTGAACACTTTGGAGCCGCTTTATCATGTATGTGATAAAACTTTTATTTCCTAGAGACATCCGGTCGATATAAATCTCATCCGGACAATTTCGTCGGCATGACAGATTGTACAGATCCGAAGATATCTGTGAGCTTACTGCCCAAACTTTTATAACGTCCGGTTATGTCAACGGACGAGTATTCGAAATTAGCCAGTGCGAATGCTAACCACGGCGCAGGCGCCGATAATAATCGGGAGTGATTTAGTGACGGGAAAAAAACATCGATGTTTTACTATGTGTCGATGAAAAACTTCGATGGTGATATATGTGTTGAATATACAATATACATACATACTTACATCGCGCTTGTGTTCCCAAGCTTAGACAGATCACATGAAGCGCTGCATGGGCAAAAACATGAATATTTTATGTGTCATAGCCGCTTTTAGGATATTTTTTAGTTTTAAAAGTAGATTATAGAGACTGCATAATTATGTGCAACTATTATTCGTCAAAAGGAAACTTTCACTTCATACTTGAAAGCAATTTACAATGCTAAAGGTATTTTTGTGTCGTACTGAGACTGAGAATAAGGTCATACAACGGTGAATGGTGAGTGAAATAAAGTAAAGTTTTGAAGTCTGAAATCAAAAATAAAAATATCGATGTTTGCCGGACGTCCCTAGTACGATAGCGCAAGCGCAGCTGACGTGCGGGAGGGAAGTACTATCATAGACCAGCAAGGGAATCGTAAAGTAGATGTGACAATATGGTTGGTCAAATCAGGAATCGCCTTGAGGCTGTTGTTTTATTTTCTCGTAGATCTCAGACTTTAATTAAGGCAGTAAACAAACGTAAATAAAGTGACGTTGCATGTAAGTCGAAATGCTTATACAGATGTAGATATAACTAGTCCTCAGGGGTCACGAAAATTCCTTATTTAATGGAGCCATTATCAACGTTTTTTGGACACAATGCGTAAATACGTGAATTCATACCTACATTATGAAAACAAATTTTTCAACATTTGTTTGTAGTTAAAAAGGGAAGGCTCAAACAAACCACAACTCGACAAATCGTACACTTCTGCTGCAGGATAGCCCATAACATCTGGCTAACCCGGAGTTGACATTTATTTAGTTTCTAAGGTTAATTTTATTAATTTTACCCTATGTATAAAAAAAACCTTTAGTTGTAATTATCTTTAAGAGCATAGTTGCTAGTCGGACTATTGTGTCTTTTCGCGGAGCTCATAGTTTTAAAATCTTAAATTAAAATTTGTAAACAATTATCAAGGTACGGACCACGAGTCTGTAGATGTAAAACTTACTTTAAAAAAAAACGTACACTTCTAACTCGACGTATGATGTCGTGTGAAATTAGTTCGGAATGGATTAGAGATCGGTTTAAGCTCTAAACGTTCTGACAGCGGAAGCGGCTCGGTGGAGTGATGGTATGAACAAAACGCTATTTTCAAGGCTGATGCTTAGTATAATTTAGAACATTACAACTGATAGGTACTGTCACGCTACCGCGCGGCGCCCCGCTTCCGCTGTCACTGCGTTTGAAGCTTAAAGGCGAGTTCGAACTTAACTAGTATTTCAGTCGAATAACCCGCTATTTAGTAACTAAATGTATTTGAACAATGAAACTCGACTAAATTTTCATTGTTCAGACACGTTTAGTTACCAAATTACTCGTAACTCGAGTAAAATACTAGTTTAGTCCGAACTAGGCTTAATGCGGGTAAGGCCGTGGTCGCCTTCGCCCGCAGCCCGCGGCCGACAACGGCCCGCCGCCCGCGGCGTCTGAATGGTATGTTCGGGAATGCTCGTGAGTGGTCGTTTTCGCCCGCCGCGTGCGGCGTTCCGTTTACTACTAATATTCAGACGCCGCGGGCGGCGGGCCGTTGTCGGCCGCGGGCGACGGGTGAAGGCGACCACGGCCTAACAAAAGTCACAGCAAATTGGGTGAATGAACGTTTGCGGTTGGAGTTGCCAGTTTCCAGCCCATTCCGTTTTTTTTCTGATCTATGGCCACTTGAACGGTCTGCAACTCTGCATGAGTCACGCGGTATTCCACGCCGAGTAGCGCCGACTTGCCATTACGCTACACTCCGTCGCGCTGCCTAATTGGAGATACAGTTTTTTCATCATTGCAGACATTAAAATGCATGAGAAGTCGCTCTAACAACCGTCCTTAGTATAGAATTATATAATTATTTGTTTTCAGTCTTTGTAGTTCAAGTACGCTTTCGGTATTTGAGCAATTATGCAGATTAACGAATGTGATAGCTCCGTGTGTTTGCTTTAGATGATCTGCTGGTGGGTCTGCGGAATATGTGATGACTGAGTTTATTAGTTTCCCGTGTGGTGCCGGGTTAGAAAAGCACCTCCCCCTTTCTTCCCGTGGGTGTCGTAAGAGTCGACTCTGGGAAAGGGTTAGTGTATTGTGGGCGCTGGGCTAGCAATCTGTCACTGCAATATCACGTTTAACCATCTGTGTTACCCTGAAATCGCTAAACGTGGCACTGAATTTTTGAATTCATGTGCTCTGCTTACCCCTCATCGGAATACAGGCGTGAGGATATGTATGTATGTATGTATGTGAGTTTATTACAAAACACAAAATTAACAATAATTATTATTAATATGGAGTAGGCATAGTTTCCGAAACGCTACTATAGACAAAACCATGACTATTTATTCATGTTTCTTTGCCGCTGTAGGTACTATAATTACTTATTAGGTTTTAAGTGGAGCGGTATTTCAGTGAAAGGGTGCTATTTCTTTAGTCGCCATGTATAACATCCACGGAAGAAATGGAGAGGTGTGTTACTCTAAGCTTAACGAAAGTAAATTTGTGAGTACTTAAGTACAAATTGGTTTTGTGGTTAGTGCATTTTATCCCAAAAGCAATTTTGGCATCGCATGCGCCATTCATACGTGCCAAGTTGCCAACATTGCATCCGTACGACATCGTTATCTCACTAATTTAATTTTAGTGGGTACTAACGTCAAAGTTTATATTAATTTCTGACGTATTTCATGTAACTGTATGTTTGATGAACATTTCGCTGTTAGCTTTTCATTTAGCGAGTTATGACGTATCTATTCGTAGATGATCGATGAAGTGCCTTATTGTACTGGTAGGTAGGTACAGCTTTTTCCCTAGAAATCTTCCTTCGACGTCCAACTTTTCCTATCGACACTTAAACTACCCAGTACCTAGCTTCTGAATGCGTAGGTCGTCCTACTATCATCGTGTCGGTCTGATTCGACGCCTCTGACCGTCTTAAAGTTACCCCAATAGGTTGAAGTATGTGCCCATCTTTCAGCGTTCAATCGACAGACGTAGCCTGCCCATAGCTACTCTCATGATAATTTCTTACAACTTGCTATCATACCTTTTACAGCATATCCGTGAAAAGTACTGCGTGAAAAGCTCAAAACGTTCATCTCGATCGTCCACCGCGATCGCAATCTCTATCACCTGTTGAACAACTGTTATTTCAACCTCTCCCCTATTATGTACTTAACCAACAAAGTTGAAACAACTGACCGACAGGTTGATGGATACTGCGATAGCGTGACAATCAACGTTTGACATGATCCTGTTTTGTTGAGGTTCGTTGGGTGACATGTGTCAAATTAAAATTCCAACGTAAAACACTTGAGCACTTCTGGCGATCAAACAATTCACCGATAAGCGGCTGGAGCCATCGACAAATCACTTTCACTGCTAGACGTCGCTTTTTGCTAAGAAAATAAATGTTTCTGCCAATTACAGACGAATTTAAATATATTATTATCGAACCAACACGAACGCCGCTGACTTAACGTTGTTTTCAATAAATTCACTGTGATTTTTGTTATATAAACAAGAAAAGTATTACTGCTTGTACGAGTCTACGTAACGCAAAAAATCGCCGTCAAATTGATTGCTTTTTTAAGTGCTTACCGCTGCAAATGCGAGATTTAACTAAATCATTAATTAATTATACAAGGCCTCCTTATGATTTTCTAGTGGGTAGGTACATGTTAAAAATAATTATTCGATATTCAAATGTCATCACACTCATCATCTGATTAAACCAGAGTATCATAATTGAATCATCGTCAACACAAGAAACAGTAGTCAGATCAATCATTTTCACCGATCAGCGGCCACGCATCTAACTTTCATAGGACTTTCTCGATAGTAATGAATGAGATTGTTTGCTCGAGTAAGACCACTTTTTTCTGAACTAAAGACACACCGATACTTAAGGTGTAGAAATTTAGAAACCAACTGCCGGGTGGCCGTGAGAACGTTTTTGACAGCCTTAGTTCGCAATCAGATAAAAGTTCTTTCACCTGCTATTGATATAGTTTTTTTTTTTGAGCACGATGTACTTTAAACCTAGGTAAAACAGTACTGATAAGTAAAGTCTGAGGCGTGTTATTGTGACGAAACATAACTACTCACGTAGTAAAGTAATGAATACTTAGTGGATGATTACTAGATAAGTATATCGATAAATATTCATCCACAGATAGAGAGGATCTTGACATCTACATATCTATGTAGAGTGAATTGTAAACAGACAACGTATAGGATTGGTAAATCTATAAACATTCTCTACAGTTCGCCATTTAATCATAACTTTAAGGTAGACAAGTCTAATTAAATCAATCTGCTCCACGCTTTATCCAATTAATCAGTACAATAGTGACGAAACTAAGACAATAATAGTCTTACTTTGCCAGTGCGGCAATAGATCGTGGCTCTACGGTGCGAAACGATGAAATATTTCGTTGGATTCGATCTAAAAACGTCACTCATGCTCGCAAACCCACTACCAAGAACTCTCACAGCAGCTCACACAAACTCAAATGAACGAGACAACCTTATACGCAACTATGCGACGTCTCACTTACTCAAGTTGCAAATGATCGTAATCAGAGATCGCGGTGGACCACCAGGAAGGTGCAAGACGTTGCAGGTTATTACATTGTCTCTATCATGCGAATGAACCATTACACCTACCTAAATTGTAATGGAATATGTTGGCATAGTTTTGATGGCGTTACGTTACCTACAATAAATCTACGCACTACCTTAACAAATCTCCTGTTGCTTATTGTGGCAACATCAGCCGAAGTGAGTACGCTTTTCACCGAAGATTAAATCCGTAGTTTCCAGAAACTCTGCTTCCGTTATTCACTTCAACACTGAGAGTAATCAGTAAGTTTCGCGCCAAATTTTCAGAAAGCCGGAGTGTGTTTTCCCGCAACTTCAAACCAAACAATATTGATTGATTCTCGGTAGTAAAGGGCTGTTTACTGATAATATTAAAGGTAGCCGCTCTGTGTAATATCAGAGAGGCGGATTGCCAGAAATCGTCGTGACGTCAAAGGAGTTTTCAAACAAACATTCTAAACTCAAATTGGGATCAATGAAAGCGAACTGATGTAGCGCTTTGTTCAGGTAGCCTCGGTGTGAATGTTCGGACACGAGTGGTTATGTAATTTAATTCATACTTCTTAATTGTTTACGCGTGCTTTTGTATCAGTATGAGTCAACCAACAGCAATCCTGACTGCTGAATGCCAAGGTTTTGCATTTTTCCGGAACACTACGCCCATAGATTTGATGGAGGTCCAAAGATTTTGCTCATACGAGTAGATTTTGAATTCAACACATTTTTGAATAAAGCTAACGGCTAACCGTATTTAAGCTCTAACAAAAGGTCGGTTCTGTAACGGAAGTAATAAAATGGACTATGTACGCATTTCATTCAATTTTGACTAAAAATTACTAACTACGAATAATTTATAAAAATGTGCGTGCTTTTATATAGGTACCTTAGAAATAAGTCGAGTAAAAAACCCGTAAAGCATTTTATACCGCTTGCAAAAATATTAATGCCTCTATTGACGTAAGCACATCAAAGTCTCTTCAGTCATAGATTTCAGTATTAACTAATAGTTTACTTTTTATTGGTGAAACCGCATTTTAGTGAAAGCAATAAATATTTACGGGCCTCTAGCCCCGCCGGAAGCCGCAGGTTCGCAGAAGCGCCGCGAGTAAATATTACGGCCTGGCCACGACCACGCGCGGCGAGCGGCAGCGGCGGGCGGTGAGCGGCAAAAACAATCGCATAGCAGTATACAGGCCATGCCACGAGGTTGCCGCTCGCGCGACTAGCGACGCGAATTGCGCCGGGCGGCGCGCGGCGGCGACGAGCGGCCAGCGGCGCGACCGAAACAAAGACACGGGCTGAATGGAGGATGCCACGAATTCAGAGCGACGCGACGAGCGTTACGAGCGGCACGTTTCGGGCGACGCGGCAGAGAATAAAAATTTTTAGACGATTCGCGCGCGAATAATGTACACCGAATTATAATGTTATGTAAATACTTCTTCAGAGTTAACTTTTGACTTTTACTAATTTATAATAATCTTACGTAAGGTTATTATCAAGTTAGTTCTTACATTTTATTGGTATTTAAGTAATTAAATAGACAGATGTGTGCTTTCAGGATATTGCTAAGTTGAAGTCTGTTTTTTTGTTTCAAACCATTGCAATTATTGTTTTAACAAATTCAAATGTTGGAGTATACTATACCATACTCCTGCATATACATATACGGCCCACTGCAGGGCACAGGCCTCCTCTCAATATGAGAGGGCTTGGGCTATAGTTCCCACGCGGGCCCAGCGCGGATTGGGTAGGAGTATACTTACCTACATACAATACTCAACCCGGTATGCTCGTAAAACTATTCGGGGTGTTTTCTGTACACCTATTATTGATACAAAGTAAAGAATTCCCAATGTGTTTGATGACGTTTATTTAAGTTTTGCACTCCATTTCTTAAAAATAAAATGTCCTGTCTGAAATATGCGCTACTTCCAAGACATTTCATAGCAATATTTGATAACGCTATTTTAAATACGTCCCCTGCGCGCGAAATCGCTGTCGCGCCTGCGAAGTCCGTGGCATGCGCGCCGCTCCGCTCTGCCTCGTCGCGTCGCTCGTCGCATCGCTCATCGCATCGCTCAAAGTCGTGGCCAGGCCGTTATTGCGATTGCGCAGCGGCCGGCGCCTGCGCCGACACGTGGTCAGCAGTTTTACGGCCTGGCCACGACTTTGAGCGATGCGATGAGCGATGCGACGAGCGACGCGACGAGGCAGAGCGGAGCGGCGCGCATGCCACGGACTTCGCAGGCGCGACAGCGATTTCGCGCGCAGGGGACGTATTTAAAATAGCGTTATCAAATATTGCTATGAAATGTCTTGGAAGTAGCGCATATTTCAGACAGGACATTTTATTTTTAAGAAATGGAGTGCAAAACTTAAATAAACGTCATCAAACACATTGGGAATTCTTTACTTTGTATCAATAATAGGTGTACAGAAAACACCCCGAATAGTTTTACGAGCATACCGGGTTGAGTATTGTATGTAGGTAAGTATACTCCTACCCAATCCGCGCTGGGCCCGCGTGGGAACTATAGCCCAAGCCCTCTCATATTGAGAGGAGGCCTGTGCCCTGCAGTGGGCCGTATATGTATATGCAGGAGTATGGTATAGTATACTCCAACATTTGAATTTGTTAAAACAATAATTGCAATGGTTTGAAACAAAAAAACAGACTTCAACTTAGCAATATCCTGAAAGCACACATCTGTCTATTTAATTACTTAAATACCAATAAAATGTAAGAACTAACTTGATAATAACCTTACGTAAGATTATTATAAATTAGTAAAAGTCAAAAGTTAACTCTGAAGAAGTATTTACATAACATTATAATTCGGTGTACATTATTCGCGCGCGAATCGTCTAAAAATTTTTATTCTCTGCCGCGTCGCCCGAAACGTGCCGCTCGTAACGCTCGTCGCGTCGCTCTGAATTCGTGGCATCCTCCATTCAGCCCGTGTCTTTGTTTCGGTCGCGCCGCTGGCCGCTCGTCGCCGCCGCGCGCCGCCCGGCGCAATTCGCGTCGCTAGTCGCGCGAGCGGCAACCTCGTGGCATGGCCTGTATACTGCTATGCGATTGTTTTTGCCGCTCACCGCCCGCCGCTGCCGCTGCCGCTCGCCGCGCGTGGTCGTGGCCAGGCCGTTAGCCGTCAAACGACCGTGCTGTGACTTATAGTAACTACGTGAATGTGTCGCTGAGGGAATTACACTGATAATTGCCATTTCCGGTATAGTGTTGGGTTTAGAATTACATACTATTTCTTCCGTGGATGTCGTAAAAGGCGGCTAAGGAACATTTCCTTTTAAAGCTCATAAACAGATTTTTTTTTTCATTTACGGTTTCTTGCAAATGTTCTTAGCGAGTTAAAAAAAAGTTATTCTTGAGATATCAACGATTGAAACAAAATACCGGAGTTTTCAATATTTTTCTTTGGTTTGCTGTTTTATGTATTTTCTAAATTACAATAGCTCTACCATGATTATTTCACTGATCCGTGTGAATTTATCAATTCGTTTCCGCGAATAACTCACATTAAAACCGAATGAACCTGTTCCCGTTTCCATTTTTTAAACTCGTACAATCCGCGATACGCGAATTACTGGACCATAAATCATTCAAAATTATTATTTAATCACGCGCCGAAATTCGGGTCAGAATTGGCCAGAAGCATTCCATTTTACCGTTGGCTGCATACGCGATACATCAAAAAGAACCTTTATACCGTTAAAGTCGACTGAAAGTGCATATTTCGGTGCATTAATTACTCACGGCTGCGTTCCGAAAATAGTTTAATACGCTTCCTTGGCGCCGGCGCAGGCGCGAACACTTTGGGAAAAATTCCTTTACCCGCCCTGTAATCTGTAATAGACTAGATGGCTTTCTAGACTAGCCTTTTTATAATAAGTATAAAATACGTACGGATATCTATCGCCCTAAATTAATCGATATGCTTCGAGCTGGTCTGCAACTCTTCATCTTCAATAATGCAAATGACGATAGTAATGAGGGTAGTCATGCGCCGGTATTAGTTTCGTCGAGGATGGGCAATCAAGCAAACAACGGAAAAATCGGACAACGGAGTGCACGGTGCTCTGCTCTAGCCCAAAACGTGTCGAGCTAAATTCGATTCAAGACGTGAGCTACTCGTGTTTTGTTCATTATGAAAAAGTCTCGCGGTTTCGTGTTCATAGCCTATTTGTAATTTGGTTAAGCTAGTTGGGGCTTACCAGCATCGCTCGACATGTTCCGAGCCAATTCGTGACCAATCGTCGGACGCAACGGGCAACCGCTATTTTTGAGCTAATCTCTAAAGACGTGAGAGTATCCGTTTTATTTCACTAACCTAAGGTAAACGCAGGTATTAACGACCCATCGAAAATCTGCAGGTATTACCGACCTATTAATGTTATTTACAATTTCTCCGATTCTAAAACTGTTTAGTTATAAGTAAGTATAGCACAAATACGCGCTCGTTTGTTGCCCATCGTTTAATTATACTTTAATGTACATAACAATACGTAATAGAGGTAAAATGTATCGGTTTCTGTGCGGACCTGAGTGGAAGCCGATGTTGCCATACTAGCCCTTGTTTCACTAGGTAAGAAGGTGACGATTCTGCGTAAGCAATTTTAAGCAAACCGATGAAGCCAAAGCATACAGGATTTTACTCAACTGACTCGTAAAAGTGTGTTCTATTAATTTGCTATCACTCTTAAGTACAAAGAAGCCCTTTTATATTGGAAATCTGCAAATTAAAATAGGGCGGT